>CM019714.1:15228529-15816029 GCA_009760885.1 Achatina immaculata | reverse complement strand
ACATTTTTTCCATCGCTCTGCAAGTTTGAAAATACCCTCCCGGTAGAATTCCGTTCCAACTGACCGACGGCACAGACGCACTGCTTTCTGGACGTTCTCTCCCGTGGGACCCAGCGGGCACAAACTTTTCTATAGCCTATGGTTTCAATCATTTCCTGTACTGCATTATGTCCTGTTCCAAGATTTACAGCGATTTCAGACACTGTGATACGCCTGTCTTCTTTAACGATGTCGTCAACCCTTTCCACGTTGCTTTCAGTGGAGGCAGTTGGAGGGCGACCACTGCGAGGCATATCTTGGATGTTCGTGTTTCCATCTTTGAGATGTTTCACTCACCTCCTAATATTGCTAGCGCCCATACACACATCTCCATAAGCAAGTTGAAGTCTTTGGTGAATTTCAGCAGCGGGGATTTCCTATTTAACGAGGAACTCAATAACAGCATGTTGACGAAACTTCAGCACCCGCCATCATGTTTATGTTCCGCGTCATGGTGACGTCATGTGACCTCTAAATGAAGTTAAAAGAATGCGAATAAGGTTATATATTTATCTTTTCTCTATCTATAAATTCTGATTAAAAAAAAATATTTTGCTCACGTCTTTCGGTATGGCCCCCTTATATACAAGTATAAGAAGACGGGACAATAATTCCACTACGTGAAATGTATTTTGCAATTAATGAACATTAGTCCACTATGGAATTATTTTATATAACTCCACTTTGGAAATACTTTATATAACTCCACTATGGAAATAAATTATATTTGACCTTTTTACACACACATACGCGGAGAGAGAGAGAGAGAGAGAGAGAGGAGAGAGAGAGAGAGAGAGAGATCAGTCAGAAGGATATAGGAAACAATGTCTTTCCACCTCCACTAAAAAAAAACATCGAACACAGACAAAGGCTCACAACTGATAAACTAATTTTTTTTAAAAAACTGACAAACTGATAAACTCATAAACAACTCTAGAACGATTACTCCAGCCTCCCTGGCCCTGCTCGACAATACAAACTGCAAACCAGACCCTAAAAGGGGGGGGGGGTAAAATTACATCGATTTACAAAAATTTCTGTCATAGACCCAGCCATAAAAGCCTAGATAGAAAGCGGAAACTACCCTCAAAATCTGGAGAAAACTGTTGACCATGGCAACGGGGCTCCAGATTTAGCATGAACTCTAAAGAGTAAGAAGATGAGCAAAAAATGAAAGCAGTCTGAGAGTTATCATTCTCGTGTGAATAATGACTTTTCAATATAAACTTTTCTCATGTAAATAATGGCTTCACAATGTAAACTTTTATTGACCCATAAACACGCAGAGCAACTTTCAGCTGCTTGAGTGACGGCCACTAAACAGAGATAAATCATACATCCATCTTTCCCCATGGCTTTGTTTCTCACTTAAACTAACAGGAAACACGCATGACAACCTCCCCTGGCAAATCTTCACAACCTGTTCACAACCTTATCGAACTGGCCTCTCTAGCTCCTCACGTGGGCCCGTGATCAAGCCCTGACATTTTCAGACTTCAATTATAAAGAATTTTACTCGAGGGTTTTCTATTTCTGATCTAATCCAACTTCTCCCGGAAAAATGCGGTTATGGAGGCTCTGGTGGTTAACTTTGTCCCCCCGACCCTCCCACAACCACACACACACACACACACACACATACACCCTTTAACTTTCTAACCCGCTCATTTCCCCCACATAATCACAACGGAAACACTTCTATAAAAGGGCATGGAAACTTCCTGTCCAGTTTTCGTTTATATATATTTACATTAAAAACTGGATTCGTCATTTGTGTGCTACTACTAGAGGCAAGATTAGGTTGTCATCTGGGCTGAATTAGAAGCTGTAGGTACATGAATGCAGTGCGAAACACTCAGATTAACAGTAGGTGGTTTTTGTTTTTGTTTTCTTTTGTGGTGCAGCATTGTCCCTAATGATCTTCTTCTTCTTCTTCTTCTTCTTCAGCTTTCCGAGCCATTAAAGCTCATCACTGCAGATAAAGTTCGCAGTTATTATAGTTTGTAATAACGAAATGATTATCTGATGATATTAGCCACTGTATTGGTTATAGCTTATGGCAATCATTGCAGATGCGGCCGTGACAGCTGTTTTCTGAAAACTACATTTCCTTGGTTACTCAGGATGACATTGCTCAGCTTATAATTTATACTTCTTTTATTTGAATTTTTTTGTTACTAAATTGGACTCTGCCAAAGGTTTGTAAACGTTAAGATTTCTTACAGGTAAAGTGGACTCTGCCAAAGGTTTGTAGACGTTAAGATTTCTTACAGGTAGAGTGGACTCTGCCAAAGGTGTGTAGACGTTAAGATTTCTTACAGGTAAAGTGGACTCTGCCAAAGGTGTGTAGACGTTAAGATATATTAAAATCATCATTGAACTCCAGAGAAGTCCACTTATTTGGAAAAAAAAGAGATCTCAGGGCAGGTGCACGTACTTTATAGCACCAGAAAGAATCATTACTGATTGCAGGGCGACAGTGTTATTCATAGAACGCGCGGTGTCCGATCTAAGAAGCTATGTCGCTGTCAGTTTGACCATTCTTGCTGCTATTGTACATTGGAATCAAGCCATACAAATCTTAAATCATGCAAAGTTGCCTACATTTTTTTTTACAAAAAGGAAACAGCGAAGCTTTCAAACAATAAAGTAACAGAACACAGTGCTGTACGAGCATCTTACATTGGCAGAGCATCTTACAGTGCGTAAGATTAGACCTCGAAAGAAATCATAGAGAAAGCACTTTTAGACGTGAAAGAAAGAAAAATCACACCTGAGACTTGAACCATGGGCTCCAATAAGTCGAGCAGCCTCACGTATTAATGAAGTTCGCTGTTTCAGTCAGTTATTTGCAAGTCCCTTGTGGAACTTTGCATCCCTAACAGCTCTCCGGTAGGCCTCTTGGTTGTAAGCAAGATGCCCTACTGCTGATGCATCCTTTTGCAGATCATCAACGATGTCTTGCAGCCATCTTCGACTTGGTCTTCCTTTCTTTCTTGTTCCCATTATGTACCTTCCAAGTCGGTCTTCTCTAAATTATCATAACGTTTAATGTGTGAGAAATATTTAAGTTTTCTCTGTTTAATCCTCTTTACTAGCCAACCTTCTTCAATATTAAGTTCTTGTAGTATAGATATATTTGTTCTTTTCTGTGTTCATGATATTTGAAGAACTCTTCTATAGCATTTACATTCAAAGGCATTTATGTGTTTCTCAGCTGTTTTGTTAAGTGCCCAGGTCTCACAGGCATATGTTGCGATGGAAATGATGCATTCCCTTAAAAATCTTATTTTTGTAGTTCCGTATGTTCCTCTGCACAGCTTCTTTAGTTGTTTCACTTTTTGAAGAGCGATAGATGTCCTACTTTTAATTTCCCTCATTGTATCTCCATTATTAGTTAGTAATGATCAAAGATATTCAAACTACCTTCTGTAAACATATCAAGATCTGGTGGCGAGTTCCCCAGGTCAGATAGATCTAATTTTAACACTGGAGAATTCGCTGTCTAGAATCCCCAAAATTGCCTAATGTGTTGGTGAATAGGGTCGAGGAAGGGAGATAATGTTATCATCTTTTGTTAAGGATGCTGTTAGTGATGTTGCATTTCTCTGTAGCTGTGACCTTTTGTTCCTTGGGGCCAATGTTATGACGATCGTGATAAATTATCATAGATTCGCAATAGAGAAATGATTAGAGTGGGATTTATTTTTAGATCCTCCGGGTAGATCTTAGGAAACATACTTCTCACTAGACTCGTATCATGAACCGTTAGCCAGACGGACGGAGAACATATATATATCTCTCTCTCTCTGAACCTTAAGTGCCCAGGGCACATGGGGCTTCCGCAAGGGTTTTCCACAAATGCCTGTCCTTCGCCTTTTTTTCTGCTCTTGCCCAGGTGAGCCCTCTATTGCTCAACATCCTTTCTGTTGTTCTTCTCCATGTCTCTTTTGGTCTACCCTTACTTCTGCTCCCCTGTGGTGTCCATCTTAGTGCTATTTTTCGTAGTGAGTTGTCAGTCATTCGGAGCACATGTCCCAACCATCGCCATCGTCTTTCCTCAATAATTGTTGTCAGTGGTTTCATCTGCATTTCTGCTAATAATATGTTATTTCTTATGGTGTTTGGCCAAAATATTTTTCTAATTCTTCGTAAACATTTAGTCTTAAAAGAATTCGACTTGTTTTCTATGGTTTTGGTGATTTTCCAGCATTCACTTCCATAGAGTAGTACACTTAGAACATTACTCTTAAATATCCTGATTTTTATATTTATGCTTAGTTTATTTGATTTCCATATATTCTGCAACACTGCAAAAGCCTGGTTTGCTCTAGTAAGTCTGCTTTTGATGTCCTCTGTGCTGTCTCCATTTTCTACTACTCTGCTGCCAAGGTATACAAATTCGTTGACCTCCTCCACTAACTTGCTATCTACTCTGAGTACATTTCTGTTGTTCACATTTTGCTTCATTAACTTTGTCTTTCCTACATTGATCTTTAGTCCTATGTTGTTTGTATTTATATATATATATAACTTTCCAGAAGCACAACAAGGAAGTGGGATAAAGGCTTAGCCAGCTCTGATTTACTGACCTCGATAAATGCTCTATTAACAGTCTTCTTAGTTTATCTGTACCAGGCAATTTTACAAGTCAAGATAGGAGCCTCAGATATGGATCGAACTACCCAGGTTTCTTTCGTCTTCTGACTGAGGCGACTAGACCAGGAACTTCCAAGGACTATAACACAAATACAAATCAAATAACAGGAACGGTCAATGAATGTAGGACAAATTGACGAACAGATTAAGTAAGCGCTTTGAACACAATTTTCTAGAACGCTGCTCTCGATCTTCAAATAAGAAATGCAATTATTTTAAGATCATTTTTGCACACCAGGCAAGTCCACGGGCGCTCAGATTCCTCTTTGACTGATCTCCACATCAAAGAAGACCTCAATATACTAAAAGTTGGGGCGAATCCTTATGTTGGTAGTTTTCCTTAACCACAGTGTGTCAGGTATTCATTTCTACAACCTGGTCGACCTGAGAGCGATGGATGCAGGAATAGAACATACAGCGTTCAGTCTGAGAAGCTCAGTGCCTTCAATTCCACCACGTCTGCCCATTCTGATAAAAGCCCAAAGTATAAATAATATTGTCACTCTAATTACTTGAAACTAGACCGACTGGGCGTTTCGATTTGACTGAAGCAAGAAGATGGTCTTAGTGACAGAAAGAGGCGCTAATATCCTGATATCGGAACTTAAAAAAAAATCTCTCCAGGGTTTAATAATTAAAAAAAAAAGAAGAGATGAATATCTTCTCAAACAGCTACATATTAGTTTATCGTTATCCTCCACCACAACAAGAAGTTCGCTTTCAGTCTGCGTACAGAATATGTTTATTCAAGACGTGAAAACAAGTTTCCATCTTAGTCGGCCCTCACAGAATAATGAAGACCAGACACGCGGCCCTTCATCCGGAAAGACAACATTCAGCTACAGGTTACTCCGATCTCAACTTTATTCCCTGATCTGTTGTGTCACAATCTCTTTCTTGGGGCTCTTTACTAAAAAAAAAAAAATGAGCTAATCTGTTGGCTGGTGATGGTTTGTCTGGCCAGTGTGACACCGCACATGGCTCCGATCACAGCAGACAAATGAGAAATCGCAAATACCCCCAGAGTTCAGGCCCTTGGGAAGTTTCCAGCGTTAACTTTCTTAGAATGATCAAAAGAACGACGACAAGACATAAAGAAGTTTTTTCAAACTCATCAACGTTTCACATAACAACTGGAAAAAAGAAGATGAAGAATGAGAGAAAAATATCAGAATAGGCTTACTATAAGACCGGGGGGGGGGGGGGGGGGGAACAACCAGTGAATCTATGCTTTATATCTTACATCCTTTCCGTGCCGTTATACGTCACATAGGGCTCGCATGGTAGTTCGCCAAATTTTCCTGTCCTTGGCGAGCTTTTCAACCTCATCAAGGGATTTTTATGCCTACTAATTTGGTCTCTCTTAAAAAATGTCCTGAGTTTCACGTGGTCGACCTCTTTTTCTTCGGCCTGTTGTGTTCCATTTGATAGCTTGTTTTGGGATTCTGCGTTTCTTCTGATCACGTGACCGACATATGTCCATATCCTTTTTCTGATCACCCATGAAACAGGCTGTTGTTTAATCATCTACCTTATCTCTGCTCTGTTCTTGAATTCTTTCCACTTTATACCCAGTATTTTCTTTAGGCATTTGTTTTCAAAAGGGTCTAATTTCTTGTCTATTTCTTTAGTTGTTTTCCAGCTTTCACGTGCATAAATGAGGGTGGATATTACATTTCTGCAGTCAAATAAACATCATTAAAATTAGAAAGATGTGTTTAAATAGCTTATGTTTAAATGTTTAAATAGAAAGGTTAAAATAGTTTTAAATGTTTTTAATGCTTCACATACACTGAGAATATTTACTTGTACGGTCGTCGCAACTTGTCTCTAATGTTTCCAGGGGTGAAAGATCTCGAGTAAGTACAGGTGGGCCTCCAAGAAGAATATGGATGGACAAAAGCAATGAACTTTTTAATGGGAAAAACGTACTGAAACTTCAAATCTAAAAATCGAAAGAAGGGAAGAAAATGTTCATTTGAATCTCCCTGGACTAGATGCGGTAGGAAAAAAAAATGAAATAACGCAGTCGGTAATAAATAATAAATAACTTCATTGCTTTCAGCGTCTGAGTGGCGAAGTGGTTAGTGCACTGGTCTCTCATGGCGAAGGTCGGGTTCGAATCCTGCCGGAGACGCCCCAGTCACCCAGCTGTAGAAATGGGTATCCAACTTCTTCTGGAGTTGGGGAAGGAAAGGCGGCCAGGCGTGATACTGGCCATATCACCCTCTAGTGTGCTGACAGGTCACAGAAAATATGAGCACTAACACCATATCCCTATGTGCCTCCAAGGCATGAGAGGATTACCTTTACCTTTACCTTTTTTCAGGTCTAGCATAACACAGGGAAAGCTCAGACCCAGGCTTTGTTCTTAGCTGCAATGTACTCGAACCACAGGGATGAGGAGAAGGCACTGATGCGGGATAGTCCTCGAGATGGCGCTCAGCGAGATCCCAACAAGACCAAGACCATCAACCCAAACGTGCACACTGCGGGTGAGTACTGTATAATCGTTCAGAAATTCACTTAAACGTGAACGCGAGCACTGAAGATAGCACTCTCTCTAGAGCTTAAGTGCCCAAGGCACATGGGGCTTCCGCAAAGGTTTTCCACAAACGCTTGTCCTTTGCCTCCCCCCCCCCCCAGCTCTTGGCTCAGGTGAGCCCTCTGTTGCATCCTCTCTGTTGTTATGAAGGTATCTAATATCATAATTTTCTTGGTTTGCAAGACAGAGTTGCAAAGTGAAAGTGAGGGAATGAAGCTGTTGATGCGTATACCTGTATATTGCTTCACTTCGTTGTCCAAGCTTAGATATACAGAGAAGTATTACTTGTAATGAGCAGAGAGGGTGGAAAATATGTCATGGGATTTTCGTCATTTGAGTGACATGTCTGTGATCTGTAGAAGATTCCGAGATTGTTGATGCTCTTAGAAGAAGGTAACATTTATTAGGAAAAGTAACATCATATTTTCATTTCTTTCCCCTCCATTTTTTGATGGTTACATAATACTGTATTTCGTATTAATTTCGTATTAAATAACATGTCGAAACAGGGATAGATAAAAAAAAACCTTTAAAAACTTATTTTTTTAAAGACGAGTAATGACTGAAGGTGTCTTGAAGAAGAGATGAAAAAAGATCGAATACACCTGAAACAGACAGAGAAACAGCCCAAGATAGAAATAAATGGAGAGCCTTTGTTGATGGTCTATGCTACAGATAGGGTAAAAAAGGCGAGGAAGGAGTGACTGTCTTCTTATCATCTCTTACATTTTTCACAATTCTTTTATTACACTTCACTAATGTTAAATGATGTAGTTTTCTTTGTTTCTGTTTTACTGTTTACAAAAGTCGTCTACACCATTTAGTAATCGCCCCTGAGTGGCGAAGTGATTAGTGCACTGGTCTCTCATGGCGAAGGTCGGGGGCTCGAATCCGGCCGGAGGCACCCCAGTCACCCAGCTGTAGAAATGGGTACCCGACTTCTTCTGGAGTTGGGGAAGGAAAGGCGGCCAGGCGTGATACTGACCATATCACCCTCTAGTGTGCTGACAGGGCAAGGAAAATATGGGCACTAACACCATATCCCTATGTGCCTCTAAGACATGACAGGGTTACCTTTACCTTTACTTTTATGTTTTTAACCTGCCACAAAGTGACTACAGTAGAACGGCAGATACTAGAAATCTACATGACCCGAAAATCCAGTGTTTGAAAACTCTTCCAAACTTTTACAAAATCTCTGGCTTTTTTTTTAACTGTGTGAAAGCGCGTGCACGCATGAAGACTATGGATGCACAGGAAACAAGCAACGGCATGGGCCATGCTTTCTCCGGTTTAAAACAATAAACCAAACTGTAATTTTGCACTGTGTGTATTCTTTCCTTATTTCTGCATTTACAGATCATTGACTATGGCTCCTACAATAGATGAACTTAGGGAGAGAGAGAGAGAGAGAGAGAGAGAGAGAGAGAGAGAGAGAGAGAGAGAGAGAAGAGAGAGAGAGAAGAACAAAGTTTGATCTGAATGTCAGTCAGTCAGTCATTTGCATGTCCCTTGCGGAATATTGCCTCCCTAACAGCTCTCCTGGAGGCCTCTCGCTTATGAACAAGATGTCCTGCTGCTGCTGATCCGGCCATTCGCAGATTATCAATAAAAAAATGTCTTCCAGCTATCTTCGCCTTGGTCTTCCTCTCTTTCTTGTTCCCATTATGTACCCTTCCAAAACGGTCTTCTCTAATTTCTCATGACTTTTAACATGTCCAAAGTATTTTAGTTTTCTCTTTTTACTAGCTTCTCTTTGCTATTCAGCCTTTTTCAATATTAAGTTCTTGTAGTATGGATATATATGTTATTTTTTGTGTCCAATATTTGAAGAACTCTTCTGTAGCATTTACATTCAAAGGCATTTATGTGTTTCTCAGCTGTTTTGTTAAATGTCCAATTCTCACAGGCATATGTTGGGATGGGAAAGTTGCATGCCCTTAAAAATATTATTTTTGTGGTTCTGTCTGTTCCTCTCCAAAGCTTCTTTAGTTGTTTTACTTTATGAAGAGTGATAGCTGTCCTCCTTTTAATTTCCCTCATTGTATCTCCATTATTAGTTAGTAGTGATCCATCATAAAGCCAAACAACAAGAAATACAATCAAGGGACATACAAATGTCTTTATTCTTCCATTAAAGTTATTCTTCCTTTATTTTAAATTTTAAAAGTACTACCGGAGAATCCGGACGAACCAATTCCCCTAACAGTCTGGATTTTCGGAAACTGTATACGAATCAATTTTCTTGAAGGTTATTTATATTTTTAAAAATATCATTTTTGTTCAATCAAATCTTATATAATAGATCTCTGACAGACTTTCATTTCCTGTGTGTGTTATATCTAAAACAATCGATTATGTTAAAAATCTTTCTCTTGTACCATATTCTCTTATCCCTGTTTCCTTTTCTTAGTTTGTATTTGTTTTCTTTTCCTTTCTTAGCTTAAATCTTTTTGAATGTTGACTGCTTGTTATCTTTTGCAACTATAGAAACGAGTTCTGTTGTTTATCACAAAATAAACATAAATGCCTTTGAATTTAAATGCTACAGAATAGTTCTTCAAATATCGTGGACACAAAAAAGAACAAATATATCCGTACTACAAGAACAATATTGAAGAAGGCTGGCTAGTAAAGAGGATTAAATAGAGAAAACTTAAATATTTTGGACATATTAAACGTCATGAGAATTTAGGGAAGACCGTCTTGGAAGGGTACATAATGGGAAAAAAGAAAGAGAGGAAGACCAAGGCGCAGATGGCTGCAAGACATCGTTGATAATCTACAAACGGATGCATCAGCAGCAGAGCATCTTGCTTACAACCGAGAGGCCTACAGGAGAGCTGTTAGGGAGGCAAAAGTTCCTCAAATGACATGGAAATGACTGAGTGAGTGAGTATTCTGTCTGATATGATCTAGAAAAGCGTAGGAAGGTGGTGGCATCAGCTTCTTCACACATACATTTACATTCCCCAGCTGCTAAACACAGATACGAGAACGCCTATATCGGACTCCGCTTGCCCAAAAGGCCTAGACGACCCCATACTCGTAAATCGAAACGTCACCATGGCAGCGAAAGAACCGGTGGCACTACTCAGCCGGTGACAGACATCATCCCCCCAGGTACGATTGTGTACATGTATCTTTGCTTCGAACATTTCCACGTTCACTTATATCCATGGCTGCTTGATGTAATATTGTTGGTCGGTTTGTTCATCTTTAAGGACACTTTTATGATTATTTCATGTAATTTTATTCAAGTTGATTAAACATTACAGCTGTTTGCAGTCTGGTGTTACAGTTGGGGTTAAAGATGCAGAAAGAACTCTTTCTTTTGTTACTGTAAAATGGCCAATAGGACAAGAAATATAATCGTAACTTTCGACTCAGAAGGCGATTTAGAAGCACGCAGAAAGCTGTTGTGGAATTTGTTCAGCATCATTGTAGTGAACGGCTTGTTTCCTAACTGACTCTACAAACACCAGATTTACATAATCGTGAACAACCAGCAAGCAGTGTTTCAGACCTAGACACCTTTAATCTGGCCTCCTTTTTTTCAGATCTAGCTCTAGTTTCCCTCTAAAACAATGACGCGTCCTTGTTCAGAGTTGCTTACAAAGTCTTCTTCTTCTTCTTCTACTTCTTTTTCTTCTTCTTCTGCATTCGAGGTTGTTGATCACATCAGATCCTGATCCCTGTCGATATGGCAAAGCCCGCAATCCTCTCAAGATCCTAATAGAAGCCCCAAAGCCTGCCCAATGACCTTACCTTTCGTCAATTTTTTTTTCCAGATCTCGTGGCTGATATAAAAAAATCTCATGGATGGCTCACAAATACCTTTGTATCTCTGTTTTGGTCCACCACGTGGTTTCATGCCCTCCAGAGATTCGTCACAGAGAATTTTCTTGGTATGGGTGTCTTCTTATATGCCCCAGCCTGAACTTTCTATAGACACATCCGAAATTATAAATTTATTATCTAATTTTTGTTTTTATTTCTTTCGTATTTCTCTTGTTTGACATGTCAGTCTGCTCAGACGAGCAGAGAAGAAAATCCATTTCTATATTCCTAGTTTCTTCTTATCTTACATCCTTCTCGTGTCGTTAAACGTCACATAGGGCTCGCATGGTAGTTCGCCAAGTTTTCCTGTTTTCGGTGAGCTTTTCAACCTCATCAAGTGATTTTATGCCTACTAATTTGGCCTCTCTTAACAATGTCCTAGTTTTAGGTTATAATAATTCATCATAATGATGTATTACAATGCAATACTTAATCGTAATTGTGTGGCCCACAAGCAGCTCTAAAGTGTTAAGTGTGAGCGACTCTGCTTATCATGATTTCAGCTTCTGAAAGGAAGCGACCGACTGACCATCCCATGACACGTATGTCAGGTACCCGTTTTCTTCATGGTCAACTGGAACCGGCTAAGACTCTTCATCAATTGAAGCCTGGGCTATAACTCCTAGGCTATTCTCACAGTCCAGATCACTGTTGATCACATGTGAAAAAAAAAAGCATCCTGTAAACACTCTCACACTGTCAACCATTTGCATCTTCTTTCATAAGACGCAGCCTAATTTAACATGTGTGCCTGTTTTCTAATTTAATTTCATTAATTTACTTGTTAATTTCTGTACATAGCTCTCGGCAGCAGACGTGGAATATGTAAGAGTCTCTTTTTTTTTTTTTTTTGGTTTAAAATTGTTTTATTTTAAAGTACTGCTTGTCACTGGTTTCATCACTTTGTCACAGAAGCTATCATGTATAACACACTGTTGGGTTCTTCTAATTCTTGTACATTCATAGCCTTTACTTAAACACTGTAATAACAAATAACATTTGCTTTCATTTCTGTTCTATGTTTTTTTGCCAGACCAATCGTATTAATGGCCACAATTTAACATCCATTAATTAGAACAGGCGTTTCGTGCAACTGTTGAATTTTAACCTAATCCACTCACAGTTTAGCATACCACAAAAATAACTGATTGTTTATAAATTAAACACTGTTTATAAATTAAACATTGTTTATAAATTAAACATTCATAATTAGTAGTGTCAGCCCAGCCCAACGTTAAGCCATCTGGTTATTAATGCTGCTATTTAACAATTAACAGTTGGAAGAAGTGTAAATTATCTTTTGACAGATAAAAGAGTTAACGACTGCAGTAAAACTGATTCAAGTAATAGGGGTAGATAGAAGCGTATGGTACAGTTTTACAAAGCGATAGAGGGAGTGAGAAAAGTGGCAAAAAAAAAAAAACACACACACACACAAATAATGAAAAATATACAACATCCAATATTTAGGCGTGAGCCTTTTTCAAGGATTGCATAAAAAAACAAACACAACATATAATAAAAGAAGGAAAATGAAAGACTTAGCTTTGTTGCATCCTTCCTTGCACACAGTACAACAGAATGCGCCCTAAAGACAAGGCTGGGAGACCGCCTTTTGGCTAAGATCAAAGTGTAGTTCTGCGCTCTGTAGAATGTACACTTTGTTATTTTGGAACCAACGAGGTGTTTGAGGCCGCCCTGCACATTGACTGCCGGGGTATGGTCCGCATCTCGTTACGGGTGGGCCCGGTTTGCAGTACCACCGGGTCACGGCCTGTTGTTTTCGTTGTCTCAAAAAAAAAAAAAAAAGGCTGGGAGACCACAAAGGAAAACAAACTGAAGCAATCAAATGTTAGCGGCGGTGAAAGGGAGAGAAAGAAGCTAAGTTTTTTTCATTTTCCTTCTTTTATTTTATGTTGTGTTTGCTTTTGTATGTAATCATTTAAAAAGGTTCACGCCGAAATATTGGATATTGTATGTTTTTCATTATTTGTGTTTTTTTTCACACTGTTCTCACTCCCTCTATCGCTTTGTAAAACTGTGCCATACACGTCTATCTACCTGTATAACTTGTCTTTTGCATCAGCGGTCCTCGCTGAACGAACTTTCAAACAACGCACACTCGCAACTATATACAGGCTTACACAGCTTCTGCCGCGGATCTTTCATTTTCGCTTTAGCTTTGCTCACAGACCATAATTAAACAAAGGCACAGTTTCCCTATCTAATTATTGCTCTTATTATTTATTTCTTTTAATTGAAAGTGACAACAGAGGGCTTTCATACAAATTTTACTGTACGACACACAAAAACCACAAATAAATGACAATAGCGACATGTTTTCTATTTTTGCCTTCCATAAAAATGCACATTGTATATTTGGCTTTACTTTTGCTTCAGTAATGGTAGATCTTTTGTGAAAATATGTTCATCTACGACTTCTCGTTGTGATGAATTTTTATTAATGCTATATTAAAACAAAAATAACCATTTTCTATCTGCTTTACTTCATATCGTAACAAGGAATGGGTTATTTTTTCATAAGAGTTTAATTGGGGGGGGGGGGTTAAATTTTTGTTGTTGTCGAGTAGTCGATTCTAAACTATTTAACTTAATAGCATGCATTTTGAAATGTATTTGTTCTAAGTTCTTAAAGTACAGCGAAATGATGAATTCCATATGCCGCTTATAGAAAGGTGAGTAAAAGAATGAGTTTACACGTGTAATTTTACAGAAAGTTTAGTAGGAAAACGAGTTTACTCGTGTCACGTTAAAGAAATCAGTACGAAAATTGGTTTTTAGTTCTCATTTTACTAAAAAAAGGGTGATTAGGGAAATGAGTTTTTCTTAAGTCATTTTACAGAAAGTTGAGTAATAAAAATGGGTTTACGCTTGTCTCTTTATAGAAAGATGAGTAAGAAAATGATTTTACGAGTACCCTTTTACAGAAAGCTGAACAGCATGTAAGTTTTCCAAGCAGCTTTTCGGTTTTTTTTTATATTTATTATTTATTTTATTTATTTTTGTTCGTTTTTTTCTTACTGCTGAATCTATCATTGTCTTACAGTTAGCTTGGAATTCTGAACAAACAAACGACTGATTAAATAGTATATATAATATATATAACAAGGACAAAATAAAAATAATGAAAATTCTTCTCAATCAAAATGGAAAAATACACATAGAAGGGACAGATATTGAAGAAGTCAATCAATCTGCATACCTTGGCAGCTACATAGACCAGTTAGGATCAGAAACTTCAAAAGCAGCATCAATCTTCAAGAATCTTGAGAACATATGGAATTCAAAAGTTATAAGCACAAAAACTAAGTTAAGACTATTCAATTCAAATGTAATATCCACCCTCATTTATGCATGCGAAAGCTGGAAAACAACTAAATAAATAGACAAGAAATGAGACTCTTTTGAAAACAAATGCCTAAGGAAAATACTCGGCATCAAGTGGAACGAATTCAAGAACAATGCAGAGATAAGACAGATGACTGAACAACAACCAGTCTCATAGGTGATTAGGAAAAGGCGATGGACATATGTTGGTCACTTGATGAGAAGAAATGATCAGAGAATCCCAAAACAAGCTATCAAGTGGAACACAACAGACCGAAGAAAAAGAGGCAGACCGCGTGAAACTCTGAAGAGGACATTATTAAGAGAGGCCAAATTAACAGGCATAAAATCCTTTGATGAGGTTGAAAGACTCGCCGAAGACAGGAAAACTTGGCGAACTACTTTGCGAGCCCTATGTGACGTTTAACGGCACGGGAAGGATATAAGATAAGATATATATATATATATATATATATATATATATATATATATATATATATATATGATCTCCGTGTTATGCAGTGTAGAATATATACTCGCATTATATTTTGTCACTATAAGCAATAGGAGAACTTTTAACATCATCACTAGTCTCGCGTAGGAATACGAAACTCTTTCTTCAGATGTTCTCAATGGCGTGTTAGAACCCGCATGTATGACAGGCATGATAAGCAGTGACTTGAAAAATGGAGTGAAGAAAATGAAATTCAACAAATGTTTGTTTTTGAAATATTTATTTTTGATATGAAATAACCAGCTAGATACACAACATAACATCACTTACCCAGGCACCAGCTTGGCGTACGTTACCTAGGAAACAGCTTGGCGCACGTTACCTAGGCAACAGCTTTGCTTGAATTCAAATGTTGGCTATACTTATTAAGTTGCTGGATTTATTCTGCTGGTAAAATGCGCAAGGGTGCATTTCACAATTCTAAGACTAAATTCTTGTAGCAATGTATCAATAACAAGTTTTCTACAGTGCTCTGAATCGGCAACTTGCTTTGTTCGTACTGTTTGTTAGGCACCGCTTCGCTTACTACAACTACATTCTATATTACAATTTATTAGGATAATCCTAAGCCTCCAGAAAATTTACGACTTAAATAAAGGAAGTTAATATGGCACATCGCCTAAATAAAACTGGCCTATATAACTAGTACAACACTATTTCGTTTTTAAAACTAGAGTTGCCAGTTTTACACGCTTATCTTATCTTATCTTATATCTTATATCCTTCCCGTGCCGTTAAACGTGACATAGGGCTCGCAAACTAGTTCAGTTTTTCCTGTCTTCGGCGAGTCTTTCAACCTCATCAAAGGATTTTATGCCTGTTAATTTGGCCTCTCTTAATAATGTCATCTTCAGAGTTTCACGCGGTCTGCCTCTTTTTCTTCGGCCTGTTGTATTCCACTTGATAGCTTGCTTTGGGATTCTCTGATCATTTCTTCTCATCAGGTGACCAACATATGTCCATCTTCTTTTCCTGATCACCCATGAGACTGGTTGTTGTTCAGTCATCTGTCTTATTTCTGCATTGTTCTCGAATTCGTTCCACTTGATGCCGAGTATTTTCCTTAGGCATTTGTTTTCAAAAGAGTCTCATTTCTTTTCTATTTCTTTAGTTGTTTTCCAGCTTTCGCATGCATAAATGAGGGTGGATGTTACATTTGAATTGAATAGTCTTAACTTGATTTTTGTGCTTATAACTTTTGAATTCCATATGTTCTCAAGATTCTTGAAGATTGATGCTGCTTTGCAATTCTGATCCTAACTTCCTTTCTAGTGTCACCATCCTGGTCTATGACATAGATGCTGCCATTATGTAAACAAAAGGACGATTAAGATACAAAACAATATACGCCTGTTGATAATTATACATATAACCCTTTTTTTAATTGATGTTACATTTATGTTGCTATAGCAACAACTTGCAAAAAAATGTAATACTGTTTTTTTTAATGAAAGCTTATTAATGCAATAAAAATATTAAACGCATAGGTTATAGAAAATCTTTATATAGATATTCTTTCCATGTAAGGAGCATGCATATTTAGTTTTAAAAATTATGTACGGAGACTTTTTTTATCTTTTTTTTTTCTTTTCAAATATAACAATTCTAAGAAAAAGAAGAAAAATAACGTGAATAGTATTTCATAAAATAATACATCCAAAATGCATCGCACTGACCACGTGATATATATAATATAGCTGCCATTGGCCACATACTTATTTCTTAATTTTACGTACTATGTCGTTCAACTTGTAACATAAATAAAGTCATTCTGTTATTAATAGTGGTTGCTTGGGAATTTGTGCCATAAACTGCGGAAAATTACTTCCGAAGTGGTAAAGGGATGTAACAATGTTATCATCGTTCCCTGTCGGACAAGTCCAAAAGTGCTCTGATCTGCTCCCATATTTGGAGATGCACGAGCCCCGGAGAGCGGGAAGTTACGGGCAGGACTTGATCCCACACCTTAAATGATCGAGAGGCTGATCGGAACACTACATCCCTAACTGTTCAGTCAAACCTACCCCCCCCCCTTCCCCCTCCAACTAATATATAGACAACTGGTTCATATTTTCTTTGGGGTTAAGAAACGAGGTTCACACAAGATGGCCATGGATTAAAAAAAAAAACACAGTGAGCATTAGAAGACGAAGTTATAAGCAGTTTTTATAGAAGTTACGCAAAGGTTTCTAGGCTAATCACGAAACTACCCCACCCCCCCCCCCCACCTTGTCCATTTTCTCTTACTTGAGTCAATGGCTCTTACCAGGGGAACGCCTCCCCCAACTCTCCCTAAATCTGAAGGGTTAAAGACCTGAAATGCACCCCCCCCCCGGAAATCTTATTTATTTGATGATATGGACATTTTAGTATCTAGACCAACAAGCAGCAGTAAGAATAAATGGTGAAACAACAATTTGGTTTGATATAAAACAAGGGGTCCGTCAGGGGTGCATATTGTCGCCTTATTTATTTAACTTGTATACTGAAAATATAATGAGGAATGTTATAGAATATGTAGACAAATAATATTACGATGCCATAACAATTGGAGGTTATGAAATACCAGAGATTAGATATGCTGATGACACAATATTACTGTCCACAACACAAAAAGGAATGGAAAAACGAATTATGTCAGTCCATAAGAACACTGAAGAGCAAAACATTTATCTTGCATGTCCCTTGCCGAAGTTTGTCTCCCTAACGGCTCTCCTGTAGGCCTCTCGGTTGTAAGCATGATACCAAGATGCGTCCATTCGCAGATCATCAACGATGTCTTGCAGCCATCTTCGTGTGTAGGAATATAGACATTTAAATAAGAAAACTAGGAAAGAAAAGCCGAACTGCTTGAAATGTGAATATATGGAAGAATATAACGAACTTCGTGGACAGACAAAAACAAGAACAAAGAAGTACAAAATCAACAGAAATTCAGAAGAGAAATGATTAAAAAAACATTAGAACTATACAATTTCATATTTTGGTCATGTCAAGAGTCATAATACAATAATGAAAACCGAAATGTAGAAGAAGAAGAAAAAAAGAACAAGAGGCCAAGAACTGCATGGCTGGTGGACAACATTCTTTTAAAAAAAAATGGCCTGGACTGGACTAGACTGAACTTGGCCGGGTGCACTATGAAAACGAAGAATAGAACTAGCTAGATGACCATTACAGCCAACAGGAAAGAGGGCACGAGATGAGGTATCAAAGCTGCTAGGATTAACATTGAACAGACGATACGAAGAAGGCGGAAACGTACAAGACTACTAAATAAGCGAAGAAAAAGTACAAAGCCTGTATTCCATACCTACAAAAGAACGATTAAAAAAAAATGCGAATATAATTCACAAGCCTGCTTAATTGGGAACACTTTCTTACGACTCAACTGGACAACCATCCATAGCGAGTTCAATCCAACACTGAGAGCAGGAAGAAAGCAAACAGTATACAACACAAGTTTCTTATTGCTACCGCATATAATAAATTAACCCCCCTTTCCATCTATTCCTCAATTATCCCCCCCCCTTCTTTTTTCCTCTCTCCATTTCTCCTGTTCAGGAACATCTTGTCTTCCCTCTCATCACCACACAAATCTCATAAAATAATCTTTAACATTCTATTGTTTTTTTTTAAATAAACCACAAAACGCGACATTAGTTGTGAACACCGCCTCGTAGCCTATCTGGAATTCTTGTTGCGCCGTAAATACTTTTCTGTGGTTAGTAGTTCAGAAGAGCCAGACAATGTATAATTCTTCAGCCCATTCAGATTATGTACACAGCAGCTTTTCATTAGATAATGGCATTGTCCTTAAAACTGCGAGGTTAATCTAAACAACGACATGAATCTGTGAAACATCGCGGTAAATAAATCAGCTCCTCTTTGTTTGTATAAACAGCAAGTATTTCACCGAGCGAGCAGATTCAGACTCTGCTGAGTGAAAGCGATGATGCCACCAACGATGTCTTCTGTGAGCTGGACGTTCTGTATAAGATGGGAGACAACTACCAATGGAGAGAAACGGCCAGGTAGTGTGATGCTTATCAAACATATTTTAACAGCTTTCGACGGAGACAAACAGACAGGTACTGTTAATTCATTCAGCTTTCCGAGCCATTGCGACACATTGCCGCAAAGACTTGTCTCCATTCCTCTCTGTTCTTAGTCTTCTCCTGCCATGTTTCCATTCACAGGACTCGTAGGTCCTCTAGTTTATCACGCCACCGTTGTCTTGGTCTGCTTCTTGATCTACCTCATTACAGGTACTTATAAAATCATTTTAGATACCTATCAGTGAAAAGAAACGGCCAGGTAATGTGACATTTATAAATCATTTCAGATGGGTTATCAATGGAGAGAAACACCCATATAATATTCTACGTATAAAATAATTTAGTTATCATCAGAAAGAGCATCCATGGTGCTGTGATACAAATATCTAATTTTTCACCCAACACATATCATGACAATATTCAAATTGTTTTTCATTTCGATAGAAATATAGTTCCATAGAAAACTAGGTCATAACATGAATAGTGAAAAAAACATTATCTATTCTTAGGAAAGCAGAAACATACAAATATCTAGGCACAATCTTCAACAGAAGCAACATAGTAAGTGAAGAAATTAAAAGCAGAGTACGGATAGGGAATAAATTATACTTCACCTTGCACCACCTGTTAAAATCCAAAATCCTGTCCACAAACACCAAAATAACAATCTACAAAACTATAATAAGACCAGCTGTCATGTATGGATCAGAAACATGGAGTACAACAAAAAAAGACGAACAACAATTGCAGATCTTTGAGAACAGATCCTAAGAAAAAACCTTGGGCCCATAAAGGATACCAACAGTGGAGAATGGAGAACTAGAAGGAACACTGAACTGAACAGCTTATTTAAATCCCAATGAATTATAAATATCTTGAATCTGAACAGACTACACTGGCTGGGCCATGTAGAAAGAATGGAAGAGAACAGACAAACGAAAATTACGTGTGCACAAGAGATGAGGGAAACAAGACCAAGGGGTAGACCAAGACAGAGATGGAAAGACAACATAGAAGAGGATATAAAAGAAACTGGTGTCACCAACTGGAGAGAGAAGATTAGGAATAGAGAGGAATGGATGCGACCTCTATCTGCAGCAATGAGCCTTAATGGCTCATAAAGCCGAAGAAGAAGAAGAAGAAGAAGAAGATTTATTATGAACAGACCTAAAAAAAAAAGTGCATGTTAATGAGCTCGACTCCTGTGCTCTTTAATGACAGGAAGGTGTAACCTGAGAATTCACAAATGTCAGCTGCTCCGGAAATGTTTGAAACTGAGGTCTGCTATAAACACTTCCGATCATGACCACATAATTTTATAGTCTCCTCCCATTGTAAACTTGAGTGCAGTCTCATGTGTGTGGAGGTCTGATTTTTTAATGTGAATATACTGGTTTTCATTTAATGCACTGACATCTGTGTATATGATATACTCACTTGTCATGAGTTTTGCAGATAGATATCTCCTATTTAAAAAATTTTTTTTCCTAACATAAACTATCACACATCTATTTTTTTCACACCTGTGTTGATTGGACATTAGTCGATCTCCAAACCACTGCCTTTGCTAAAAAACTCCAGCACGTATGACTGCATGCACCAAACGTAAAGAAAAAACAGATTTTGCGGCCCACAGTTGGAAAAAAAAAATTATTCTACCCACATATTTATTAATGTTATATATAAACAACATAATAAATGTATCTGTAGCATACTTATCACCTGGGACTCAGTTTGATGGAACTCTTGACACCTAGAATTCAGTGTGATGGTACTTTTGATACCCGGAATTCAGTGTGATGGTACTCTTGATGCCTGTAATTCAGTGTGATGGTACTTTTGATATCTAGAATTTAACGTGATTGTGCTCTTGATATCTAGAATTCAGTGTGATGGTACTCTTGATACCTGGAATTCAGTGTGATTGTGCTCTTGATACCTGGAATTCAGTGTGATGGTACTTTTGATACCTGGAATTCAGTGTGATGGTATTTTTGATACATGTAATTCAGTGTGATTGTACTCTCGATACCTGTTATTCACTGTTATGGTACTCTCGATACATGTAATTCAGTGTGATGGTACTCTCGATACATGTAATTCAGTGTGATGGTACTCTTGATACCTGGAATTCAGTGTGATGGTACTCTTGATATGTGTAATTCAGTGTGATGGTACTCTTGATACCTGGAATTCAGTGTGATGGTACTCTTGATATGTGTAATTCAGTGTGATGGGACTCTTGATATCTGGAATTCAGTGTTATGGTACTCTTGATATGTGATTGTGCTCTTGACAACTGAAAACCTTTATTGAAATGACAGAAATCAAACTCTTATCGTAGCCGGTACTGACATTGGAGAAAAGAACATTTGCTTTTCACACAGAAATACTATGTGTATTTAATGACTTTAATGATTTGAAACATTAAAACTAAAATCAATAATCAGTTCACCAATCAACTAAAAACAACATTCAGTTCACCAATAAACTAAAATCAACTCTCAGTTCACCAATCAACTAAAATCAACACTCAGTTCACCAATCAACTAAAATCAACACTCAGTTCAGCAATAAACTAGCCGCTCATGAATGTTTCCTTCAGAAATCTACGAGTCCATGAAAATATCTATTAGCAGCAAAATATAACGCGCAAAGCTTTAAAACAAAAAAAAAACCCTTCATAATGGCTGTGATATAATACACTACACAAATTCACATTGTATACACACACTCCATGCTCACACACACACACAAAAGAGTAATAAGAATTCAGAGCTGTTAATGGAGCACATTGCAACAACAACAATAAAAATAGAAAATGATGGCAGTCCTTGAGAACTATGACATGCAAAAAATTCAACATTACATATAGGAAATATGAAATTTCTAAAATGAATCAATAAATATTGGCCCCAGATCTGGTGCTCAGAGCATGTGTCTGCATGTATGTGCCTCACTCTAGTATGTTGTTGACATACAGACCCACATAGTGGCAACAAATGACATTTTTCTTGAATAGGATGCAAAATCATGTCACAGAAATAAATAACAATTTATCTGTACGAGTAACAGTTGACAACTGCATCCTGTGAACAGAACACTAACAATCTAATCTCCCGTGCATTATCCTCAGGTGGGTGAAATACGAGGAAGATGTTGAGGAAGGGGGAATGCGATGGTCAAAGCCACACGTGGCTTCCCTGTCACTCCACTCTCTGTTCCAGCTACGAAACAACCTCACCTCCGGTGCCTGCATGCTAGACATGGATGCCCAGACCGTGTCTCAAGTTGCTGGTTTGTATTAGATGTTTCTAGTTTCTGTCTTCACCGCTGACTGTCTGCAGCTGATTTTTCTTTCTTGTCTTCATTTAATATTTAACTGGCATGCCAGTCTTTGTTTTTTTTTGTTTTTCAAGTTAATAAAAAAAAAAAAACGTTCCTTTCATTTCTAATAGGAAAAATATTGGTGTTATTCTAATTAAAATTTTCTTATTTATTTATGAAAAACAAAGATATATCTTTATTAACAATTTAATTCAGAAATTTTTTGTTTGCTTATTATTATTTATAATATTCTGATCACTCTGTGAAACTATAAATAGTAATACAAAATACTCATATGACAACTGTGAATTAATTATTTTTGATATGTCTTTTAATACTTAATTTTAATATTTATTTTCTCCGAGTCAGTCAGAAAACTGAAAACTGAACAGAAAAGTCAGAAATGATCTGATGAAGAGAAATGTTTTTTTTTAATGTTCTTTTTTCTTTCTAATTTGATTCACTTTCTTTATTTAATTTCTTCCTTCCACAATTTCAACTGGTCTCTCATGGTGAAGGTCAGGGGTTTGAATTCGGCCGGAGGCACCCCTAGTCACCCAGCTGTAGAAATGGGTACCCGACTTCTTCTGGAGTTGGGGAAGGAAAGGCAGCTAGACATTATATTAGTGCACTGACAGGTCAAGGAAAATATGGGCACTAACACCATATCCCTATGTACCTCTAAGGCATGACAGGATTACCTTTACCTTTTTTTTTTTTTTTTTATACCTTTCACAATTTCAGCATTTGTCTCCAAACAGTCATCACTATTAATCTGTATTTACTTCCCTCCTGGACAATATTTTAACACAGATTTGTTTCTGGACTACATGATAAGCCAAAAGCTGTTGGAAGAACACTTGAGAGACCAAACAAGAGCTGCCATTGTGGCACAGCATTGCTTTCAGCACCAGAAGTCTCGAATTAAGTCACCAGATGCAGAATTAGGGAAGCCCATGTTTAGAACTCTTTCCATGAAGAGAACTTTCTCAGAAATTGGACGCACGTTTTCGATGAAGTCAAGAGGAGGTAAGTAAACAGTAAGAAGACTGCATTTTAGATTTTTTTTCGTCCTATGGCATTTGCATAATGAGCAGTGGCAAAAAGCAAAACCTGTATCTTAATGTGAAGAAAACTAAATTGATGACAACTGACAAAACAAACAAGGCAGCTGATATATGTATCAATGAGGAAAAATTGGAAGAAGTGGAGAGTTTTGATTATCTTGGATCACTACTAACTAATAATGGAGATACAATAAGGGAAATTAATCTGTGGAGAGGAACAGACAGAACTACAAAAATAAGATTTTTAAGGGCATGCATTTTTCCCATTGCAACATATGCCTGTGAGACCTGGACGCTTAACAAAACAGCTGAAAAACACATAAATGTCTTTGAGTGTAAATGCTACAGAAGAGTTCTTCAAATATCATGGACACAAAAATGAACACATATATCCATACTACATGAGCTTAATATTGAAGAAGGTTGGCTAGTAAAGAGGATTAAAGAGAGAAAACTTAAATATTTTGGACACATTAAACATCATGATAACCTAGAGAAGACAGTCTTGGAAGGATACATAATAGGAAAAAGAAAGAGAGGAAGACCAAGGCAAAGATGGCTGCAAGACATCGTTGATGATCTGCAAATGGATGCACCAGCAACAGGGCATCTTGTTTACAGCTGAGAGGCCTACAGGAGAGTTGTTAGGGAGGCAAAGTTCCGCAAGGGACATGCAAATGAATGAGATGGCATTTGCATGCTGTAGGAGTGTGATTCTGTGAAGTGTTTGTCCCTTAACATTTCTAGGCCATGACAGGACTTATGCTAGGGATGTCAGCACCTCTCCTCCTTGCCTTTGTTGTCCTAGAGAAACCCTCAGGTACTTATTTTCACAGCTAAGTTGAGCTGACCTTGTTGCCACTTGGTCCAAAATCAAACCAGAGACCTTCTGTTCAGCAGGTAAATGCACTAATCACTGCACCACCATGACACACATTTTTAACTCTTTCAAGGCATAGGCTTTGGATATTTTAAATTAACCCTTCACATACAAAGTTTCAAAAATTTCAGCTTTCTTTGTTTATATAATTTTTAAAATTGTAAACTTTTGTTTGCATTTTACTTCTGATCCTTCAATAAGTACTTACACAGAGTGACCGCTTACACAGAGTGACCACTGACCACACACCATACTGCATACCCTGCATCAGACAAGAAGAAGAAACCGTTAAGCACCACCTGCTGGACTTCAGTACATTGAAGGATCTTCGGAAGAACCTGATACCACCAAACTCCTCAATCACTGACGTTCTGTATAGAGATGCAGAACAGCTGAAGATTACTTGTACATTTCATTATCTGGCACAAAGGGAAAAAGAGTGAAAACTCGTAAACCCGAGGATCGGAAAAGTCAAAGTCAAGTTTTATTTCTGATTGTTCACGTAGTACCTTATGTTACTCATATCTTTGAGACAATGTGTTTCTCTTCTTGTATCTTATCTTATGTACCATTGTCACCTTATGCACCTTTTCACTGGAAATCTCCCTTCAGCATGATTGCTAGATTTCCTACAGTTTTTTTAATGAATAAAATGTGAAGTTTCAAGTTATTTTTATCATAGAAATGTAAATGATTCTCTTATATCGGTTGTTTAAATTTTTTAAAAATTCAAAATAAATTTCAGATGCCCATAATTCAGGACCCAACATGGAAATTATGAACGGTGATCTTACTGAGTCTCCATCATGTGCCAGGGTAAGTTTTTGAATTTCCTAGAATTTTTACTGGGACAGATTTTAGTGGGAGTATTCCTGTAATGATGAGAAGAAACAATCAGAGACAAGCTATCAAGTGGAACACAACAGGCTGAAGAAAAAGGAGGTCAACCACGTGAAACTCTAAAGAGAACATCGTTATGAGAGACCATATTAGTAGGCATAAAATCCCTTGATGAAGTTGAAAAGCTTTCTGAAAGCAAGAACACATAATAATTAGTGTATAAGTATATAACTATATGTGAAGCACTGCAGTAAAGCTGCCATACCAAAATATATAATCCAGGAAAAAAAGTAGGAACAGCTTTATTACTTAACAAACACAAAGTTGTGACGTTTCGGTGTGAGGCTTCATCATATATACATAAATAGGATGAAGAATTAGAGAGAGGAGATAAAGTATAGATTCACATGAATCCTATGTTTTAACAAAATAAATAAATAAAACGATTAGATCACTTAGCTTGAAACAACTGGAAACTTCCGAATTTCAATCTGAAATACACTCATTGCTATGTACAAGATGAATATGTTCAGAACTGTGCACAAATACGCATGGTGGAGTGTATAAAATGTTGAAATAGAGTTTTGTGATGTGTGATATGTGGATTGTAACTAATGATGGTATTTGGGGAAACTACTGAGGGGAGAGAGTTTGGTACAATAGTAACCTAACTAGGAAAAAGTGAAATAAATGATTATGGTTGGAGTAGAGTTGTAATGCAGTGATGTGAGGAGGTTCTGAACTATATGTAACAAGTGAGAAGAGAACTGAGCTTAGTGGAGAGGGATTATGATTGTGGAGGAGGAGAATGTCATGTTTAGCTGAATAATGAGTTCAAACCATGTGGTTCCAGCATCCGATAGTCCTGAATGTAGCAGTTCTCAAGTGCAAGGCAGCTGGTGTCATCTGCGTGACAATGTTTGATGGCTGTTACCATAAAATCATATTTGCCTCTGTTGTTGGGGCCATTGAAATGATTAGGGACTGGTTTTGAAGCATGCTGGGTGATATCGTACAGATGTTTCTGCATGCAGTCTCCTAGCCTGAGGCCAGTTTCACCAATATCTGCATCTTTTGCATATTATGGCATATATTACATTATGGGACTCACATGTGAATCCCTCATGAAGAGTGAGGATAGTTTTAGGAAAGGTGATTGTTTTCATTTCCCAGACTACAGGGCAGGTAACACAGCGAGGGCAGTTATATTTTCTGGTGCCAACATACATAAGGTTCTGCTTTAAGTGGCTGTGGATGAGGATGTCCTTAAGATTTGGCTCACATTTGTATGCTAATAGGGGTGGATCAGAGAAGATGTTTGCCAAAAGCAGGAAAACTCGGCAAACTATCACGCGAGCCCCATGTGACATTTGACGATGGCATAGGAAGGATGTGAGATGTGAAATGTAAGATTCCTGTAGTGTCATTTTTATCACATCAACCACACATACATATTGTTTCTAATACTGTGCTTAGAAGAAAAGTGAATCTCTTGAAAAGTGAAACAGTTTGAGAAGTTTAATGTCCGTATTGTTGTCTCTCATTCCCAGTTGAACGAACAGTTCATGAGGAAGATTCCTGCTAGAGCCGAGGCAGCAAACATTCTTGTTGGAGAACTGGATGGCCTGAACTATCAGGTTCGACCGTTTTTAATCTGTTCTCTTGTCTTGTGTCTTGTGTCTTCCTGGAGCTGGGAGCTGGTGTTCTTTGCAGCCGATGCTGTGAAGATGCTCAGACATGGAAGTGGGTTATGGGAGCTATTTTTTTTCGGTCCAGGAGTGCAACCAAAAGGCAAGGGGGTGTGCAGTACTTCTTTAGCAGACTCTACCACCATGGGGACTTTGGCGATCCCTGCCCCATTAGCCAGGTTAGGCTGTTACTGGGGGTACCAATGAAGAGGTGGGGACAGGGCATTGGTCAGCTATGGTTGGCTAACCCTGATGCTAGCATATCAGCTATGGTTGGCTAACCCTGATGCTAGCATATCAGCTATGGTTGGCTAACCCTGATGCTAGCATATCAGCTATGGTTGGCTAACCCTGATGCTAGCATATCAGCTATGGTTGGCTAAACCTGATGCTAGCATATCAGCTATGGTTGGCTAACCCTGATGCTAGCATATCAGCTATGGTTCGCTAACCCTGATGCTAGCATATCAGCTATGGTTCGCTAACCCTGATGCTAGCATGTCAGCTGAGGATCACTGATTGTCAAAACAGACAGTGTCTTCACCCATTGAATGGTCAGTGATTACACTAGGATTTTTTAAAAACCAGTATGTCAGCTGTGCCTATCTTTCACCTTGCATAATGTACTTTCTAAAATATCAGTTTTGTCACTACTTTCAGCACCATATTTGTTTTTTTTTAATGTAAAATTAAACATACTTTACACACGTCAATGGGAACTAAATGTCCATGTGAAATATTTTTCTTACATTAAGTCGGGCGAGATTGATATTACAAAATCCTCATATACTGAACCAGTTTTGAAACTGGCTGATTCTCCTCCATGTGAATTGAGCATCATCAGCCTGCTAGCCAGGCTATCTTCCAGCTGATCTTTTACTAGTATTTGAATTGCATACATTAGCCACCAATCTCCACAAGTTTCAGTTATTTGGAGATTGACATTTACTGTAACCACTTTATATTTCTTTCTTTTTTTTAAATCAGTAATTTACCAGTAATTGCCAGTTAATGCAATATCTGATACGTTAAAAAAAATTGTTGCACTAGCCACTATAATTATATGTTTATAATGATTCAGAAGAAGAATTATTTAGTTTTAAACTGCTTTTATTATTTTTCGATTTTTCTGGTATAATATGTAGTAATGCCAGGTCAAATTTCATGCAAAGGGCACAAGAAGAAATGTAGAGGAATGAAGAATGGGTGTCATCAGCCATTCCTTACTATACAATGAGGGATGTATATACATCATTCATTCATTCATTCATTTGTATGTCCCTGAGGAACTTTGCCTCCCTAACAGCACTACTGTAGGCCTCTCAGTTGTGAGCAAGATTCCCTGCTGCTGATGCATCCATTTGCAGATCATCAGCGAAGTCTTGCAGCCATCTTTGCCATGGTCTTCCTCTCTTTTTCCTATTATGTACTTTTCCAAGATGGTCTTCTCTAGATTATCATGACGTTCCGTGTTTTCCAAAATATTAAAGTTTTCTTTGTTTAATCCTCTTTACTAGCCAGCCTTTTTCAGTATTAAGTTCTTGTAGTATGGATATATTTGTTCTCTTTTGTGTCCATGATATTTGAAGAACTCTTCTGTAGCATTTACATTCAAAGGCATTTATGTGTTTTTCAGCTATTTTGTTAAGTGTCCAGGTCTCACAGGCAATTGTTGCGATGGGAAAGATGCATGCCCTTAAAAATCTTATTTTTGTAGTTCTGTCTGCTCCTCTCTACAGATTCCTTATTTGTTTTACTTTCTGAAGAGTGACAGATGTCCACCTTTTAATTTCCCTCATTGTATCTCCATTATTAGTTAGCAGTGATCCAAGATATTCAAAACTCTCCACTTCTTCCAATTTTTCCTCATTGATACATATTTCAGCTGCCTTGTTTGTTTTGTCAGTTGTCATCAATTTAGTTTTCTTCACATTAAGATAGAGGTTTTGCTCTTCGCTGTTCTTACGGACTGACATAATTAGTTTTTCCATTCCTTTTTGTGTTGTGGACAATAATACTGTTTCATCAGCATATCTAATCTCTGGTATTTCATAACCTCCAATTGTTATGGCATCACAATATTCTTTGTCTACATCTTCTCTAACATTCCTCATTATATTTTCAGTGTGCAAATTAAATAAGTAAGGCGACAATATGCACCCCTGATGGACCCCTTGTTTTATGTCAAACCAAATTGTTGTTTCACCATTTATTCTTACTGCTGTTTGTTGGTCTAGATACAGCAGTGATGTTAATTGTATCAAATGTGTTGAAATCCCATTTTTTCCATTTATTTCCCAAAGTTTCTAGTGTTGTATGCAATCAAATGCCTTGAGTAGTCTATAAAGGCTAAATATAGATTCACATTAAACTCTCTGCATTTCTCTGTTATTAATATTATATTATTGAATATATGATCTCTTGATCCTCCTCCTTGCCTGAAACCAGCTTGGACCATATTGACTTCTTCTTCTATTTTCTTACGAAGTCTATCCATTATGATTTTTAACAGAATTTTACTGGCGTCACTAATCAGGGCAACAGTTCTGTAGTTTGTGCATAATTTCAGGTTACCCTTTTTTGGCAGTGGTATGAATATAATTCTTTTCCATTCTTTTAGCCAAATACCTGAATGCCATATCTTTTTACATAGTGCATGATAGATTGTTGCACATTCCTTTCCTCCTGCTTTAATAAGTTCAGCTGTTCTCTCATCACATCCTGGTGATTTACCATTTTTCACATTCTTTATTGCCCATAAAACTTCTTCTATTGTCAGTTTGGGTTCTTTCTCCTCCAATAATAATTCACACTGTTGATTTCTGCTTTGACAGTCAGTTGTTTCATACATTCCTCTGCAATATTCCTTCCATCTTTCTAGAATTTTCTCTGTCTCTGTCAAGGTATTCCCCATCTTGTCACAAATTACATTTAGCTTAGGTGTGACATTTCTCGTCAATGTCTTCATTTCTTTAAACATTTCACTATCTCTTCCACACTTCTGATGTCCTTCTACTCTTTCACAACAATCTTGTATGTATTGTTTTTTGTCTTTTCTTATGTTTCTTCATACTTCTTTTGTTAAAGATTTATATTCATCTTTGTTGTTGTTTGTTACTTTCCATTTTGTCTTCATTTCTCTATGTTGTTTTATCAGTTTTAGTGTGCCTGCTGTAATCCATCCATTCTTTTGTGTTTTCTTTACTGGAATCATGTTTTTAGCTGTTGTTATTAAGATATCTCTGGCCTGCGTAGCCAGTTCATCTGGTGTCATCTCCTCCTGTACAAATCAACATCGAAAACATTACTAGGTTACAATCAGTAAGTGATAGAATCCTCACTATCAGAGTTAAGGGCACCCTATGATTTCGAATGGTTCTTCATTTCTATACTGTGTTGTTGTGGTATTTGTGTAAGATCAAAGCAGAGTGGTCTTGATCCCGTAACTGTCTTTTTTATCTTTATCTTCATGTCTGCTATTAATAATTCATGGTCCGTGTCACAATCAGCACCTGGTAAAGTTTTTGTGGATGTTATACTTGATCTCCACTTTCTTTGCACTTAAATGTAATCTATTTGATTCTTGATTTTCCCATCAGGTGATGTCCATGTGTAAAGTTTTCTTGGATGTTGTTTAAAAAGTGTGTTAGCAATTATTAGCTCATTTTCCATGCAAAACACCATTAGATTGTCACCTGCTCATTCTATGTCCTATGCTAAATTTCCCCACAATATATCCTTCGCCTTCTTCTCTTTCTGTACCAATCTTTGCATTAAAACTCCCTATTATCAATACATTATCATTTTTCCATACATGGTCTATTGTCGTTTGCAGTGTGTTATAAAAGTCTTCTACTTCCTCTTCTTCTGCTGCTGATGTATGTGCATATATCTGGATGATTGTTACATTTCTAGGAGTGCCCTTAACTCTGATAATGAGGATTCTATCACTTACTGGATTGTAACCTAGTAATGCTTTCGATGTTGATTTGTCCAAATAAAAACCCACTCAATTCTTTCCTCCTACTTCTCCACCAGAGTATTTAAAGATATTATCATTCTCACTCTTGAAGTGTCCTAATCCTTTCCATCGGTGTTCGCAGATTCCCAAAATGTGTATCCCCGTTCTTTTCATCTATATATATACATACACACACAAAGAGGTTGATGTTCTTATCCTTACATAACCTGACAAGACTTACAAATTTCAAGAATACATAATTTCTGCTGAGTTTCAAGTTCACCACATCAAGCATGTGAATGGAAATCGAGGCTGTGTCTGCAGCAATGGAATGGATAATTGCCCATGATGTAGTTCGGGGTGTCATTGTGATGGATTCACAGAGTATGCTTCATAAGGCTGAGAAAAAATTGCTTTGCAAAGAATGGGTTCATCTGTCAACTGTGACAAGCTTAATGTGGCTTTATTGTCCAGAGCATGCAGGAGTACATGGCAATGAAGTGGCAGATAGGCTTGCTGGACAGGCTAAAATAAATGGCAGGTAAAGAATGGACAAGAGGACATTGCTGAAGCTGTATTGGAAATATTGCGGGAAAATGAAGAACAGGAATGGAAGAACAATGTAATTGTGAAGAGATTGCTGGAGCTAGGACAAGTTAAGGGTGCTGGCAGAAAATCTGAATTGTGTGGCAGAAAATGCAGAGTAAAGAAGCAACACTTGATGGGAACTATTGGCAAACATACTCTTGGATGGATGCTGTGGCATGCAGTGAAGCATATATGGAGCTGTCCTGAATGCAATGATGCCAGAGTCTGACTTTGAACCTTTAACCCACAATAGCATTTGAAATCTTCCAACTGTCCCATTGTTTTGTGTGGTTACTTCACTTCAATGCATCAGATATACTTAAAATTTAATAATCTTCTGTGAATTTGTGTATTAAAGACAAATATTTTGATTCATTTTCAACTTTCCAGTTTTTTTTTTACAAGTTTTGTCACATTTTAAAAAAATTCCTACTAAATGGACTCGTCACCCAAGTTCACTCTAAGCTGTGCTAGCTTGTGCTGGCACACAAATGTTTTACCTTCAATGTTCATTTTTGGTTCAGTACACAAGCATGGTGTTGTGGTGGTGTAGTTATTAGTGCACTTGTCTGCTGATCAGAAAGTTCCTGGTTCAATTTCACACTCAGGTTCTTCAGACCAACCGGCATCGGGGTCAAGCCAGTCTAAAAAAATGGTTACCTGGGGTTTCCCGAGGAAAACAAAGGCAGCAAGGCAAGGTGCTGGCATCCCTACCTCAAATGCTATGGTGGCGTAGAAATGTGAAGACACTAACTAATGCTATGGAACTTCTCTGAAAATGGGTACCAGAGAAGTCTGGGAAGGTAAATGTAGCTAAGCATGATAGTGACCTCATCACACTTTCATGTGTCGAAGGTTGTGGGAAAATATTGACCAAACACTGTATCCCCATTATGCCTTAATGACAAGGAAACAGGGATTTTACCTTTACCTTTACACCAGCATATGATTTAATGATAAAATTTGTTATTAACTAGTGTCAATATGTGTCAATTATGTGTTTAATACCAGTACTTACTTTGACTCATCAGGTAGAGTTTTTGCACTTAACACCCTCAAAGACACATTGCTTATCAAGATTAAGTGATCATGACTGGCATCCTGATTTACTAACTTCAGGTTGTTGGATTCATACGTCTGTGCGAAGGAAGAAACATTGGAGACATCACTGAGGTGCCTATCCCAACAAGATTCCTCTTCATCTTACTTGGACCTCCAGGTAGCCTGCAGAAGATTGTGGAGATTGGCAGATCTATGGCAACACTGATGGTGGACGAGGTGTGATGATAATCATGGGTTTTTTTTAGTCTCATTCATTTATCTTCTTCTTCTTCACTGCCTAAACCTGAATCTTCTGCTGTTGTGCAGCTCTGATGGAGTTGATGGCGTTGAGATGACTAAAGCGACCTATTTTGATACTACTTGAAGTAACAGAGCAAGAGTACATAAGTATTTTGGAATGAGAAATTCGTATGTAAAAAAAATGAGAAAACATACATTTTAACCTTTTCTAGTCCTGTATTATAGGTTTATTAGATACATATGTTTTAAACTTATAATCTTATATCCATGATTTGTTTTGTTTTTATTTAGATAAACAGCTTTCTTCAATTTTATTTTTAATGATATATAAGAAATAGATTAACTGTATTTAGTTATCATTTCACTGTCCCTTTTATTTTTTGATAGATAGGAAAAGGTTCAACTAGACCAGCAGCCAAACAAATTAGCTCCAAATACAAACAGTCATGTCATCCTCTGAAACAACCATCTGTGCTTTTTGAAAAGCTTAACTTGTTTACCATTATATTCTTATGTTTAAAATGATGTAGAGTGACACCTCTGATCTTTGCTATAATTTGCTTTTCAACTCCAGCCTCTCAAAAATCAGATGCAGACAAGCGAGATTTATAGGACATTTCCTGAGAAGAGGAAAATTGGAACACACTATGGCAACTGGAAAAATTGAAGGTAGAAGAGACAGAGGAAGACAGAGAGAGAAGTTACTGGATGGGCTGTCAGTGTGGCTAGGAAGAAAGTCACCGGCGGATCTCATAATCAAGTCTAAAGACAGGGAATTGTGGAAAGAAATGATCGATTATGCCACGCGGCATGGCACTTGAATGAATGAAGAGTGACACAAACTAGGGACTTACATACTACACAAACAAACCTTGAAATATAACATAACAAACAAGTGGAATCATGAAAGAAAAAAAAAACAGAAGAAAACTGGATTAATGGGTGCTATTTATGCAATATTATTCTCAGGTGTTCAGAGAAGTGGCTTATAAAGCACGGAACAGACAAGACATTTTGGCTGGAGTTGATGAGTTTTTGGACCAAGTGACAGCGCTTCCGCCTGGAGAGTGGGACCCCAAGATCAGAATTGAGCCTCCCCAGAGCGTCCCTTCACAGGTTTGTTTATGTTTTAAAGGAGATGTGGTGTATGTATGTCATGAAGATCACACAGATGTGCATGCATCCCATCTGAATGTTATAATGTATGTTGTGATGTTAGCATATATATATTGTGCATGTATATCATGATATTTTGGACACATTAAGCGTCATGATAATTTAGAGAAGAGTGTATTGGAAGAATACATAATGGGAAAAAGAAAAAGAGGAAGACCAAAACAAAGATGGCTGCAAGACATCGTTGACGATCTGCAAATGGATGCATCAGCGGCAGGCCATCTTGCTCACGACCGAGAGGCCTACAGGAGTGCTGTTTGGGAGGCAAAGTTCCGCAAAGGACATGCAAATGAATGAATGAATATCATGATGTTAATGTAGATATTGTCAGGATAGGTTAAGTTAATATATGTGTTGTGATTGTATATAATGATTTTAACATATATATGCTGTGTGTATATCATTATGTTAACATGGATGTTGTGCATGTTTGTCATAGCAGGTTAATACGTACTATATTATGCATGTATGTCTTAGAAAACCTAAGGCAGAGACAAGACTCTTCATCTAACCTAGCCTTGGCATCATTCTCATCTAGTTTTTCCTGTACTGATGATAAATATCTATGCACATATAAGTTGTCTTGCCCATTTTCATCTTATGGATTCCAGTCCATGGCTGTCCTACTAGTCTTCATCAAGAAAAACCACATCAGTATCAGTTTGACCATTTTCACTCTCAGAAATTCTATTCTTCTCTTGTACAGCATTTTTATTTCATTTGATCTGAGATTTATGTCATTTGTTCCTGTACATTTTTTTCACATATGAGAAAAAACACACCACATATAAATATTTGCTACAGTTACTAATGCACCGTATAACACAATTTTCATCCCAGCTCTACGCTGTCATTGTCAGACACGGACACTTAACAGCCATGAACAAAAGAAGAATCATCACGACAGAAATGAGATGTTTAAGGAAAATGCTAAATGTGACAAAAAAGGCAAAATATGAAATGACACCAGCAAAGGCTGGAGTAACACCAGTATTATGCAACATCCAGAAACAGCAAGTAAAATGGTTTGGACATGTTACATGGTTACCACCAGACAAAATATCACAAAAAGCATTCACATTAAGATTTATAGGTAACATAGGAAGAGGCCACCTATGTAAAAGATGTAGGGAAGAAATTACAGAAACCTTAAATATCCCATTATATAAAGCAAACAGCCGAGCCCTATCGAGAAGTCTATTTGTCCCCTCAACACTGAAAGACATATGAGAAAGGAGACAAGACAAAACAAGACAAGACTGATTCTACATTTGTTTACTTGCAGGCTTCTCGCAAGATTGCTAAACCATCTGCAGGAAAACTAAAATGGGAAGAGGAAGATGAAGAAGAAGATTCTCATTGTGACCCAACCTTGCAAAGAACTGGCCAGTAAGTAATCACACAGTTCAGATTTCAGTTCAGCTAATTTTGAAGTGTTCTTTGCTCAGTTCATTAACTTAAATTCAGTACAAATTTAAAAACAAAAGTACTGAAATTATTTTAGAATATTAAATTTATTTTTGTGGTAATTTAATCTGTTGACAGCATTTACATGTAAGGGTGTCTGAGAGGCAAAGTGGTTAGTGCACTAGTCTTTCATGGCAAAGGTTGGGGATTCAAATAAAGCCAGAGGCACCCGAGTCACTCAGCAGTAGAAATGGGTATATATTGGTCACATGATGGGAAGAAACAATCAGAGAACCCCAAAACAAGCTATCAAGTGGAACACAATAGGCCGAAGAAAAAGAGGTCAACCACGTGAAACTCTAAAGAGGACATTGTTAAGAGAGGCCAAATTAGTAAGCATAAAATCCCTTGATGAGGTTGAAAAACTCTCCAAAAACAGGAAAACTACCATGGGATCCCTATGTGATGTTTAACAGCACAGAAAGGATGTAAGATGTAAGAGGACATAACAAAGCTTGTGGAAAGTGTCACAGATATAATCTTATATCCTTCTTATATCCTTATGCCATTAAATGTCACATAGGGCTCGCAAGGTAGTTCGCCAATTTTTCCTGTTTCAGCAAGCCTTTCAACCTCATCAAGGGATTTTATGCCTATTAATTTGATCTCTCTTAACAATGTCTTCTTTAGAGTTTCACTTGGTCTGCCTCTTTTTCTTTGGCCTGTTGTGTTCCACTTGATAGCTTGTTTTGGGATTCTGTTTCTTCTCATCACGTGACCAACATATGTCCATCTCCTTTTCCTGATCACCCATGTTGTTCAGTCATCTGTCTTATCTCTGCATTGTTCTTGAATTTGTTCCACTTGATGCAGAGTATTTTTCTTAGGCATTTGTTTTCAAAAGAGTCTAATTTGTTGTCTATTTCTTTAGTTGTTTTCCAGCTTTTGCATGCATAAATGAGGGTTGATATCATTTGAATTGAATAGTCTTAACTTGGTTTTTGTGCTTATAACTTTTGAATTCCATATGTTCTCAAGATTCTTGAAGATCGATGCTGCTTTTGCAATTCTAATTCTAACTTCCTTTCTGGTGTCACCATCCTGGTCTATGTAGCTGCCAAGGTATGCAAATTGATTGACTTCTTCAGTATTTGTCCGTTCTATGTATATTTTTCCATTTTGATTAACTCTTTCCGTGAGGGAGGAATAAACACGGACATGTCGTGGAGTGTGGGAGTAAAAACACGGGTCTTGGTCTGTAAGGGGGTATAGTTGTAAAATGGAATGGAAAACAATATTTCCATGTACTTCCGTATACGTAATATGTGTCAGAGTATAGCTAAATGAATGAAAATTTCATAAATGCAGAGTTTTTTAGGAAAAAAGAAGTAATGTGATGTTTTTAGACACTGATTGTGGCCAGCTCACCATCGGCTAGGTCCTCCTTACCCCTACTTACCATCTGAGATGTGTAGATCTACTTGTCGATCTTGTATTCTGATTCCTATGTTGCATTCTCGCTAAATTAATGTCTGAAATAGCTCATAACTACTTCTCCAGTCATCTAAATATGTCTAAATCTACTTGGGATACATTCAAGAGCAGTGGGGTCGTCACAGGCCATGTCCATACCATATATACATCATCAAAAATTGAAAAATTTTGGTCTTTCGCTTCCTTTTTCTCGCTCGGCATCGCTCGTAACTAGGCATTCTTTCACCATCTTGAAAAGTGTCACCGGAATCGCGAACGAAATATGTACAATCTAAATGTTACACCGCTTGTTTTAATGAAACAAAGAATTGTCGATTTTTCGACCATACGGTAGCTTGGGACCACTGGAAATGTCGAAAATTCGACCATACGCACGGAAAGAGTTAGTGGGAAATTTCACATTATTTTTGTTTTGTCCTTGTTAATTTCAAGTCCTATTTTGCTAGCCAGTGAAGACAGGCTATGTTTTTTCTTGCATGGAATTCACATTGTTACTGATAAGAGTTATGTCATCAGCAAAATCAAGATCTTCTAGTTGGGTCCCATGTACCCAGTCAATACCTGTGTTACCTGTGCAGCATTTTTTCGTTATGAAGTCTATTGTAATTCCAAAAAGCAAAGGAGACAGTATACATCCTTGTTTCACACCTGTTTCAATCTGGAGCCATTCACTCATCCCTTCTTCTGTCTTGACTGCATAAACATATCCATTGTATAAGTCCTTAATGATGTTGACAGTTTTAGATGGTATTCCATATAGACAAAATTCTCCACAATAAATCTCTGTGTATGCTATCAAATGCCTTTTTAAAGCCTATGACGTTCAGTATTAATGGTTTTTGGTTTTCAATATGTTCTTCAAGTATTATTCTGAGAGTAAAGATCTGGTCGAGACAGCTTCTCCCTTTTCAAAATCCTGCTTGTTCTTCTCTCATTGCAGTATCCACTATATGCGCGCAGGAAACTCTCTACTGTAGAGAGTGGAACAACAACACAACTCCTTCTGATCATCAGAAGAAGTACCCCCTCTCAGACAAATGTTTTGGCCCTTTTAAACTCCTGACACTCTAAGGGGTGGGCCCCTCTGGGTCATGACTCCCAGAGGTCTTGTGAGTTGTTGCCTTTTTTTTTTTCATCCCAGGATTGAACCCATGATCGTCCAGTTGGCACTGCACTTTGAAGTGCGTCTTTACCGATCCAGCAACGGAGGACTGGTATTAGTTGTGACAAATGAAATTATTTATGCTCTCAATGCTTGTTTCGCATACTCCACAGCCAGAATGAGGCCTTTTCTGCTGTTTCTGAAAACAAAAATGACCTTGCAAAATACTTTTGACACAACTGATATTAACGTTACTCCTCTCCAATTATTACAGTCACTAAGGTTGCCTTTTTTGGGTATTTTAACAATGATTCCTTTTTTTCATTTAGAAAGGACCTTTTCTTCTTTCCAAATCTTATTAAACATTCTCTGTAGTTGTTTCATATTGTCATTATTGATAGGTTTTACATTTGGGTGTTATACGATATAACAGATATAATAAATATATAACAGATATAACAGATAGAATATAGATTTATAGAAGAGAAAAGTTAGACAACTCATCATAGAATGAGAAACTTGGTATAAAAAGGGTTATGTCCATAGAAATTAGTAGCTTGGTGGTTAGGTTTGTTCCCCTTGGCACATGCAATTTGTGGCTCATGGATAACATATGACAAAGAAAGGTCGTGAGACAGAAATCATATGATTTGGGACAGTTGAAGTTGTGAGCTCAAATAGGATAGGTTAGTTAGTCTGTTTTGTGAGAGAATGTAGTTTTTTTGTACTGTGTCAGATTAGCAGAGTTAGAAATGTAGTTAGAAATTCTGGCGGTGACGAATTCTGAGGATGTCAGTACTCGCCCAGAATTTATTCTATGTTGTTTTGACTTGGAATTACGTCCTGTCATTTGTTCTTGGATTTGTTATGCCCCTGTCTTAACTGTCACATCATTCATCAACATCGCCATCCAGCACACCAATAAAGCATTATAACTTTATATCACTGCTAATGTGCTGCTATTTACCACTGAGAGAATGACCTTTCCTGGGATGTAAGTCTGTGAAGCGGATAGTGAAATAGATAATTAAAGAGTATTATAATCTCATCTGTAAGTGAAAGAGTATTATAATCTCAATTGTAAGCAAAATAGTATAATCTTGACTGTAAGCATTTCCACTAGTATAACATGTCCCAGCTATTACATCAGTGTGATAAACAATAGAAAGCGGCACTAGTTCATCCGATAGATAGAAAAATAGATACATTCTATTTTACAGAGTGAAATCTGTATATAGATATTACATTTAATGATTGTGATTATGTTATGATTATCATCATTATTATTATCTCCCTTTTGTAGAGTTTCAATTATTAAAACGCATATGTACTGATGTCTGTTGTTTCTTAAGAATATTTCTCCTTTACAGAATATTCGGTGGACTGGTGGCTGACATTCGGAGAAAGTTGCCATGGTACTGGAGCGACTTCAAGGACTCTCTACACATCCAATGTGTGGCTTCCATCATTTACCTGTACCTGGCAACTTTGACACCCAATGTAACATTTGGTGGCCTTTTGGGACAAGCAACAGACCAGTACATGGTAATTAAACAAGATATAAATAGATAACCAAATCCCTGCTTAATATTGCAAAAAATTTATTAGTCATATCTCTGTTTAATAGGTCAGTCAGTCACTTGCATGTCCCTTGCAGAACTTTGCCTCCCTATCAGCTTTCCTGTAGGCCTATCAGTTGTAAGCAAGATGCCCTGCTGCTGATGCATCCATTTGCAGATTATCAGTAATAAGCCTTGGTCTTTCTTTCTTTCATTTTCCCATTATGTACCCTTCCAAGACCTGTTTAACAGAAGTATTCTTATATTTTGTCTTTTACATTAGCATATCATTTCAGTGCAGTATATACCTATATATATATAGAGCAAAACGTCTATCTTAATGTGAAGAACTGACAAAACAAATAAAGCAGCTGAAATATGTATCAATGAGGAAAAATTGGAAGAAGTGGAAAGTTTTGAATAACTTGGATCACTACTAACTAATAATGGAGATACAATGAGGGAAATTAAAAGGAGGACATCTATCGCTCTTCAGAAAGTAAAACAACTAAAGAATCTGTGGAGAGAAACAGACAGAACTACAAAAATAAGATTTTTAAGGGCATGCATTTTCCCATCACAACACATGCCTGTGAGACCTGGACACTTAACAAAACAGCTGAGAAACACATAAATGCCTTTGAATGTAAATGCTACAGAAGAGTTCTTCAAATATCATGGACACAAAAAAGAACAAATATATCCATACCACAAGAACTTAATATTGAATAAGGCTGGCTAGTAAAGAAGATTATTGACACATTAAACATCATGATAATCTTGAGAAGACCATCTTGGAAGGGTACATAATGGGAAAAAGAAAGAGAGGAAGACCAAGGTGAAGATGATTGCAAGACATCATTAATGATATGCAAATGGATGCATCAGCAGCAGACCATCTTGCTCACAACAGAAAGGCCTACAGGAGTGCTGTTAGGGAGACAAAGTTCCACAAGGGACATGCTGAATGAATGAATGTACCTTATATGGAACAGTGTGTGAAAGATATTTCTTCTTTAGGTTAGTGCTGTTTCTTGTTTCATTATCAGTAGCTTACCATTGTACTGGCTCCATATTTGTAAACACATCAAATTCTACATATCTACTTCCAAAATAAATTTTCATATAGTTATTCCAGTGAGTTAAAATGTATAAAAGTATATTATTATGAATTTTACACATCATACAATATGCGGAAACTTGCTTTTGAAGCAGCATTTCAGCCATTTTACCAATATACTGCATGTATAACTACCAGAAGAGAGGCCAGAGGAAGGACAAGAAGGAAGATAACCGACAGTCTGGCGTGATGGTTTCATAGAGAAATCACAAAAGCAGCTGATGAAAAACATCATAGATTGATGTCAGCAGAGAAGTAAGATGATGATGACAGTGATTGATTGATTGATTAGATTCTGTGGCAACAAAAAGTGTCATGTTTTCAGTGTGAAAGTAGTTTTGATTAAAATCAAATTTTTGATTTTTAGATTCAGGGGATGTCAAGATCAGGCTGGACAATCTTGCGAACATGACAACCAGATTTTACTTAATTAAAGCGGACGAAGAGGAAGAAGAAGACTTAATTAATAAAGTGTCTCTTTGAAGTAAAATCTATGACTGTGACAATCTTATATTTCAGGGTACTATGGAATGCATCCTTACTGCAGCTATTGTTGGAGTCCTGTTTGCACTCTTTGCTGGGCAGCCCTTGAACATCCTGGGCAGCACTGGTCCTATGCTGGTACTGGAAATGATCCTGTATAATTTTTGCAAGTAAGCAGTAGTTGCTTTGTGGTGGACTGATGAAGAAAGATGACTACATGACATAGGGCTTCTGAGTGTGGAGCAGTTAATGTGCCTGTTTCTCATGGTGAAAGTCAGTAGTTCAGTTGCAGCATGAAACTGGTGAACTATTGAAAATAGACACTTGGCTCCTTTTGGAACTAGAGTAAAGATGGCCAGTGTGATGCTGACTATATCACTTCTTTAGCATACTACCATAGCAGTTAAAATAAGGTCATTGACTTCAGACAGGACCGCCTTTGCTTTCAAATATTAAATTTTAAAGTATGTAGCCACAAATTTTACTTAGAAAGCAAACTTCCAGTTGACAATAATTTATCTTTATATTAAGAAACTGAAGGTGTGATGTTTCATCACATTCTGTAATATCACTGTTGATTATTACTTTCTTTTGTTTTGCAGGGAGCAGGAACTGGATTTTCTGCCGTTTAGGGCTTGGATCGGTCTGTGGACGTCATTACTGTTGATCATTATTGTGGCCTTTGACCTCTCAGCCTTAGTAAGATACATCACAAGATTCACAGAGGAGAGTTTTGCCTGCCTCATAGCTTTGATATTTATTGCTGAGGCTTTCAAGAAGCTGTGGGGTATGTATAATTTCCAAGAAACCGTTGTATGTGGAGTAAAGTTAGAACTGACAAAATATGATGCAGATATTACATCCGTAATTATGTACACTGACCTAAAGCTGTGAAAAATAACTTAAAAATTAGTATGAACAGGTTTTGTTTAAAGCTAAAGGTAAAGTAAAATCCCTATGTCCATGCCACAAAGGTATACTGGGGATATGAGTGTTAGGCAGATATTTCCAAGACAATCGACACATGAAAATGTGATATGGTGAGTATCATGCCTGGCCACATTTAAAATCCTAGATTTCTCTGGTACCCCGTTTAGAAACTGGGTGGACTCAGGGGTATTTTTGGTGTGGTAGTACAAGGGGTGATTGATAAGTTCTCGGCATAAGGTACAAATATTTGAAACACACAGTTGATATTAGGTGCATTTGTAGATCAGGTTAATGTAGTTTCAAGAAATTAACTGCAACCAATTTTTTTTACAGGCTACTGAAGTGGTAAGGGGTGAAGAAATGGATAATTGAGAAAATGGATAAAATTTCTCATCGAGCAGTCATTTGCTACCTCTGCATCAAGGAGATCCATGAAGATATGGTGGAGACTCTAGGGGAGAGTGTCCCTTCATGCAGCACAGTGAAGAAATGGGGAGCTCAGTTCAAACATGGAAGGGAGAGTCTGAAAGATGATCCCCATCCAGGAAGACCAAGAATGGTAACCACAGATGAAACCGCAGGCAGAATCCATGACATGATAATGGAGGATTGACGACTAACTGAGCGGTACATTGCTACTGAGTTGGGCATCTCCCAGGAACATGTTCATGCCATTATTCACAATGATCTTCAAATGACAAAGATCTCTGCTTGATGGTTCCCAAAACTTCTTGGAGCTGATAAAAAATGACAGCGTCTCAACATGTGAAGAGATAATCTTGGCCATTTTTCTGCAGGTCCTGGAAAGTTTCTTCCACAATTTATGACTGTGGATGAGATTTGGGTTCATCATTTTCAACCAGAAACCAAAGAACAATCAAAGCAGTGAAAACATCATGGATCCTCACTTCCAAAGAAAGCAAGGGTGGTTCTGTCTGCAGGCAAAGTGATGGATTCCATCTTTTGGGATTCAGAAGGTGTGCTATTGGTAAACTATCTTCAGAAGGGCAGAATGGTCACCAGGGCCCATTATGCTAATCTTATGAAGCAACTGTGGGTCAAATTGAAGAAAAAGCTTTGAGGGAAATTGACAAGAGGAGTCATCTTTCATCCAGACAATGCTCCAGTTCACCAGTCGGCGATGGCAAGGCTGCCATTCATAAATGCGGCTTCCAGCTTCTTGAACATCCTCCTTATTCCCCAGATTTGACCTCCTCGGACTATTACCTGTTTACCAAACTCAAAAAGGAGCTCAGTGGTCTCAAATTTGCTTCAGATGATGACGTCATTCATGTTATAGACCACTTTCTACTGGCACAAGATGATGACTTTTACAAAGAGGGGATCTGTATACTAGAGGATCGCTGGACTAAGTGCATAAACTTGCAAGAGGACTATGTTGAGAAATAACCCAAAAAAAGTTGTCCACAAATAATCCATTGTACCTTATTCCGAGAACTTACCGATCACTCCTCATACCAGGAAAAAATCCTGCTGTTGGGACTTGAATCTGGTCCCAGCAGATTAGTAAACCAAACATCTAACCACTCAGCTAACCAGGCCACCCTTTGTTTAAAGACAAAGATAAAATGCATTAGTTAATTAAAATAACAAAATGAATGAAACATTTAGCTGTGTAAATCTATTTTGATTATTATATGCTATTATTCTTGTATTTTCTGGTACACACTAAAAAGGCCCCAGAGTCAACCCAGCCTTTAAAATGAGCACCAGAGAAATCTGGGAAGGTAAATGTAGCCAAGTATGATACTGACCACATCACACTTTGATGTGCTGAAGGTTGTGGAAATACGGACCTAATGCCATATTTCCAATCTGACTTAATGGCATGTAAATGGGAATTTTACCTTTTTTTAATTCTTGTGTATTATTTCATCAGCTTTCTCTAGTGATTTTTAAAAATAATTTTTATAATACAAGTATAATTTGAAAACACCATTGGTATTTCTCAGTATTATCTTTCTTCTTGTATCTCAGTAGCTAAGAAAGCTACATGAAGCTCATAGGAATTGTTTACCATTGTGATAGTGAGTCATGGGTGCCATACCAGATGGAGACTGAATCATGGTTGCTTTCTTACAGTTTTTGAAAGAAACTTAAGGAACAGGTTTCTTGGCAAGCTCCACCATTATTGAAGGTATACCATGAAAGTCAGCAGGAGTTCAAGCCCATTGAATGTCTATATTGAAGACTACAAAATCCAACAAGTTAAAGAATTCAAGTATCTTGGATGTATGTTTACAGAAGATGGGAAGCTTGTTAGAGAAGTTGATGTTAGAAGAGGAAATACCACCACATACCAGCTATCCCTGCTGCTTTCTCACCCTAACATAGCACTTGAAACCAAGAGACAACTAATTAATAGCAAAATTTATTCCAACATTGTGCTACTGACGCCCAGCATGGACACTAACCAAGAAATAGCAAAATAAAATATCTATGTGTGAAATGAGATGCTTAAGAAAAGCAGCAAATGTCACTAAGATAAAAAAATGACAACACAAGACAAGTGATAGAAACTACACCTTGCCTGCAATACACAGAGAAGGAAAGAATTAAGTGGTTTGGCCACTTAATGAGAATAACACATATACAGCCAGCCACAAGGACTGTCAGTCAATGAACTACAGGACACAGATCAAGAGGAAGACCCCAGAAAAGATGGATAGAAACACTCATGAATTACAGCATAAAAATCACTGAGGCTACTCACCTGGTCCAAAAATGTCAACTGCATTGCCCCTCAACACCTCACGGTACAAGAGAAAGGATATAGTAAAGTAAGTATCCTTCCTTACTCTGCTGGCCAGGCTGAAGTATAGTAACATCCTGTTTGCCTGGAGAAACATCTTGAAGGCTTATAAGATACTGACCATCACTAGCCCTAGTGACAGTATCACTTGTTTCTAATTTTTATCTTGCATCTTTAATAGTGTACACTAGGAGACACAAGTAGTCTAGTCAATAGTGACCTGTATTCCCACATAAAAAGACTGTAGATTTGGGATTTACTGCCAGCACTCTGTAGACAATCTAGCTGCAAAAATTTGTAACTGATGCACTATTATTGAAAAAAAAAATTTCAAAGGTACAGAGTATCTACTTGCAGGGTAAGGCACACCAGACCACATTGCACATGGAGTTTTTAACAAATAAAAGGAAAATATGATGTCATACAAAGTTTAGTTCAGTTTCATGAATGAAGTACTCTGTCTTAGTTTGGTATCAAGCTAAAAAAAATATTTATGTCCATTTAAAAAAAAATCTTTTATATAATATTTATAATATCTCTACGCATAGACATACTTGAGATTGCTCCAGTGAACACAAAACCAGAGGTTGTTCTGAACTACACTTGCAGTTGTTACCATCCAAATACAACTCATGTTAACTTCAATGAGACTGCCAACGTAACTATGGAGACATTTTCGCCATACTTGACCAGCTGTGCTGATTTTGGTGACAATGAAACAAGTGAGGAAACATTTTTTTTTTTTTTAACTTCAGTGAAAGAGTTAGTACACTATTATACCACCTGTTCATCATCGTCATCAAGTGCCTTTCAGTAAATGATAAAAAACAGACCATCTGCCAGAATCCTCCATGATACTATTTCATTTATTTGCATGTCCCTTGCAGAACTTTGCCTCCCAAACAGCACTCCTGTAGGCCTCTCAGTTTTGAGCAAGATGGGCTGCAGATGATGCATCCATTTGCAGATCATCAGTGATGTCTTGCAACCATCTTCGCCTTGGTCTTCCTCTCTTTCTTTTTCCCATTATGTATCCTTCCAGGGTGGTCTTCTCTAGATTATCATGACTTTTAATGTGTACAAAATATTTAAGTTTTCTCTCTTTAATCTTCTTTACTAGCCAGCCTTCTTCAATATTAAGTTCTTGTAGTATGGATATATTTGTTCTTTTTTGTGTCCATGATATTTGAAGAACTCTTCAATTATTACATCTGGAAATTTTAGACTAATTATTTTTTTCTTGTTTTTAAATCTGTGATTTAAAAACCAGAATGACTAAAATTGAAGGATTATTGTTGCTCAGGATTATGTTATAATTTTTTTACAGCTGTTACACTGGGTACACTGCATTCGAAATTCATTTAGAGTACATATCTTTTTCAGTCACCAATCTGACTGCGGATATTTATAATCTGTCATCGTCTTGTGTCAACTGGAGTTCTATTCCAGTTAACCTGTGTGGGTCATTTGGTGGATTTGCCGTCACTGTGGGCTGTGACACAATTCGTTATGTGCCAGATGCCTTTTTTCTGTCTGTGCTGTTGTTTTTGGGGACATATTTCATAGCAACTGCCTTGTCAAATGCAAAGACCAGTGCCTTTTTCCCCTCATTTGTAAGTATAACGTTTTATTAAAATAGTAAGTTATTCATAAATATGCAGATTATGTAAATAATACTTTGTCATTCACATTGGGTTAACATAAAAACTAAAATCCATTTCATAGGCACAGATCAATATTGACTGTAGTGATATCAGTGCCATTTTTTTTTTTTTTTATATTGAAAGTGGTGTCACTTAATGACAGCTGTTTTTAACAAATAAATATGAGCAGTCAAGTCCAAGTCAGGTCTTAAAATAACTCATACTCAGGTCTGAGTTGACTGACTTGAGTCTATAAATCACTGGTAGGAGGAGTGAAATGTCAGATAAAGATATTTCTTCTCTGTATTATTTTTCATATTAATTTTCTTTTTATATTAAAATATAAGTTATACAGTTACCTATTATAATAAAATCATAATTGTAGTACACAAAAGGAAGCATATGGTAGCCAAAGATATTGCATGACATTTTAGCAATGTTATAAAATCAGAATATCATAAAGGCAATCATCATAAGATCAGATTATGGAAATTAAGTGGATGTTAGCCGAAACTCTCAGTAACTGATATGTACATGAAGCAGGAATATGAACAGCTTATTGCTAACTAGTTCATTAAAACTCATTGGAGAACTGCATTCACTGGAATTCTTAGAATCTTTTGTATCTCAGGTTCTGGGAACCTCTCATCTAGGTCATGAGATAATTTTTTTGATGGTACTTTAGACAAGGACCAATGTCTTTCTTCTTCAGGTGCGACAAACATTCAGTGACTTTTCCGTGCTGATTGCCATCATTGCCATGGTTTTAATTGATTACATTATCCATATTCCTACTCCAAAGCTGCAAGTCCCGACAAAATTCAAGGTCAGTTCCAAAAAAAACACACAAACATAAGTTACCAATACCACACTTCCTTTCTTGTCATTCTAGTTCCATCAGTTGTATCATCTTGGATACATTATTATCACAGTCCATTATGGTTCTATTCCTCCAAATGAGAAATGAAGGTTTAATTCCAAATAAGTGATTGATGTACTACATTTGGACATTATTAAAAATTGTTGGGTACCTGAGTAGGGATGTGGTTTATGTACTTGTCTGTCTCAGCTGTGCACGGTGGATTCTGAACAGAAACATCCCAGTTTAACTCAGCTGTAAAAACTGGCACCTGAAAAGTAGCCAATTATAATACTGACCACATCCTCTAATGTTCAACCGGTAAATTAGATAAATAGGAACATACATAACTAGTGAAACCACATCCTCTATATGTTACAACATAAATGGATAAATAGGTATATAGGTAGTGAAATCATATCTTCTGTATGTTACAATAGCATGAATCAGAGGTGGTTAATATTTGATGTATGTGTGAATGAAAACGTAGTGGCAATTTAAACATTAATCTGTTTATGTTTACATTTTCTTGACAAATAAATTGCTATTAATTTTCTGTAAAATATCAGGCTAATGTGTAAGCTAATCAATAGTGGCCTTTCCTCTCAGCCAGAAGGCTGTGGTGGTTGTGAACTGTTACTAACAGTTTATGTCCCTTGGCATGTGCTTGCAAGCTACAATATGAGAGGTATTATCACTTTCATATCTCTAGGCTGCAGCATTTGTGAGGTAGGGAGGACAGCATTTGTGAGGTAGGGAGGACAGCATTTATGAGGTAGGGAGGACAGCATTTATGAGGTAGGGAGGACAGCATTTGTGAGGTAGGGAGGACAGCATTTGTGAGGTAGGGAGGACAGCATTTATGAGGTAGGGAGGACAGCATTTATGAGGTAGGGAGGACAGCATTTATGAGGTAGGGAGGACAGCATTTGTGAGGTAGGGAGGACAGCATTTGTGAGGTAGGGAGGACAGCATTTGTGAGGTAGGGAGGACAGCATTTGTGAGGTAGGGAGGACAGCATTTGTGAGGTAGGGAGGACAGCATTTGTGAGGTAGGGAGGACAGCATTTGTGAGGTAGGGAGGACAGCATTTATGAGGTAGGGAGGACAGCATTTATGAGGTAGGGAGGACAGCATTTATGAGGTAGGGAGGACAGCATTTATGAGGTAGGGAGGACAGCATTTGTGAGGTAGGTAGGACAGCATTTGTGAGGTAGGGAGGACAGCATTTGTGAGGTAGGGAGGACAGCATTTATGAGGTAGCGAGGACAGCACTTGTCCCCATAGCCCTTGCTTTCGCAGGAAACCCCAGGTATCCATTTCCTGATGATGGAACATCCTTGGTGTCTGCTGGTTAGAAAACAATTCCACTCATATAAGGGAGTTGAATCCTGGACCCTCTGGTCAGTAGACAAGTGTATTAACCACTGTACCACCATGGAACTGTTACTGGTGCCTTCCAGTTGTCCTTGTAAAAATATTATTACTTTTTCGTACGTATGTTTTGTAATGCCACAAGCAACACTCAAGAAACATCTCCTATATTCCAGAGATAAAAGAGATAATGACTGCCATAAAACTGCTTCTAGTAACAAAGGTAGACAGAAGCATATGGTTCAGTTTTACAAAATGACAGGGAGTGAGAAAAGTGAGAAAAAACACAAATGACAGAAAGTATGAAAGTAATGTGATGAGAACATATAAATGAAAAACATACAACATCCATTATTTTGATGTCAGGCTTTTTCAAGGATTACATACAACACAACACATAAATAATAAGAAGAAAAATAAAAAACTTAGCTTTGTGGGATCCTCCCAGTTTGAAATACAACAGATGCTCCCAAGAGACAGAGAAAATGGGAGCAGTGATTCAATGGGAGATGATGAAGAATAACAACTTTGACCAATCGGATGTCAGCGATATGTAGATGGTGAAAGTGAGAGAACAGCGGGGTTGGGGGGGGGGGGGGGGAATGTAAGACAAGGAAGCTATAAATATCTTATAAGCTGCCAGAGAAGAAGAGGAGAGCTGGAAGATAACACTAAAACTTGTGAATGAAAAACTACAGCCCCACTTACTCTATAACATATGTAACATTTCTGTATGTGTTCTCATTCTCAAGCCTACAAGAGATGATCGTGGCTGGTTTATCAACCCCATCAGTGACAAGAATCCAGTCTGGCTGATCTTTGCTGCTGTTCTGCCAGCCCTGCTTGCTGTTATTCTCATTTTCATGGATCAGCAGATTACAGCAGTCATAGTAAACAGAAAGGAAAACAAACTTGTGGTATGTCTTGCATTAAGGCATATTTGGGAATATGGTGTTAGGCCCATATTTTCCATGACCTTCAGATATCTTACATCTTATGTCCTTCTCGTGCTGTTAAAAGTCACATAGGGCTTGCATAGTTGTTCGCCAAGTTTTCCTGTTCTCGGCGAGTCTTTCAACCTCATCAAGAGATTTTATGCCCACTAAACTGGCCTCCCTTAACTATTATTATTTACTACTTCGAATATAGATGTAGATAATGTACATTCCTTCAGAAATCTTTATTTTTAAATACTCTTTTACATTTTATTTGTTTTGTCAGGATGTCAAAGTTTTAATCACCATCTTGTCATTCCTCTTCATCTTTTCTTATCTTTTGATATCAAATTTTCAGATGCTTCCATTTTCTTTTTAAAAATCCTTTAAATGTTGATTTTTCAAATATGTATTTAATTAGATTTCTTTCTTCATTTTTTTTATCTCATGCTATCTTTACACACAGAAAAGAAGTAAGAGGGCTTTAGGTTCTCTCGTTTTTTTTTACTTTTTTTGCCTGTCACATTTTTAAATAAGAACATTTTCTTGGAAATCTGACATAAATAAACAAATACAAACAACCATGAAGCCAAATTTACATCAAAATAATGAAAACAATTTTTGTTTCTACAGAAAGGCAGTGGCTACCATTTGGACATGTTTGTTGTTGCTATATGCATTGCCGTCTGCTCAGTTCTTGGCCTTCCTTGGTATGTGGCTGCTACTGTTTCAGCCATTGCTCACATTATGAGTTTAAAGAAAGAGTCAGAATGCACGGCACCAGGGGAGAGGCCCACTTTTCTTGGTGTTAGGTAAGGAAGTAAAAAAAAGTAAAAAATTCCCCAGTGAAAGGAGAAGAGTTTAATCTAGTTTAAAAAAAAAATAATAATAAATTTACAACATCAGTTTACAATTTGATCTTACAATCTTAGTGATAAAAATCAAGCACAAGATAAGTTCACCAGCAAAATGGTTCCCAACAGTAGAAAAAGCCATGAAAGTATCTGACTATTTAGTATTTGTGTTCACTTCATCAGGCATTTGTCATTCATCTGCTTCAGTACAGTCTGATGGGATAAGAAAAACAGGGTAATGGAATAATTCATTTTCTATGTAAATATGAAAACTGCAATTATTAATATGAGATTGGGATAAAATGAGCACAAGATTTTAAACACTTGAAATATAATTACACAATCTCTGTATCTTTTTGACGCCACGTCATAATCATCACATGAGAACAATATTTTCAGCAGGCACAAACCCATGACAAAGGGAAATAATAATGTTTATTTGTAAGATTCTGTTGTATTTAATGCTAGTCCCTTTTATTGTAACCAGAGAACAGAGGGTGACAGCTCTCTTGGTTGGAATACTGAGTGGAGCCTCAGTCTTATTTACAACAGTACTTCAGGTCAGTACAATGACTAATACATTAAAGAAACTAACTGTTACTCATTCATTTGCATGTCCCTTGCGAAACTTTGCCTCCCTAACACCACTCCTGTAGGCCTCTTGGCTATGAGCAAGATGGCCTGCTGCTGATGCATCCATTTGCAGATCACCAACAATGTCTTGCAGCCATCTTCGCCTTGGCCTTCCTCTCTTTCTTTTTCCCCATTATATACCCTTCCAAGATGGTCTTCTCTAGATTATCATGACGTTTAATTTATCATGACTGTTACTCATGCTAAACTGAATATGGCTGATTGCATCAAGTTTCTTTGCTGTGCCACTGCATATAACTAGACTAGCAGATCTGCAGGCAGTACAAAGCTGATGATTCTAGTTGTCAAATTACCCAGTCACTTTAACTGTAAAAAAAAATGGTTATGAGACTCCATAGGTAACTCATTACTTCTTTAGCCCATGTATATGTAGCTGTGGTTCAGCAGATCTTACCATTTAAACAATAAATGGTGACAGAGTTTAGTGCACTCTGTATTTATTTTCAGACCTATTTCTATTCTTATAAATAATTTACAATAAGTTTGTAAGGTAAATAAAAATGTGTTGTTTTAACAATAAAAGTACAAGGTCAATATCCATTCTACATGTACACGTACATCCAAACCAATAAAACTGATGCTGGTCCATTTTGCCTGTGATAGTTGGATGTCTAGTTTATAATACCTGGATGTCTAGCCTGCAGTAACTTGATGTCTAATCTACAATGATTAGTTGTCTAGTCTGTGATGTAGTATCTAGTTACAGACCTTATCGCTTGCAGCCTGTCTTGTAACCTTGAAGTATTTTATTTAATTTTTAATTTATACTTTAAATTAATCATTTTTTCCATGCAGTAGAATATTTTAATTTTGTTTTCTGAGCAAGTACTGACACAAATAGTTTTTGTTATGAATACTTGAGATAAGAAACTATAAATTATGATATTTTATCAGTCATTTTTTTAACTTTAAATTACAAAGAACTGGGATGACATCATTCAATGGACATATAGTGAGAAGAGTCAGGCTTGAAAACATCATAACATCAGGAAAGATAAATGGAAAGAGATGCAGGGGAAGACCAAGAGGAAAAATTGTGGACAGTATAATACAGGGGCACAATAAAAAAGTCATGAAGTGAACTGATGCAAAATATCACGGACCAAGATTTATGGAGAAACATGACCACCAGCACCTACAAGCATGGCACATGATGATGATGATAATGATGACTAATAGATTGATGATTGATTGATGGTGAATGATGATGATTGATGATTTATAGATTGATGATGATTGATGATTGATTGATGATGATAGATGATTATGATTGATAATGATGACTGCTGGTGATTAATTGATTGATGATGACTGATTGATGATGGATAATTGATGATTGATGATTTTTTTCTGTTTCAGGTTTGATGCACAACATGATACTTAAATCCAAAAAAGTATGATTTATTTTTTTTTCTTTCTGTAGTTTATCCCAATGGCTGTGTTGTATGGAGTGTTTTTGTATATGGGTGTAGCAGCATTGAAAGGCATGCAGGTAGGTTTCTCAAAGGGTTCATTGCAGTGTAAAATATCCTTGTGCATGTGGTTACTATTTGCCAGTGCAGACAAATTCTTTCACTTTTGCTCACTTAATGGCATTTTATAATCATTTTATCACATATGTTCGGTCAGACATTTGCATGTCCCTTGCAGAACTTTGCCTCCCTAACAGCTCTCCTGTAGGCCTCTCGGTTGTAAGCAAGATGTCCTGCTGCTGATGCATCCATTTGCAGATCATCAACGATGTCTTGCAGCCATCTTCGCCTTAGTCTTCCTCTTTTTTTTCCCATTATGTATCCTTCCAAGACAGTCTTCTCATATATAATCACATATGTTATAATAGCTGAATATGTTAATTATTACCTAATTATGACTTCATAAACATCATTTTATGATATTAAGTAATGGTTTCATAGTATACTTTATCAGGTGCACCAAAAACTTTATGCTCTTTATCAGGTGCACCAAAAACTTTATGCCCTTTAACAAGCCATAGCTTGTTTTGTACTTCACAAAACCATGCAGTTGGTACAGTTTAAGATCTATTTGTACAATTAATTTTTACAAAATATGTAGTCAATGAAAGAGACTGACATGTGTGGCTGTTCTTCTAGCATAATTTCTGTTTCAAGTGTTCTTCTAGCATGATTTCTGTTTCAAGTACATTTGTTTCAACAAATCAGCAACAGTTATACCAGGTGATTTGATAACTACTAAATATGATCCTCTTCCACCTTTATAAAGCTTTTGCTTATTATGTGAAATTAAATAAGTCAAAACATGTTGGCAGTTGGATTATTCTGTATCAGTCACTATTGGCAAACTGTTTACATTCTCATTGGTGGTGAAATTTACTACAGTTGAACATGCAATTCAACAAGATCACTTCCTCTGACAGTCTGATAACAGTTCTGGGCATATGTGACATTTCTGAAAGTGTCATGAATCATGAAAGTGAAATATTGTCTTAAAGTTTTTGTTGTCAGATTCAGAAAAGTTAATATATATTGACCAGAATATGGTAACCATTATATTTAGAGTTGTCATTACATTTTTTGGGCTTAGTAGAATCACAATGTCATCATTCCATTATGGATCTATTTTGCTCAGTAGTGTAATGATATAACAGACTGCGCTGGCTGGGGCATGTAGAAAGAATGGAAGAGAACAGACAAACGAAAATGATGTATGTACAAGAGAGGAGGAAAACAAGACCAAAGGGTAGACCAAGACAGAGATGGAAAGACAACATAGAAGAGGATATAAAAGAAATTGGTGTCACCAACTGGAGAGAGAAGATTAGGAATAGAGAGGAATGGAGGCAAACTTTATCTGCAGCAGTGAGCCTTAATGGCTCAGAAAGCTAAAGAAGAAGAAGTGTAGTGATATATTTAGACTGAATTGAAGATTTTGTGTAAGAAAAAATGATTTATCTAAAAAAAAAAAGATGTTTATGATGAAACAGAACATCTAACATTTTCTCCTTTAAAGGATCATCTGTCTACTTAACTCTTTCACTTCTGAATTAATTTCAGTGCTATGCCAGAATAAGAAGGATGTTGAAGGTACCATGGACAGCTAAGAAAACCAACGAAGAAGTCTTAAGAGATGCTGGAGTTAAAAGGCAAATTAAATCAAAGATCAGAGGCAGACAAGCAAGATTTGTAGGACATTTTCTGAGAAGAGGAAAATTGGAACACACTGTGGTAACTGGAAAAATTGAGGGAAGAAGAGACAGAGGAAGTGAGAAGTTACTGGATTGGCTGTCAGTGTGGCTAGGAGAAGGTCACCGCCAGATCTCATAATCAAGTCTAAAGACAGGGAATTGTAGAGAGAAATGATTGCCTACGCCATGTGACACGGCACTTGACTGATTGCCAGAATAAATTTTAATGAGAAGTTTTCGTGGCAAGAAACTTGAAAGAAGTTACTCTATAATTTTAAAATATTGGTTTGGTTGGAAATGTGTTACTTTTCATTTTATTTAGGCTTTGCTTAAGTAGCACTGTGAGTGTTCATTCATACAGGTATGCAAGATCTACCAACACTGCCAATGCTGTTCTGGAGTAAAAGAGTTAAAGTCTGAGCTCTCTTCAGATCTTCTATTTCACACAAAGAATATTTAATTTTCACTGCTGTTTTTTCCAGATATTTTAGTTACAAACTTGTTTTCTTCTGCAGTTCATTGACAGAATTCTGCTGATTTTCATGCCAGCAAAATATCAGCCAGATTATGCATATCTCCGTCATGTGCCAGTCAGAAGAGTACATCTCTTCACAGCCATTCAAGTTGTTTGTCTTGCTGTGTTATGGGTTATCAAAAGCATTAAGGCTATGTCTATAATCTTCCCTATCATGGTAAGTTCATAAATAAGAAGAGTCATATAGCTTTATGATTAAATCTACCTTTGATTTATAATGATATCTTGGCAGTCAAGAGTTCAAGAATTAAATTTGTTAAGCAGTCATCTGTAATTTAATATATTATCCATTTTTACTTTACATAATTACAAATATATGAGGGGCTTATGTGTCATGTGCAGAAAGCTTTTATTTTGAAGCCAAGCTGAAAATGTATCACTGTCTAGTAAGGGTACCTACTTCAAGCAATTTGGTATTTACACAGTCAGCGACATCCTAAGGCTGTCATCTAGGTCATCTCCTTCCTCATTTCCCAAGAATTATACTTTCCATTATTGCCCTTTCAAGGCCGTCATGTCATTTGATGTGGCCAAAGAAGGATAACTCTTTTTTTTTTCTCTTATGGAGCCGGGAAGCCAGAAAATGTATATACTAAGAAGTTCCAGTTTATCTAGGGTAAAATGAATATGTTATCTCTGATTCTGAGAATGGAGGTGAGTGTACTAGAAGGATTTGAGTATCTCTAATTGTGAGAATATGGAGAAGATAAGATGTTGAACAATAGAGGACTTACTTGGGAAAGAGTGGAAAAAAGGGCAAAAGACAGATGTTTGTGGGGAACCCTTGTGAATTCCCATGTGCCTTGGGCACCTAAAGGTTCAGAGAGAGAGAGAGATTGATTGATTGATCTTTATTTCAAAAGGGTTAAGAATTGGGCACGCAGGCCCGTCTGACATTCTGCCCTTAAGTTAAGAGAGAGAGAGAATTGTGAGAATGGAGGTGAATGTACTAGAGATTACAGTATCTCTGATTGTGAGAACAGAGATGAGTGCACCAGAAAGATCGGAGTATCTAGAGTAATGACACTGTCAAACTGGTGCTGGTGACCTTGCCGGTCTCTTAATTCCAACCAGTGATCACAGTAAACAAGAGCCGCAATATTATATCCAGGCCAACAAGTTGAAGATCAGCATTTTTTCCCCATGGCATTGTGGGAAAAATTATTTACTAGGAAATTCTGTAAGTTAAAAAGAACCTGCTGTAACTTGCTCCTCATTTAATTTGATGCCCTTGAAACAGAGTCTTCAGAACAAGATCAGCTGTCAAGAGCTATAAGTTTTCAGTTGCAAACAAAAAACTATTACAGTATTTGATGCTAAAACGATCAAATGTATAGTTAATTCTAAATTTTGCATCTTATATCACTTGTCCTAAAATGACTTCCAAAATCACAATTTAAAAAAAAAAAAAGAATTGACTAAATATTTTCTAACTCAGGTCTTAGGGACATGTTTTGTCCGCAAGGCCTTGGACTACATCTTCACTCGTAGAGAGCTGAAATGGTTGGATGATCTGATGCCAGATGCTACTAAAAAAGCAAAAGATGATGAGAGGAGGAAGTCATTGGCTGAACTTGAAAATGAGGAAGAAGAGGTATAGTTAAAGAGACAGCTGTCTCATATTATACAAGACAGTCTTGTATTGTAATGATAGTCAGTTAGTCAATGGATCAGATCCCATCTTCAGTATTTCCTTCTGTGTTTGACAGCTGATGATACCAGTTTTGTGTTGATTAACCAGTCTTCTTTGTTTCCCATTATAGTGCTCTTGTCTGGCCACTCTATATTTGACATAATGTTCCAGCAATGTGTTCATAGTTGCAAATTCAAGACTATTGCTTGAATCAGTGATTCATCTACCTTCTCTGAGTGCATTCAAGATAATAGCCATCTATTACCTGTCCACCCTCCACTGTAGCAAGTCTGTCTGCTCATTCATTACCTCTCACTCCCGCATGACCTGGCACAAAAATTAGATTTTTGTCAGCCATGATCTTCTCAGTGACTCAAACCAGTGCTTTCCCACCCAACCTGACTCAGTCTTTCTGAGCATATTCATTGAGTCACTGAGAATACAGGCCTGGGTGAAGGTCCGTGTCTCCAGCCAGGCCATTGCCTTGGTTACTGCCATGACCTCCATAGCTGGGCTACCTGTGGTCAAAGGAAAAGCACCATCATCGTTCTCCCTCTGACCTGTGCCATAAAAGCCCAAGCGCTTTGCCTTTCTCTGACAATGGACCCATCTGTGTCGATGATCATATCACACTCTGAAGAGTTCTCGGAAGTCAAGACCTGAACCTCTGCTTCCATAGCCAATGGGTTTTTGCTGTCTGCATTCCCTATCCAGTGTGTTGCATACTGAGAAGGAAGTACAGCAGTCCACTGCCTTCCATAACCATTCTCCCTCTCTCTGACCTGCGCTGTAAAAGCCCAAAGGCTCTGCCTGTGTCTGACAATGAACTTATTGTAAGGATTTGTTCTGGGAATAGCTCTACTTCAAATGAGATGCCTAAAAGTTCCCTGTTATAAAACACATGTCCCACATTGCCTTATATTCTCATCTTTGATCACCTCATGTTTGGAAATACCTACAATTTTAACATTATTTTAGTGGAAATACTGCTGTTTTGTGAAAACTCACTTTGTAGAGAATTACAATAAGCAGTTCTGATTGATACATTTGTAAGTAAAGTTATAAAAACTAACCTACTGACTACAGTTTTGCAATAAAATTCAAATTTAAATTTAACACACACACACACCACCACCCACACACCCACCCTCCCCCCCCACACGCACACACACATACACACATACACATAAAAAGCCTTGATTAAATGTCCTGTATTTGAATTTTAGAAAAGGTGCTCAGGTTAGGTTTAGATATAGTTACTAAGAATTTGAAAAATAATTTAATTTCTAAGTATTAAAATAAATTAATGTTATATTTCTTGAGCAGTTTTTATTATCACTGTGGAAGACTATAAATATTAAACCAGTTTGTGGTTAAAGTAATACATAACCATAGCCTCAGGGATGGTGTGTACGTTATAACTAAGTGCTTTCATATGCATTCAAAACTGCAAGGACTGTCACTAAAAATACTTTATCTAGAAGATGTTTTTTTTATATTTAAAAAATGAAGGGACCATTAGTTGGCATTGTGATTCTGCCATTGTAATTAAAACTGAATACCAGTGTTCTATTCTATAACCATGGATGCCTTGGACAGCACAAAAATCAAATGAAGACATTTTGAGAGAACTAACTTAAGTAAGCAAATAATGAAAACAGTCATGAAAAGAGAGTCTGAATTTATAGTACATGTCATGATAAAAGGCAAACGAGAACATAAAGTGACAACAGGAAAGTTAGATGGGGAAAAAGAAACTGCGGTAGACCAAGAGAGAAAATCCGGAATGGATTGGCAAGATGGCTTGGAAAGAGGAAAACAAAACAACTCAGAGGCAACACAAAACAGAATTGTGGAGGGTTATGACCACCAATGTCATTAGGCACAGTATTTGATGGTTATATTCTGTAACTAAATTTCAGAGAGTGTTTTTAATTTTGATTAAAATTTCGTTTTCAGATGAGCATTTGGCTCTACAAAATAGCTTTGGGTGTATTTTTTAAAAATCTTTTTGTAAACAATTGTTTCTTTTTCCTAGAATGATAATTTGCTGAGTGATAACTATGACATGAAAGGTGGAGATGGAAGTCTGCACAAAAGGTCTACCAAAGGGTATAGCTTTCTTATTCTTTTCTTTTTTTTTTCTTTACTGCTGATAGCAGTGAGAATATGTGTGAGGAAAGCAGTAGAGAAAGGAAGTGATTTATTGAAATATTCTTGAATCAGTAATATAATCCATTTCATCTGTGGCTTTGAATAGTGGCAGAGAAAGCAGCCACTTCATAATGTCTTGCAGAGCTTCGAAAATTTCTGTCTGCTTCTCTAAGTTTGCAGCTAACTTTGTTTTGTAGCACCAGCAATTGCAATCTGTTCTGACTTCAGTAACTCTTAGACTGTATTTGGTTAGACTCATTCCACTTTCCTTCAGACATAAATCAAAAGAGTTTGGGTTATATTTACTAAATGCCTAAGGAAAATACTCAGCATAAAGTGGAATGAATTAAAAAATAATGCAAATATAAGACAGATGAGCAAACAACAACCTGTCTCATGGGTGATCAGAAAAAGGAGATGGACATATGTCGGTCACATGATGAGAAGAAACAGAGAATCCCAAAAGATGCTATCAAGTGGAACACAACAGGCAGAAGAAAAAGAGGTCGACCATGTGAAACTCTAAAGAGGACATTGTTAAGAGAGGTCATTTTAGTGGGCATAACATCCTTTGATGAAGTTGAAAAGCTCACTGAAAATAAGAAACTTGGCAAACTACCATGTGAGCCCTACATGATGTTTAATGCCACGGGAATGATGTAAGATGTAAGACAGTTCATTTCCATGACATTTTTTTTGCTGTAAGCATTTTCAAAACTTCCAGCTTGTGCTGATGGAGTAGTCAATTTGATGGTGTAATATATTTATACTATTTCTATCATATTTTTGTCTCACCTGTATAATATATTTAGATTACTTCTATCATGTTTTTGTCTCACCTGTTGAGTGTCACATTTGATCATACAGATTGCGTCTGATACACCATTTGTTCTTAAATTATTCAGTGAAGCAGAATAGTCTGGCACAAACATTGTCTTTAACATATTGTAACATTCTGCATAACATAAACCACTTCTCTCAATTTCATTCAATTCTCAGCCAGTTTTTTTTTGTATCTTATAAGTCTAGCTGCTAGTTATTCCTTTAAACTCTTCAGTCAGTCATTTGCATGTCCCTTGCGGAACTTTCCTCCCTAACAGCTCTCCTGTAGGCCTCTTGGTTGTAAGTAACATCCTGCTGCTGATGTATCCATTTGCAGATCATCAATGATGTCTTGCAGCCTTGGTATTCCTCAATTTCTTTTTCCCCATTATGTACCCTTCCAGGACTGTCTTTAAACTCTGCTTCAGCTCAAACATTTCACTTTTCTCCTGATATCTGCATAATAACTCTTCTATTGATAGCATGATCCTACTCAGATTATGGTCACAGCAATTCCAGAATTTTCATATTACTTCTTCAGTTTCAATGTACAAACCATGTAACAGAAGAATCTAAAAGTATTTTGAAGGGCAAGCCACCATGGGCTTGAGGAAAAATCTAAGTAACTGGCAATATTAAAAAAAAACCAGGCCTTTCCTCAATAGATAATGCTTAGTCATTGATTAGTCACACACATACACATTAGTTTATAAACATGTAAGAAGTGCCAGAATGATTTTCTAACTTGTAAAACTGTAACATCTGAAAGCAACCCACGGAAGTGATAACTGTTATTGACCTCTGCCAAGGTGAATGGCTAGACACAAAAAATATCAGCATAACCGTCCACTGAGGAAGAATTTATCCAGAATGATTCATTCATTAGATGTTAGTGCTACATTTTTTCTGTTTTGTGTGGTCCTGTTTCATCTCACCAAGTTAGCTGCCATTTTGCCATTCTTTTCTTGTGCCACTCAGTGAGCCCCTGCAGATATTTTCCTTATGATCTTTTTCTATTTTCCGTTGAGTTTTATTTAATAACTATCAGGCTGTCTAAGCTACCTTCTGTCCAAAAGAGTGAATTCTATTTAGTTATTTGAAAAAAAGGAATGGAAGAGTAATTTTCTAATCAATCAATCAAGTGCCATGCCATATGGCGTAGGCAATCATTTCTCTCCACAATTCTGTCTTTTTCATTGATTATGAGATCTGCCAGTGACTTTCTTCCTAGCCACACTGACAACCCATCCAGTAACATCTCTCTCTATCTTCCTCTGTCTCTTCTTCCCTCAATTTTTCCAGTTACCACAATGTGTTCCAATTTTCCTCTTCTCAGAAAATGTCCTACAAATCTTGCTTGTCTACCTCTGATCTTTGCTGTAATTTGATCTTTGCTGTAATTTACCTTTTAACTCCAGCCTCTCTTAAGACTTCTTCATTGGTTTTCTTGGCTGTCCATTCAGCATCCTTCTTATAAACCTCATTTCCATGGCCTCTATTTCTCACTGTACTCTCTTATTCATGGACCATGCTTCACATCCAAAGAACAAAATTGGCTCGATGTAACATTTAGGTACTCGGAATCTTGTTTCCATTGATATGGATCTGTTGCACAAGATGTTTCTCATTTTCTGGAATGCTGACTTGGCCTGAGCACGTCTGCTTTTTATTTCATTGTGACATTTCCCGTCAGCTGTTATAATTGTTCCTAAGTACTTGAATCTATCAACTTGTTTCAGTTCTGTGCCATCAATAGTAATGCTACATTATGGTGGTATTCTTTTCTTTGAGATGACCATCCCTTCAGTCTTCTTTTTATTCAGGCTGAGACCTTTACTTTTACTTTCACAAATCATGATGTTCAGAAGAGCGTGTAGCTCCCCTTCACTTTTAGCAATCAGAACTGGGTCATCTGCATATCTTAAGTTGTTAATTTTCTAAAGCAAAGTAATTGAGACAAGATTATCTAGTGTGAAATATAACAGAAAAATAATCTATTTTTTTTTACAAATATATCAGATGGAAATGCTGCAGTAAGCAATAGTGGCATTGTATAAGAATGTCAGTCTAGATTATGAAGGTTTATATTTATCTATCTTTCATGTTTTGAACAGGGATGACTCTCCTGACACAGTAGTAAATACTAACGAAGCAGGTATCTGGCTGAAACTGAGAAAGGATTCAAAGAATGCACTAATTGACCCAGAAGGATTTCACAGGTGAGTATGTTATTATGGCCCCCGTGTGGTACCCGGGATCTGCAAAGAATAAGACCACTGTACCCTACCACGCATGATCGTAAAAGGCGACTAAGGAGGGTTCAGCATAGGCCAGCAACCCTATCTGGTAAAAAAACTATCAGACTGCTACAGAAACGGAAGCAAGGGAAAAAACAAATGCAGGTGGAAGGAGAAATGCATATCAGGAAACTGAGCCCATGAAGGTTGTGGATGAAAACAGAAAGGATGTTGAGCAATAGAGGGCTCACCTGGGCAAGAGCAGAAAAAAAAGGCGAAGGACAGGCATTTGTGGAAAACCCTTGCGGAAGCCCCATGTGCCCTGGGCACTTAAGGTTCAGAGAGAGAGAGAGAGATGTTATTATGGAGACATGGAGCAGAGAGGATTTTGAGCAATAGAGGAAAAATGTGAGAATAGTGGGAAAAAAAGGCAAAGGGCAGGCGTTTGTGGAAAATCCTTGCAGAAGCCCCATGTACCTCGGGCACTTAAGGTTCAGAGAGAGAGAGTGTCATTACATGCTGAAAATAATTCTTATCCAAAACAAACATACATAAATGAGCATGTCACAAGTGGCTGGAGTAGCATAGTGAGTACTGAATTTTAAAAAATAATTACTTATTGACACAAAAATGTTGAGGAAAATGCTCAGAAAATGGAGAATATCTATTACTTCTTTGTGCTCAATAGTTGGGGAAGACTGCTCAGAAAACAGAATATCTGTCTTCAGCATAATGTACACTACATTCGTATTGTACAAAAACTGCCTCTTGTATATGGGACTAAACTCTAATCCACAGTCAGCATCCTGGAACATATCATGTAGAAGATATATAAATCTCTAAATTTATAAAAGATAAACCAATGCTTGGAAAAATTTTGAAAAAAAAAAACCTCATATTTCTTATATTACCGAATATAACCAAGTGCATGTTTACAACAAAACATCAGAAGCAGTTACAAGAAAAATGCTTAATTTAATGTGAAATGTTCAATAATTAAGAGGCTCATGAAATAATGTGTTTGAAATCAGTAGCATGTTTCATTCATTTAAGTGTTTCTTTCAGTTAGATTCATGAAAAAATACGAAAGTTGTCCCGGAGTGAAATGAGGCCACATATGTAGCTATAAATTGTGTAGCTAAGATTGTCTAAGCAATCATTTTTTTAAATCAATGTTCATTCTCTTTCACCTCAAGCTTTGGTTCATATATATATAAGACTGTGTTTTAATGTGACTATTCCATTTAGTATTCATTTATTTTCAGCCATGTATGCAGTGCTTTCTCATGTGTTCAGTATTCAGTATTAGGTTCTCAAGATGCCCCCATAATTGCTCCACCATCTGTGCCAGTGAATATCATGAAGAATGTTCATCTATGCTCCATCACATAAGTCCTTGATGATGAGCCCACCCAGTGAGGAAACCATTTTAGAAACTATAACAGTCCAAATGTCAAACTAGCCAGCATTGCTCTCAGCATGAACTCCATAGCTAAGGCACCAAACTGAACCAGGACACACAAAGACCATCACAGATCACCATTGACTGGATAGACATAACTAAGAACCACCAATGCTGTCTATGCGAAGTTCACAGCTCACAGTGGTGCCAGAGAGCTAAGCCCATTAGCTTGGCACACAGAACTGACCTCCATCTTGAAAGCAATGACAGCACTGTTGCTCATTTGACATGTTTGTGCATTTGTTTGCATCATACTCAATCAAATAGCAAAGAGCCATAACAACATTTTCAAATGATGGCACAGAAATACAGCCATATATCAAATATAACAATCACTATGTCAATTGTAAGAGCATGAAATGGTAATATGACCTACTGTCTTTGCTGAACTGGAAGTCACTTTCTCTTGTAAAGCTGTGTTTGTAAGTTTACACACACTTAACATTATTTTACATAACATATTGTAAACTGTACAGTTATGTACACACATAAATAACTGTGTAACTGATCTGGATGTCTTTTGTTTCAGCAAGAAGAAACTACATGATAAGACTAACGGACATGATGTCACTTCTAACAATGGCGAAAACGGTGGCTTAAACGGAGAAACCAAAACAACCTTCTACATGGGAGAGGAAGAAGATCATAAAGCTTAAAATGACAACACTGTAATTGTTCTATGACACTATACCTGTTTTGCAACACTCTAAATGTTATGTGCCTTGCTTATGTCACAATGTTCAAAGTGACAGTTTGTATCTTGAAGTGCACTGATAGAAATTTCAGTGTTCTGCTGTGTTGTCACATGACTGATAGTCACAGATTTTTTTCTACCTTCCTCTGCTTTCCTTCATTTCCTCAGAAGTCATATCTTTAAAAAAAATTAAGTTTAACTCATCCTGCGCCGGATGCAAAAAATGCGAGCGTTCCCTTTGGTGCCAAATAAAATGCACGCATGTTGTGGTATTTTTGGTGTATTGTTGAAAAAGTGAATGTAACAAATTATTTCCATGTTAAAAGTATACTTATTATACATTTAAAAAATATAAATGAATGAAGATTCCATAAATGCAGAGGTTTTTTAGGGGAAAAAAACTTGGTGAGAAAATAATATTTTTAGCCCCCCCCCCCCCAAATAAAAATTATGACACAAATAAAATTGTTTTCTACTTACCATTAGAGCTGTAAATATCCACTTGTAAAACACAATTTGATGGTAAATAGAATTCCTCACATGAAATATAATCACTTTGTGCACAGATTTGGATAACTTTAATAAATATTGCACAGGCTGTGCAGCATGCTGGCATGATCACAGAATAACTTGAATTCTGCACAATTCCACTTCTTGCACAAAAAAACTCAATGAATTTGATGGTAAATGGAATTATCACATAAAATATAATAACCTTGTGCACAACTTTTCACGAATATTACAGCTGGCAGCCAGACAAAAATAAAATTTAAAAAAAAAAACAAACAAAACCCACAGAGCAGTATACATTTGCTATGTACAACACAGACATAAAACATTATGTACAGAAAATATGTACAAGACATGAAAAATGAAAAAAAGACAAAAAATATTATGTACAGAATATATGTACAACACACAAACGCTGCACTGTACAACACACTGTTGTCTACTGTCTCTAGTTCAAGAAATAGATAAGAAACCAAGATAACCAACAAGAATGGTATAAAAAAGAAAGATGAAAGAGGTTGCCCAAACAGAAAATGCAGACAACATAGATAGATGAAGTAGTTGTGGAACCAGTAGTATCATGCTGAAGATGGCTGATGATACTTCTGAAAACATTCTGCTGGACACAGATGAGGTTTGTCTGAGCACCCTGTGCAATAGAACTTTGTCCAGATGATCTTATCCATCTGGAACAGTAGGCACAGCACTTCAGGGTTTTATCCCTGTCCACCAGGTGAGGACCTTGGAACCTGTCAGCTACTGGAGCATTTGCTCTCCTTCCCAGTGGCCTGGGAGATTGCATACTAACACTAGGAATGTGCTGCTGGCTGCCAGGGATCTCAGGCCTTCATTAAGTTGATTCTTGAACCAGGCTAGAGATGTCTGTTCCCTGGCAACAGGGTCCTCAGATAACATATCTGAGCATTCACCCGTACAACTTCCAAAGTCCAAGTGAATATTTTTCCACCACTTCACTGTTTTTCTTGAATGCAAGCCATAATATGACACCTTTTGGTCAATCCTGTCGCACCCATTAATACACATATTGTATGTGTGAATGATGGTAGGTTTTTCACCCTCCTCCTGTCTTTCAACAACCTGAGTTGCGGTGGCTTTTCCATGTGTTGTCACAATAGGGACATGTTTCTTTGTGGGCTTATTTTTCCAGGAGATGCAGAGAATTTTCTTCTCACCATCCCTCACATAGTAGATGGGTTCTCTTGCACCTATTTTATGAGTTTTTAGCTCTGGAGGAAAACCTTTACAGCTGATATTCAGTGTGCTAGTGTAGGTGTGGCCTTTGGACTGCAGATATTCAACAGTGGAAAACTGGTGTAAAACCTGTCTGCAAAAATGTGATGTGAAGATCTGACTAGCTACAGCAAAGTATCAAACACTTTCACAGAGTGACTGGGATTGTCGGCACTGGTAGAGGTGTAAGAAGTGTCAGACCCAAAATAAACCAACAGGTTGAAAACATAACCTGTGATGGAGTCACAAAGCCCATACATCTTGATGTGATATTTTGCTGGCTTGCTGGCATTGAACTGCTTGTCTCCAGTGTCCCTTGTAGCTGATTACCATCTCATCAATGCTCAAGTCACTGTAGGGGTAAAAGGCTGCCTGAAATGATGACAACAACTGACTAACAAATGGCTCAAATTTGGACTTGACTATCAACTTCACTGACATGCAATATGGTGTTATATATCAGTTGAAACTGATTCGTAGAAAAAAATCTCCCTAAAAATTGTGATTGCAAGTAAGGTTTGGTGCACCACTAATCACTGACTTTGAATTTACGATGAATGCCCATGGCTATGAGTGTTGACAGAAATTTGTGTATTTCAAGACGACCAACAGGTACCCACTGATGTAGTCTATTGTGCTTTTTGAGACTTGCAGTTTGGCCAAGTTTCACAGCAACATATTCATTTATGCTGCTAATGAGACTGTCCAAAATAGTTTTTGTGAACAGTGCCAGGAAAAAAGCCATAGGTGTCCTATCATTTCCTAGATTCAGCAAGATACCACTGCCATCATCATCATTAGTAGCATTACCTACTTCTGCATCTATCTTTGCTACTCTCCATGTCGAAACTGGTTCTGCATTTGCTGTTTGAGCCACAGAAACATTCCTCTTTGCCCATTTGGCAGATGGAGGAGCAGAAGTAACAGCACTTGTTGAGGGACGACAGTCAATTTCGCTGTCGCTACTTTCAGTCACAGTCAGAACTTTGCAAGTCAGAAGCATTGTCTGAATCAGATCATGGCCATAAACATGGTAAGAAGATTTCTGACCATATAATCTAAAAAATGATTAGCAGCTAGTTAGGTCCATCTAGCAGGTCCACATCCAGCTGGGGTACATCCAGTAACACTTGTCTTGCCAGAAGGTGTGTCCATTTTCAAAACTACTTACAAAAATATTTCACAAAACTGAACAGAGACTTTGAAAATATATCCACCAGCTGCCCACGCTGTGAGAAAAGGATGCTGGGTAAATTTGACATGCACAGTTAACATGCGAACTAAAACTGGAACCAATATTGTTCTGTAATGAAGAAAGTATCACTATTTCGATATGTGGCACCAGTTTTCATACACCGGAACCAGCACTTTTTCAATATCCGGCCAGGGAAGTGTTAAATTGAGCTTTATATTCTCTTTGACACTTTGTCTCAAATCATTAGACTATCAGATCCACAATTTCAGGATAAATTTTCTCTAGTGATAAATTAAATTTCAAATTCTTTATGTTCTGAACAAATATATTCACATTTATGCTTATCCTATTTTTTCAGGTAGGAAAGACATGTGGCGCAAGAAGTGTATATTTGTGTATATTAATTTTGATTCAAACTTTTTTTAAAAATGCACATACTGTAACATAAACGTTAGATTTGAATGCTCTTACAATCAGGACTTTTTGAATTGTTTATATTATAACTAAAACATTACCAAACTTTATAAACTTGAGGCCCATTTTTCAAGTTTTAATATACAGAAACATCATTCATGCTTGCATTTGTATAGTGAGCCTTTGACATATAATCTGGATTTATTTTTAGCAGCTATGATGTGAGAGTGGTAGTAAGATCCTTTAAATTTTTTATCAGTCACTGTTTTCAAAAGTAAGTTTACTGATTTTTTTTTTATTTATGTGTACACAAAACCTACATGAAATTATAAGTTATCTCCTTCAAAGTATGACCCGCAGAAAGTTACACAGTAGTTTCTTTTTTTTTTTTTTCACTGACTGTAACAGTACTGGAAGTCATTTTCCATAAATGTGGTTAGTTCATTGGTTACAATTATTTGGAAGTTTTCCACAGTCCCATAATGATGACCCATCATCTTAGATTTCAACTTGGGGAAGAGGCTGAAATCACACTGAGCTAGATCTGAGCTGTAGGGAGGTTGTGTTGTGTTTGTCAAAAACTTTCAAACTGAAAGTGCTATGTAGCACCCTTATTGTGGTGCAATATCCAGTCATCTTAAATGTCCATTCAGATTAGCTGGACCAATTTTTTTGAAGTTGTTCCAACACATCTTTTGTGGAAAGCCTCATTAAATATCTGTCCTGGAGGTACAAATTCATTGTGCACAATTTCACAGTTACAAAGAAAATAAAAAACCAACAATCGTTGTTTTCACCCAAGACCTGCTGATGCCTCCTTTCTTCGGATGGGGAGAGTTTTTCATGTGCTATTCCTCATTTTGTCATTTGGTCTCAGGATCACACTTGAACACCCATGATTTGCTTCCTGCTATTATTTTATCCTTGAAATTTGGCTCAGTTTCGAGTCTTCCCAGCAAGTCATGACAATTTCCATCTGGTTCTCTTTTTCCACCACAGACAAGTCACTTGGTAACCAGTTTTGCACAGATTTTTCGCATGTGCAAAATGTTTGTTAAAATTCTGTGAACTGCATTTTTATCCAAGCCTGTTTCTTCTGAAATCAACCTGATGCTCAATCAGTGGTCTTTTGCCATCACAGCTTGCACAGCTTCCACACTGGGATCATCTGTTGAGAAGAGATTGGCCTTCTGGATTGATGTTCATCTTCAATATTTTCTCGACCGTCTTTCAAAGTTTTGTGCCACTTAAAGACCATGCTACTCAATAGAGTGACATCTCCATAGGCCGCATTTAAAGTTTCAAATGTCTCAGTGGACAGTTTCTTAAGTTTCACACAAAATTTGATAATGTACCACTATTTGATATTTCGCTCCATTGCAAATGTAATGAGGTTTCAAAACATGACCTTACACAAATTGCAGCAGTGTGGGAATGACACAATGGATCCAATTGAAACTAGAGTCTCTACCAACATGCCTATATCCACCAATTACGTGTTACACTGCATATTCATACATAGGAAAATCAGTACACTTAATTTTGGGCTGCAGTGGTATGTCCAAATTATTGCAATTACCAAAAAAAAAAAAAACACACTTTCCAGTCTCTGCTTTACATTTCAATTTATGTGGGAAACAAGGCTGATTTTTTAAGAAGTTTATTGTTCAGCTTTGGTTTCTACCAGTTTTTTGTTGTTTTTTTTAGAGCTTAAGAGGCAATATTTTGAAATGGAAAAGACTGTAGCTTTGCTGCAGATTTGCTGAACTCATGTGAATGAAAGCAGTTTGTAGCTGAATTTTATTCTTTTTGGAGTGCGCATGAAGATGTTGATGTTGAGAATCCATATTCTTAATAAAAGAAATTGTTAACATTTAAAATAGCGTTTTCATGTGTTGTTAAAGAAACTTAATTTGTGTATAGAATTTTAGAGCCTGCATATTTGATTCTTGTTCCACATATTTATTCAGTTTTCCAAGCCATTGCAGATCATTGCTGCAGACAAGAGTTCTCTGTTCCTGTCTATTCTTCTTGGTCTTCTCCTGCCAACTGTCCACTCTGAGGGTTTGCAGATCTTCTTCTAGGTTGTCATGCCTCTGTTGTCTTGATCTGCCTCTTGGTCTGTCTCTGTTCATTACTCTGCTTAAAAGTCCTTTGTGACTGTCTGTTCTTGTCCATCTTTTTAAAGTTTCTGCGCCATCTCTTTTGGTTTGTTTTTAATCTTAAATCCTTCCCTTGCCATTAAATGTCAAATAGAGCTCACATGGTAGTTTGCCAAGTTTCCCTGTTTTTGGTGAGCTTTCCAACCTCATCAAGGGATTTCATGCCTACTAATTTTACTAATCTTAACAATGTCCTCTTTAGAATTTCACACTGTCAACCTCTTTTTCTTTGGTCTATTGTGTTTCACTTGACAGCTTGTTTTGGGATTCTCTGATTGTCTCTTCTCATCACATGACCGATATATGTCCATCTCAGTTTACTACATTCATTCATTCATTCATTTGCATGTCCCTTGTGGAACTTTGCCTCCCTAACAGCACTCCTGTAGGCCTCTCAGTTGTGAGCAAGATGGCCTGCTGCTGATGCATCCATTTGCAGATCATCGATGTCTTGCAGTCATCTTCACCTTGGTCTTCCTCTCTTTCTTTTTCCCATTATGTGCCCTTCCAAGACTGTCTTCTCTAGATTATCATGACGTTTAATGTGTTCAAAATATTCAAGTTTTTTCTCTTTACTAGCCAGCCTTCTTCAATATTAAGTTCTTGTAGTCTGGATGTATTTATTCTTTGTGTCCATGATATTTGAAGAACTCTTTGTAGCATTTACATTCAAAGGCATTTATGTGTTTCTCAGCTGTTTTGTTAAGTTCCAGGTCTCACAGACATATGTTGTGATGGGAAAGATGCATGCCCTTAAAATTCTTTTTGTAGTTCTGTCTGTTCCTCTCCACAGATTATTTAGTTGTTTTATTTTCTGAAGAGCGATAGATGTCCTCCTTTAATTTCTCTCATTGTATCTCCATTATTAGTTAGTAATGATCCAAGATATTCAAAATTCTCCACTTCTTCCAATTTTTCTTCATTGATACATATTTCAGCTGCCTTGTTTGCTTTGTCAATTGTCATCAATTTAGTTTTCTTTGCATTAAGATAGAGGTTTTGCTCTTTGCTGTCCTTACAGACTGACATAATTAGTTTTTCCATTCCTTTTTGTGTTGTGGACAGTAATACTGTGTTTTCTACATATAGTAAGAAAATATTCAGCGAAGGATGTGTTTTGTTTTTTTTTTAAAAATATTTTTCCCTTTTAACTAAATCCTACCCATAAGGCTGAGGGGTGTACTGAGGACCAGTGTAAAGTTAGTGTATTCATGACAGCTGACTTATAAATGAAATATTTTATAAAGTTTATAGTTGTTCCAAATAACTAAATCTTTCAACACCTCTGTTTTTATCTTCTGATTCAATACTGTAGTATTCTACTTGTTCTGTTTTTACTTTCTAATTTCATACTGTAATCTTCTACTTGTTATGTTTTTACCTTCTAATTCATGCTGTAATCTTCTACTTGTTCTGTTTTTTTAACCTTCTGATTCCAGACTGTAATCTTCTACTTGTTTATTTTTACTTCCTGATTTCATACTGTAATCTTCTACTTGTTCTGTTTTTACCTTCTAATTCCATACTGTAGTCTTCTACTTGTTCTGTTTTTTTTTTAACTTTCTAATTCCATACTATAGTCTTCTACTTGTTCTATTTTTACCTCTCGATTTCATAGTATTCTACTTGTTCTGTTTTTTACCTTCTAATTCCATACTGTTGTCTTCTACTTGTTCAGTTTTTTACTTTCTGATTCCATACTGTAGTCTTCTGATTGTTTTGTTTTAAACTTTGTGGTACAGAGAACATGTTAGTCTTCGTCAGTAAATTTTTTTTAAAAATGTTTCATTTTTCTTTTCATTTTTTTAAAAGAAAGTCATTACATTTCCCAGGAAAATTAAAATCAAAATGTAGAACATTTATTTTTCTTTCCTAGTAAGAATCTCTCCCTCCAGTCACAGAATGCAGATGGTAAAGATCAGTTACAATGAAAGTTTGTGTCTTAACAAAGGGCAGTGAAATAAAAGAAGATATGATGAGGGTCTTCTGTACCACAGGAAGTAATTCAGTATTTTAAACTGCATTTTCCTAAACAGGAAAGCATCAGATCAGCAACAAGAAGAAAGCTGTGAACTCTTCCTGAAAGAATCTGACTGAAGACTGCTGACAGTTTCAAGGGGTCTCTTTAGATCTAACAGAAAAATATTGGCAGTTTTGAAGCAGGCAGATATCAACTGAATTAGCTTTTGGCAAAGCTTTCTGTTTATGATACAACAAGAACCTTAAAAAACATATGAATAAAACATCACCAAAGATGCTCAGATCCATGTGAGGAGCAAAGTTTTTCAGAAATTAAAATGTAAATTCATAAAAGTTAATGAAACGAAAAAAAAAAAACAACAAACAAACATGGTCTCCACTTCTGCAAAGAAAAGAACTGTCAACCAGCAAAATAGAACTAATGTATAAAAGTAAAGGAAAATGAAGTATCACATTTCAGTTCCATTATTTTGTGGCTTAAAGACTAAAAGATGTTCAAAAATGCAAAAAATACTGAAACAAAACAGGCTGTAAAAAAGTTCTGCATTTTAGAGGGGTGGAAAGTGTGGGGGTGAAGGGATTTAATTTTTCACAAGTTTGTACTTTTCATGTAATGTCTAAGAATCTAATCCTTGTGAAAAATTATGCTAATTCTGCATCTGAATGTAGCTGATGAAGAGACTTGTGAGTGTATGCTGTTAATTGCAGGAACATTTATATATATATATATATATATATATATATATATATATATATATATATATTCATAAAACTGAATGTATGATCAGATAGTCTGACAAGTGATGAATATCTTCACATGTTAAATAGACCTGTTATTTTAGTCTGACAGGTGGCGCATATCCTCTCAAATTAGTAGACCTGTTATTTTAGTCTGACAGGTGGAGCATATCTTCTCAAATAGTGAACCTGTTGTTTTAGTTTGACAGGTGGAGCATATCTTCTCAAATAGTGGACCTGTTATTTTAGTTTGACAAGTGGAGCATATCCTCTCAAATTAGTGGACCTGTTATTTTAGTTTGACAAGTGGAGCATATCCTCTCAAATTAATGGATGAGTTATTTTTGTTTGATAAGTGAAAGTTTCATGTTAATAGGTTTATTACTTTATCTGACAAATGAAACAAATCTTCTCCATTGTAACAGACTTGTTAGTTCAGTTTGACAAATGGAGCAAACTCTTGCATGTTCATTTATCCAATACTTTCTTTTAAATTTTACCCTATTTTGCTATATCCTTGTTGATGTAAATACAGAAATTTATATATGATATTATATATCACTAACCAGAAAGCAGTATTTTTATTATCATGCTGTTACATTATTTTGTGAATACAGAAGGAAAAAGATAGATTTATGCACTGTTATCATCATCATTCTCTTTGGTTTTATGCAGAGAATAGACTCTCAGCCATACTGCCTCTTATGGGGTGTCTCCTCCAGTCCTCTTTATACATTCTGTCCTATCTTTGATTGTCTGCTTCAAGTCTTCATGTACATTCTCTCCAACCTTAGACTGTCTACTTCAAGTCTCCATGAATCTTCTCTTCTACCCTGGACTGTCTGTTTCAAGTCTCCATGTACATTCTCTCTAACCTTGGACTGTCTACTTCAAGTCTCCGTGAATATTCTCTTCTACCCTGGACTGTCTGCTTCAAGTCTCCATGTACATTCTCTCCAACCTTGGACTGTCTGCTTCAAGTCTCCATGTACATTCTCTCCAACCTTGGACTGTCTACTTCAAGTCTCCATGAATATTCTCTTCTACCCTGGACTGTATGCTTCAAGTCTCAAGTCCCTCTATACATTCTTCCGCATCATTACTTCTTCTTCTGCTATTCCTTTTCTTGTTTTTAGGTCTCCCGTCACTTACAGGATTTTTACTACAAAGTCTGTCTTGTAATACTGTACTAGTAAGTGATTTTCATTTCCATGCTTTCTTACCTCTTCGCTCTTATCTGTTTATAACAGATTTGCTCCAGAAGTTCCAAATTTTTAATTCATGTAATATTTTATCCTTGCTATTCTTGCATGATCTGTCACTAATGAACATTTTTTTTTCATTTTGATTGTTTATTTTGTTCCTTTTTTGTGTGTGTGTTTGATTCACACAGCAGAAGTGACTTGAAATTTGAATTAAAGATTATGATTTTCATTCAGAATTTGATTTTCTTACATTCTATCTTAATGCAAAGAAAACTAAATTGATGACAACTGACAAAACTAACACGGCAGCTGAAATATGTATCAATGAGGAAAAACTGGAAGCAGTGGAGAGCTTTGAATATCTTGGATCACTGCTAACTAATAATGGAGATACAATGAGGGAAATTAAAAGGAGGACATCTCTTCAGAAAGTACAATAACTAAAGAATCTGTGGAGAGGAACAGACAGACCTACAAAAATAAGATTTTTAAGGGCATGCACCTTTCCCATCACAACATATGCCTGTAAGACCTAGACACTTAACAAAATGGCTTAGAAACACATAAATGCCTTTGAATGTAAATGCTACAGAAGAGTTCTTCAAATATCATGAACACAAAAAAGAACAAATATATCCATACTACAAGAACTTAATATTGAAGAAGGCTGGATAGTAAAGAGGATTAAACAGAGAAAACTTGAATATTTTGGACACATTAAACGTCATGTTAATCTAGAGAAAACCATCTTGGAAGGGTACATAATGGGAGAAAGAAAGAGAGGAAGACCAAGGCGAAGATGGCTGCAAGACATCGTTGATGATCTGCAAGTGGATGCATCAGCAGCAGGCCATCTTGCTCACGACTGAGAGGCCTACAGGAGTGCTGTTAGGGAGGTAAAGTTCCGCAAGGGACATGCAAATGAATGAAAGAATGAATGTCCTAAAAAGGACAAATAACAAGTCTCCTTACATTCTACCAGATTACAATTCCTAGCTGACACAACTTTAGATGAATGACTCACACGTTTGGTCTCTCATACAACTTTTTCACTTCTTCTCTCAGATCCCAAGAGAAACTCTCAGCTGAGCAATAACAACCAGTCATCATACAGACTTCCCACAATTCTGAGACTATGTGAACAAGCACATTCAATCTGTCATAATAGTGACATTGTTCCAAACTTTATTATGTCCCATATACTGAAACAAAGAGCCAGGGGATGGTCAAGAGAAATTATACTGGATAGTTTGATGAGATGGTGTGAGAGGAGATCACCAACTGAATTGATGGCCTGCATGAAGGATTGGGTAATATGGAGAAACATTATATCCAGTATCAGTTGGTATGGCACCTTCTTCTTCTTCTTCGTTCGCACTGTCTGTCTATATCTGCAGTCCTGTCTCTTGGATAAATTTCACTGTTTTTTGTAATGGTATGGCACCTGATGATGATTACATTTTGCAAACCCAGTTCCTGGGTGATTAAAGTCTTTCATCTTGTCTATGATTATCCATAATCAGCAAAATCCAGGTGATCTATCAGTTTAGTCAGAGTCAAGTGTATCCAGTCATAGCACCACAAAGTTTGTGTGTTGAAACTTCAGATTTGACAACCACCTTTTTTCACACACTCAAGGTGACATCCAAAAAACTTTTCAAAGTAAGTGGAAGATGAAGCTGAATAGGCTGAATGCTAACACAAAAAGGAAATGTAATAGATAATTGTCATCTTCTGAAGTTTGTCTTGGAAAGTTCTCAAACCCCTTTTTCAACAGTAATTTTACGTGATATTAAACATGTAGTCATATTTATAAACAACTAAAGAAATATATAAGAAATTAGACTCTTTCAAAAACAAATGCCTAAGGAAAATGGTAAAATGATATAAAGTAGAACGAATTCAATAATAACACAGAGATAAGACAGATGAACATGTAACAGTATATGTGAGATAAATGTTGTGTTTTCAGAAAGGGAAATAAATTATAAATTGTCTTTTTGTACTTTCCTGTACCAGTGATTGGGGGGGGGGGGGGGGGGGGAGATTGAGCGAATTAGTTTACGTTTGGATGTGAAATGGAGAGGGAGGCTTTTTGTATTGTTCTGTCATGAAAATGGATGTTGCTGATGTGAAGATGGCTGTTATATTGTTAATGGAGTCTTCGATGGATGAAAGGACATGCCATGTGGAAGGGGCAACCTGCTGGCTGTCAAGATATCGTCACTCTGCCCCATCTTCACTAAATTCATCAATAAACTCATTGTCTATGTGATACACAGGACTTTCTTGAGATCTGTACCAGTTGGTTGCTAACACGAGGTTGTGTACGAGCCTGGAAGTGAAGTATGGCTGGACTCAGCGGATAACTAACCCAGCATCAATCAGAAAATCATGGCCTGAAGTAAAATTCCCAACCTTACCTTACTGTACAAGGATGAAAGATAAAAAGGAACCAGTAGCACGAAGAAAATACTGTTTCAGAGCAAACAACCTGTCTCATGGGTGATTAGAAAAAGGAGATGGACATATGTTGGTCATGTGATGAGAAGAAACAGTCAGAGAATCTCAAAACAAGCTATCAAGTGGAACATAACAGGCCGAAAAGAAAAGAGGTTGACCACGTGAAACTCTAAAGAAGACATTGTTAAGAGAGGCCAGTTTAGTAAGCATAACATCCCTTGATGAGATTGAAAAACTCGCCGAAGACAGGAAATCTTGGCAAACTACCATGCGGATGCATCCCTCTGTGATGTTTAGTGGCACGGGAAGGATGTAAGAAGTCATATTTAGGGGATGTGTGGGGCCCTCTTATATTATTTACAGGTGTGAAGGTTTATCTCTATGTGTCCATTTTGATTAAAATAAAGACAGCAAGAAAATAACTTTTCAGGAAAATGAACAAGAGAGAGAGAGAGAGAGAGAGAGAGAGAGAGAGAGAGAAAGATAAATATTCCAGTTATTCTGAACCTGTGTTGGTTTTCTTTCTGATCTAAATGTAGGAATTTAAAAAAAAAAGTATTATTATTCAAATTTTATTGTTTAATGACAAGCATTTCTTGTTTGTCCTTATAATTTAAATAGCTGCCTTCCCAGCTTTTTGAGTGAATACAATGTAATCTTAATCTTTGTCAATGTTTAGATGATTTTTATTGTATCAGTCAAAAATCATGAGGTTTCATGATCACTAGTTGTAAAGTTTTGGTCTAGAGTTAGGAAAACATCAGAATTTTCTTGAATTTAAAATGGTAGATGTAACTATTTTAAGGTAAAAAGTTTAACAAGCTGAAATATATTTCCTGGAGAATTTTATTGGAATAAAGGAATATGGGGCCAGGGACAAATTCCCCAGTTGCTGTACTCTAACAATGGCTCAGACGTATCTTCCAGTTATTCCTTGTTCTACTTTTTAACATGCCATTGATTTTAAAAAAAACATATGTTCATTTTCACAAGGATTTTCATTCACTGCTAACTTTTGAAAATTTTTTTACAATTGTTAACCAGCCAGAATTCAATCGACTGCCTCCTGTTTTCTGTTATCTCTATCTTCATGGTTTTTTTTTTTATACATATATATATATATATATATATATTTATCAGTGACTTTCATGACATTTATTACTATTTGTTTTTCTATCCAAGAACTTTTTATTACTTTTTTATTCCATGTATTTTGGAGGTGTGTACTTCAACATTTGTTTTATCTTGAAGATGTTGGAACCTTTCATGTTTCTTTCTGGATCATATTACAAAATTTTTTTTTTCGAAACTGTTCAAAATAATTATGGAGAAAACATATATAGATAAAGCAATAATTCTCAGAGTCTAAATGCACTGTCTTGAACTCGGTGACACATCTGTGATTTCAGATACCTCATCAATGGTCTGATAATGATCTTCAGAAGCAGCCTGATGATCTTTCTTTAGCATTTTTTGTCAGTTCTGCTCAATGAAAGATAGCTAGAATGCAACAGGTCTTCAACTAACATTCCATCCCTTTGAAACAATTAAATCACTAAGTAACTTGTTTTTTATGCATCAGAGTATTATTTCTAATAGTTTCTTCAAGCAATCTGATGTTTTCAGCTGTGGTTGTTTCTTGAAACAAAACAAAACATCACACACATTTTCATTGCTTGTGGATATCAGATGGTTTAGTGCATTAAAAAAAAAAAAAAATAAACCGCACTTGACAACACTTAGATAGTGCTTGAAAAATCTCATGATTTTGTTCTGTAGTTAGGAGTTTGTAATTTTAAACTGTAAATTCTAAAAAAAAAAAACAGGCATTTGATTACAAACATGTTCATGTAGTCTTGGGTGTTGTTTCACACAACCAACTATATGTTTTTGAAAGTTCTACTCCTCAAACAAAATAAAAAGAACAAAACAAATAAATGCATAGAATTTGGCTTTATTCAATTTACATTTTTTTCAACCTCAAACTTTGAAAAATGGTGCTCACATATGAGTGTCCATCAAACTGCTTGCCCTACATTATCAAAGCATTGCCCTCAAAGCATTACCAACATTTAGTAAAAACTTGTTTTGGTTTGATTTGTATTAACAGAGTTGAATGTGTTAGAATATGAGTGTTTATAGTTGAAAATTAAACACACACATTCAAATATTTGAATATTCAGCTGTCACTCAGTCCAACAGCAAATTCACTTTTCAGAGATTTTCCAGTGACTAAGATACTTAAAACTGACATCATTTTAAACATTATTTCAATGTCTTAGATATCCCTTATGTCTCCGATATAAATGCAGACTCTCTCATGTTTTATGATAATCATGTCTTCTTTTTGTTTAAACAAATGAATTCACAACACACTGCTATGTTTACTGAATATCAATCAACAGCATAACTTTAAAACAGGAATGCTAATATCCTATATTTTCTCAGTAAACTAACCTATTTTATTTTAGAAATCACATTGCATTTCTTCTTTAGTAACTTTACAAAAATTGGCGAACTACTTTGCGAGCCCTATGTGACGTTTAACGGCACGGGAAGGATATAAGATAAGAACTTTACAAACCACAAACTTGTAAGTACTTTTTTTTGTACTTGAATAAAAATCATTACAATATTGCTATATATCTTCAAAATAACATAGAAATGTGAATTTTGAAAGCACTGATATAAGAAAACAAATTCACATACAAGGCAGAAACAAGTGGAAAAAAAAAGATTCTTTATGAGGTAAGAGCAACATAAAGTTTATTGATTAATTTCAATATTAATTTAATAATCTTTATATGTCAGTAATAACCACTATGCTCCACAGAACATTTTTGAAAGCTGTGCTCTTTCATGTTATAACTGCTTGCCTCCCCTTCCTCAATCACTCAAAGTGGAAACGTTTCAATGTTAAAGATATCCTGTGTTCAGGAAGTTAAACTTGCCAAGGATTCTCTCTTTACATCAAGAAAATTTATAAGAATAATTGCTCAATAAAAGATAAAGATTTCCATTTACATGGTTAAAATACAGAGAGCTAATTAACTGTTAACAATAAAGGTGTTAAATGTTTAAAAAGCCAAGCAGCTGTACAAATTTAGTTCTGAATCATTTACTACCACATCCACGCTAATATATATATAGTTTATATGCATAAATATTAGCCAAAAAGTATAAAGAGAGTGAATGGATAAATAAATAGCACCATTTTGGAGGATTTAAAAAATAAAACTGCATCATAAAAATAAACTAGTGATATATAATATGGAAATGAGAAAGTATGATGCAACAGTACTGAAAAACATACGCTGAGATTCGATATTTAAAAATGGCACAGTTTCTCTAATGTACACACACAAAAAGTAATTCATGAATTAAACGGTACAATGCTAAACTCCCAAAATCTAAATGAGTGAAATCTCTGAAAATATATGTATGACTTGTAATATGACCCATATTAATGAATCTATTACTTTTGCTTCCAAAATATTCAAATATGCTACTATGGTAACAGAAATATTTGGCTTTATTTTCTAATACACCAAAGACTTTACATTGCATAGTACAACATTTATTGTCTAGAATGATAATCTTTGAATAAATCTGACAATTTTTAAGCATTTTTTTTTCATTCAAATGTAACAACAGATTTACTTTACAGAAGCTGTTTAAAGCTAAAGTGGTGACAAGTCTATGTGTTAAAATCATCATCAAAGAATGTTAATAAATTATATGAAAATTTACTGAAGAGAAATTCTCATTTTAGTCTGTGGATTAAGACCATGAAATAATCATAAACTGCCTGCGTAACTGATATTTCAGAAAGAAAAAAAACTAAACTGCATGAAGAAAGTCCTAAATCTACCATAAGAAATTTAAGAATATATGTGTTATCAGTGTGAAAGTAGCTATGAAAAATAGTTTCAATATATAATGATATATAATGCTGACAATTTTACCTATCCTAGTAAAGCATTTATGAGTGCTCTATATGAATCTGCTTTCATGCTCTATATGTTGATGCTTTCTACTCTATATGTTGATGCTTTCTACTCTATATGTTGATGGTTTCATAGGCTGAGTTATGCTCCTCATTTCACAAAATGATTCTTCTGTTATAATCCTTCCTGTCTCTCATGATGCACAACTTTCATCTTTGGTTCAGTGATGGTACTAGGCAATTCTAATAATATTCTAATGATATTCTAAGCAATTTCAGACACTACAGTACTCTCCACAAACAATATTACAAATTTTGCTTATAAAAGTGTATATAAACTGTTTTATTTATTTGCGATCTGTAATTTTTTATTTTTACATATTTAAAATATATACCGGTGCATCTTCATCTACGCAAGGACCTGACGTTTGACCTTGGTGCGCACGACCTGCAGCATGATCAGTTTCCTGGCACCGTATTTGTCACCCAGAGCAACAATAGTTCCTTTGTCATGGCTCATTGTGATATAGAAGACATCCACACCAGCATTGAAAGAGCAAATTTCTCTGCCAGAACGCAGCTGCCATAAGCGGATGGTTCCATCTCTAGACCCAGATACTATAATTTCGTTGTCAGAAGAAATGGCAACACACCAGACCTGAAAAAAAAACAGAAATTGTTTGATATGTATGAAATTGTTTGCTACTGAAGTAACATTATTACATAAACAACTTATAAAAGTTAAGATGCAGCAGTTTTCTCATTCAACAGCGACCCACCTGCAACATCTGTTCTAGAAAGAAGGTAAAAATAATACATAAAATCCAGCTCTTGAACATCACTTTTAGTATTTACCCAGGGGGAGAAAAAAAAAGGAAGAAAATTATCACAAAAGTTCATAAAAAAAAATTTAAAACATTCAGTTAAACAAACTGCTACTGTACCACTGGCAATTTTCACTTGCTAGTTTCAGGCAGTTATTCAACTGGGGTTAAAGAATGTTGAAAACTTGGCAGCAAGAACGGCTTTAAACCAAAGACATTTGGTATAAAACTAAGAGTTTAAAAAAAAAAAAACATCTACTGCAAGGGCACCAGACATCAGCTGGTGGGTAATGAATATTCTTTCTCAACTTCTATTTGTGTCCAATACAAATGCCTTACTAGGTCACTGTCATTTCCACTCTGATCATTATAAAAATTTTAATAATGTTTGAGTGTGTGTGTGTGTATACACACATTTTTTTCTTATAAACAGTAAGTGAATTTACTAACATGAGCAAAGTATATTTTCATAGTTTTGTAATGTAAGTGCTACAGAAGAGTACTTCAAATATCATGGACACAAAAAGAACAAATATATCCATACTACAAGAAGTTAATACTGAAGAAGGTTGGCTAGTAAAGAGGATTAAACAGAGAAAACTTAAATATTTTGGACACATTAAACGTCATGAGAATTTAGAGAAGACAGTCTTGGAAGGGTACATAATGGGAAAAAAAAAAAGAGAGGAAGACCAAGGCGAAGATGGCTGCAAGACATTGATAATCCGCAAATGGATGCTTCAGCAGCAGGGCATCTTGCTTACATCCAAGAGGCCTATAGTAGAGCTGTTAGGGAGGCAAAGTCTCAAAAAGGACATGCAAATGATTGACTAATAGATTTTTCTTTTTATGTTCTGAGAAAACTAAAAGAATTCTTACATCTTTCCCGTGCCACTAAATGTCACATAGTTCACAAAAAAGAATTTCAGAAATAAAAAAAAAAAATGGAGTTACAGGAAATTAAAAATTATTTTTTTACAGGATCTGGCCACATGCTGAAAGAATCAATAAAATAATGTTCTCAGCAAAGACAAAATGAAGATTTTTCCAAATTTATCACAACAAAGGTCAACATACCTCATCACTGTGGCCAGACATAGTGTAGCTGTGCCTTTCCGACTCCAGGTCCCATAGCTTGAGAGTACCATCTGCAGAAGCAGACACTAAAAACTTACTGTCCTCAGACTTTGCCAGAGCTTTGACCTCTCGTGAATGAGCATGCTTGCCATTATTTGACATCAGCTGACGGCTTGGCTCACCTGCAAATATTCAGATCATTGTTCTGTTAGATAAAAAAATGTTAAATAATTATGTGAAACCAAGTGCATTTTCATTTTCACAAGTTTAGAATATGCAAAAAACATTTACACAGAACCAGTGTACTCCATTAGCACCTGTAAGTTTTATACGCTGCACCATTGTCTGCCATTTATAACTTCTTACATCTTACATTCTTTCTGTGCCATTAAATGTCACAAAGGGCTTGCATGGTAGTTCACCAAGTTTTTATAACTCATTCATTCATTCATTCATTCCCATACCCTTCCAAGACGGTCTTCTCTAGATTATCATGATGTTTAATGTGTCCAAAGTATTTCAGTTTTCTCTGTTTAATCCTCTTTATTAGCCAGCCTTCTTCAATATTAAGTTCTTGTAGTATGGATAATTTGTTCTTTTTTGTGTCCATGATATAAGAAGTACTCTTCTGTAGCATTTACATTCAAAGGCATTTATGTGTTTCTCAGCTGTTTTGTTAAGTGTCCAGGTCTCACATGCATATGTTGTGATGGGAATGATGCATGCCCTTAAAAATCTTATTTTTGTGGTTCTGTCTGTTCCTCTCCACAGATTCTTTAGTTGTTTTACTTTATGAAGAACAATAGATGTCCTACTTTTAATTTCCCTCATTGTGTCTCCATTATTAGTTAGTAATGATCCAAGATATTCAAAACTCTCCACTTCTTCCAGTTTTTCCTCATTGATACATATTTCAGCTGCCTTATTTGTTTTGTCAGTTGTCATCAATTTAGTTTTCTTCACATTAAGATAGACGTTTTGCTCTTCGCTGTTCTTACAGACAGACATAATTAGTTTTTCCATTCATTTTTATGTTGTGGACAGTAATACTGATCACTTGTAACTACCATTCTGAAAAACAGCAGATTGAGCTGGCTTGGACACTTTGTGAGGATGGACGAGAATAGACAGACAAAAAAGGGTTTATAAAGAAGTGATAAAAGGAGGTAGAACAAGACAATGATGGCGTCACAATCTGGAAGATCTATGAGCCCACTGGAGTGGACAACTGGCAGGAGAAGACTAAGAACAGTGAGGAATGGAGAAGAGTCTTGTCTGCAGCAGTGAGCCGTAATGGCTAAAAAAGCTGAATGAATGAATGAATTACTGTCTGCACCAGCAGAATAAGTTTCTTAGACTGATGTAATACTGATCACTTTGGTTGATTCAATCCAAAGTAATGCAACATTTACCTTTTTCAGTAAGTAACCATCAATCACTACAACTATACTCTTATTCCCAAAGCCAAAATGACTGTTCATATCGATGACCACAACCTTCAGTGGCAGCCTGGTTAGCTGAGTGGTTAAGCACTCGGTTTACTAATCAGGTGGTACCGGGTTCAGTCCCAGCAGTGGCGTTTTTTCTGGTACACACCAAAAAGGCCCCGGGGTTCACCCAGTCTCTAAAAATGGGTACCAGAGAAATCTGGGAAGGTGAAGTGGCCAGGCATGAAACTGACTACATCACACTTTCATGTGCAGAAGCTTCATGGAAAATATGGGCCTAACACCGTATTCTTCAATATACCTTAAAGGCATGGAAACAGGAATTTTAGCTTTACCTTACAATCTTCAGTGTCTATTTACCATTTAAAAAAATATTTACCATTTTTAAAAATCCATCTGTCTATTCCACCATACAATGAATATTTTAAAATCTAGAAATCTGAAAGCTTGTTCTAATTCAAATACATGACAACATTTAAAAAAATAACAGAAAATATACCAGTCCTAAGACTCCATACAACCAAGTCTCCATTCCGAAGTCCGGTTACAGCTTCATCTCTTGGCAGAATGGCTGTGCATTCTGGACTAGCATCTAGGCGGAGAGTGCTTGGATCTGAAATGCTGAAGGAAGTCAGGGTCATATCAAAGACAACAAACTCGGCAAAATTGTCAAAAGTGTTGGTGAATCCAGCAACCACAAATCGGTCATTCTGAAATGGAAAGAAAAGAATAACGGAGTTACTTAAAATGGAGCAATTTTTGATTGTGTGAAAAGATATAAAAGTTGTCAGAAACTGTGAAACTAGAGTGGACCAAGACTACATCATGAATAAACTTATATACTCTTTCAACATAGCCAACAGAGAAGGATTCAGTATATCAGACATTCTGCTGAAAAGCCTGCCTCTTGGGAAGATTTTATGAATTCATGTAGAAAAAAAACTTTAATCCACTTCCCTTCCAACTCATGCATGTGCTGCAAGATCTTTCTGACATCAGCAGCTAAGAACTAGTTACGAAACACCAGAGATTAGATATCCGAGAGGCCTACAGGAGAGCTGTTAGGGAGGCAAAGTTCCGCAAGGGACGTGCAAATGACTGACCGACTGACTGAGCAAAGAACTCAAGTTTGCATTTACAACACTTTATGAATACATTAGGCCACGCAGAATGTTGATATAGTGCTAATCACTTCATTCACTCTCTCTGTGTAGCTTATTTCCTGCTAATTTTTCTTCATAAAGCAAAGCCAGCACGGAAATCTGGTAAATTTCAGTTAATTCTCTATAGGGATTAGACTGTGGAGTTTTACTGGCAATTTTAAAATGGAATTAACCTACATGAAATAAAGCAACTATCTATGTTAGGAACATATTTAGTGCACAAAACATTCAAAAATAGAAATAATGGCGAGAAAGATGCATCTGAAATAGTCAGAGAAAGAGTCTGAAAAGCCTTAAAAAGTTGAAAAAGAAGGGAGAATGGAATCTGTGGTCAGTACACTTGGATAAAAATATTTCAACTACCTGTGACAAACTGATGTAATTGATGTAATCATTGTTGCCAACGGGTGCATCATATCTCATCTCCTTGATAGGCTGATTTCCCAGAAGGTCCCAGACAACGATGTTGGTGCCACCTCCAAATTTGTCTGTGCGACCAAACACAACTTTGTCGTTGTCACTCATCACAGTGAGGGCGGAGCAGGTCTCATGTTCCGCCATCCCTAGTGGTCGACCTGATGCAAAGTCCCAAATCTAAACAGAAGACAAGATCAACTTCAGTAATAAAATCTAACTAATATTTAACCAAAAACTGTAAATGAAATTTTTAGCCTATAATATACATAATGAAGCTACTTCTGAGAGTTATTATGAGAAGAACAAGGAAAAAGATAAAAATGGAAATAGCAGATGAACAGTTTGGATTTGTTGAAGAAAGGGAACACACAATGCCATTTATGCTTTATACACACTAAAAGAAAGAGCTTTAGAAGTACAGAAAGAGCTTTACAGAAAGATCTCTACTTATGCTTCATTGATTACACCAAGGCATTCGACAAGGTGAAACATAATGAAATTATTGAAATGCTTGAAGACATCAATATAGACGGCAAAGACCTGAGGATTGTAAAACATCTATACTGGCACCAAGAAGCAGCAATTCGAGTTGAAAATAGAATTGGAAAATATCAACCTATAAAACAAGGGGTGCAACAAGGATGTGTACTATCTCCAGAACTTTTTTCTCTGTACAGCGAGAATATTCTAAGAATGATCATCACAGAACCAAGCATCAAAATTGGAGGATACAATATTAACAACCTTCAGTATGCTGACGACACAGTACTGATAGCTGAGAACCAACAAGCCCTGCAAAATCTCTTGGATAAAGTCGCCAAAGAAAGTAAACAGAAAGGCCTTACTTTGAACATCAAAAAGACAGAGACTATGGTTATATCTAAGAAACAGAATCCACCAGCATGCAGTATAAAATTAAACGGAACTATTCTAAAGCAGGTGCAGAAATTCAAATACCTTGGAGCAGTAATAACTTCAGATGGGAAATGCAGAACAGAAATTAGGAACAGAATAGGCCAAGCAAAGACTGCATTTCAGAGAATGAGAAACATTAGCCAACACATCCTTATCAATGAGTGTTAGAAAATGAGTCCTAAAATGCTATATTGCACCTATCTTGTTATAAGGAAGTGAATCATGGACAATAGGCAAGTGTGCACAAAAATCATTGGAAGCAGCAGAAATGTGGTTTATTAGAAGAATGTAGCGAATCCCCTGGACAGCAAAAATAACAAATAAAGAATGTATGAGAAGAGCTGAAGAGACAATCTTGTCAAAAAGATAAGAGAGAGACAATGTACTTTCATTGGACATGCAATGAGAAGAGGGGGCATTGAAAATAGTATAACAACAGGAAAAATAAAAGGAAGAAGATCCAGAGGAAGACCAAGAAGAGAAATGATACTGGACAGTCTGATGGCCTGCATGAAGGATCGTGTACTCTGGAGAAGCATAACACCCAACACCAGTTGGCACAGCACCTGATGATGATGATGATGAATATACAGACAAGATATGTCTGCTAATGTTGTGTAAACTGTGTTTGCTTTCACTTTTTAAAAACATGGACAGATTACTACTTCTATTTTCCTTTATCTCCTGGGTTAGGAACCACAGCTGACCAAGACCCTGCCCCACCTCTCCATTGGTGCCCCCAGTAACAGGCCTAGTCTGGCTAATGGGGCAGGGATTGCCATAGTCCCCATGGTGGTGGAGACTGTTAAAGAGGCACTGCACACCCCCTGCTTCTTAGATGCACTCCAGGACTGAAAAAATACCTGCCATAACTTGCTCCCAAGCTAATATGATGTTGTGCCTCAACTTCTTCACAGCATTGGCTGGAGAGAACACCAGCTCCCAGTTACAGGGAGATCAAAGAAAGAAAAAGCTCTCCTGTCCTTGAGACAACTTGCTTCATCATGCGCCTGCTTTGATCTTTTCTTTTGTTTCTACATTTATCAGTATATTTCCTACAGCATTTTTTCCAGTTGAAGAATGCAATGTTTATAGCTGGGGCTTTCCATTTATTTTTACATCAGAATATAAAATGCATGTAAAGACTGTCCTGCCATATAATGTTGGTTATGACCAAGACAATACAACAGAGGATACAAACATTCATGAACTACTGCTTGAGGACGATTTTTAAACATTAAATGGCAGGACAAGATCAGGAACAAGGAGGTCTTGGAAAGGGCAGAACAAGACCCTATGAACCTACAAATCATGTCTAGGAAGTGGAGGTGGATTGGCCACACTCTGAGGAAACCCAACACCAGCATAGCAAGACAGGCACTGACATGGAATCCCCAAGGAAATAGAAAATGAGGAAGACCTAGACTTACTTGGAGAAGAGAAATTATGACAGTGCTCAGAGAATAATTCCAAGAACAGGGATGACTGGAGAGCCTTTATCCGTGGCCTATGCTCTCAAGGGAGTGAAAGGCAGTGAAGATGGTGATAAAATGCGTGTGTTTATAAAAGTTACTGTAATGACACTGAGAGAAACTAAAGGGAGATGACTGAGAGGGTAATATGAATTCAATCCTTTGTTTCTCAAATTTACTTTTCCATTCTTATGGTTCAGCTGCCTTACCTGGAAGACATAATTATGGACACCTTTTGGCACTGAATATTGATTTATCTCAAGGTCTGCATTGACTGCACCAACAAGAAGGCGATCACCGCACACTAAATGTAGATTTGTTGAACCAGCTATCTCTCCTTGCATTATTCGAAGGAGTTCTCCATTCTGAGAAAATGAGACCAAAAAAAAACAACTGTTTTATGACAATGTAAATGTAAATTTCATTTAAGAAGTCTTCATAAATGGCAGTCACATGAGTTAAAGAAACAGAGAAGTGAATTACATGAGAAATAACTGACATATATGACGAAGCATAATAAAAATGAGTTAACACTCTTAAAAATCAATAAAATCTTCAATTATAACTATAATTTAACTATAGTTATTATTTAAATTATTGCCACAATAAAACTGATTTATACATTTTTAAAAATAAATAAGTACTTTTATTAGAATTAATTTAGAATCGATTTATTTTATTTTTTTCTAAAAGTGAGTATCATCAGTTCAGACTGAAAAATGAGTATCATCAGTTCAGACTGAAAGGTGAGTATCATCAGTTCAGACTGAAAGGTGAGTATCATCAGTTCAGACTGAAAGGTGAGTATCATCAGTTCAGACTGAAAAGTGAGTATCATCAGTTCAGACTGAAAGGTTAAAAGTGAGTATCATCAGTTCAGACTGAAAGGTGACTACATACACACATCTCTGTGCATCTGAGCAGTTTTGTGTTCATACAGTACTTGATGATTCTCAACTTTAAAAGCAGCATTGTTTGTTTCAAGATAAAGGTTTTTCTCATTTTCATGTTTTAAGCATCCTTTTCTTCTTCATTTTAATTCATGTTTTATACTTGCTCAAAATATATTTTTTAAAATTTTATAATTTTCTCCATATGTTCACTCTTAAGTCAAGCATCTTAGATAATCTTCAATGATAGAAGAACAGTTGTTTTGTCTTGTCTTGTCTCCTTCCTCATATACTATTCAGTGCTAAGAGGATAAGTAGATATCATGATAGGGCTTGGTGATTCTGCTTCATATAATGAGACATTTAAAGTTTATGTAATTTCCTTTCATAATATTTTTGACGTTCCAAGGTCGTAATACATTTTTATCTGCCCAATTTCGAGGCTCCTCTATCTGTTCCGTAACGCTACTCTTTTTTTATGGAGATGGGGTTGTTGGCCCGACACTCCAACCCCCACCCTGTAGGACCAGGGTGAAAGTTTCATCTGACCCCTACCTGCGCAGACCTTCCCAGCTTGGTTGGACCCGCTAGGAGTAAAACTCCCATGGGTATAGCTCTAGGGATGGTCAGGATCACATAAAGGATACCAACAGCGGAGAATGGAGAGCTAGAAAGAACACTGAACTGAACAGCATATTTAAATCCCAACGAATTATAAATGTCTTGAAACTGAATAAACTACACTGGTTGGGCATTGTAGAATGAATGGAAGAGAACAGACAAGTGAAAATGATGTGTGTACAAGAGATGAGGGAAACAAGACCAAGTAGTAGACCAAGACAGAGATGGAAAGACAACGTAGAAGAGGATACAAAAGAAACTGGTGTCACCAACTTGAGAGAGAAGATTAGGATTAGAGAGGAGGTGAACTTTATCTGCAGCAATGAGCCTTAATGGCTCGGAAAGCTGAAGAAGAAGTAATTTCTTCCCTCCATTTCTTTTGTGGACAGCCTCTCCTTCTGTTTCCAACTCTTCTTAACATGAATGTTTTATGTGGTATACTGTCTAGTGGTGGTCATGTAAGTCAAACCATTTGACCTGTGGTTGTTGATGTTCTGTAATACACCTTTGCCCCAAATGTTGTCATGTCCGATTTTATCTCTTCTTGTTACATTTAGTGTTCTCCTCAAACATCTCATTTCTGTTGTGATGATTTTATTTCCAGCTGTTAGTGTCTATGACTGATCTGATAGCACACAGCTGGGAGGAAGATAGTGATCTTTTTGTTTCAGTTGTGGTGGATTAGTTTTTGATTAAAGACCAGTTCATCTTACTAACCCATACAAACTTTGCACACAGAATGACTTACTGACATATTCCAGACTTGAGGTGGACCCAAGCTTGAACCTGTTACTACACTGTGTCCATCACCTGTCATTAGACAACAATCAACTCGAATCTCCTCACCCATTGCACCTGGAGTCACTATAACATTGGAAGAGCTGCCTGCAGCATATCTGGCCAAAAGAAAAAAGGTATATAAAAATACAAAACTCACTTGACACATGATGGGCTTTAAGTTCTTCATTACATTAGGGGTTCAGTTTTAAAAAGAGTTTATTGTGCAATATTTAATTTATATTCAATTTAATCACTGCTCCTGAAAATAAAAATAAAAATGTCCAGAGACTCTTTTAGAGAGCAGCATATTCCATCTAGTTCAAAATATAGCTCATGATATTTTATGATAAAGAATTTCCATTTCAAAATGAAATTTAACAGCTAATAAAACAGACTGGGTTACACAGTACTGACATGATGAGAGTGATCTGATTGTCTGCTGTTGTTTTTAAACATAATATACAACAGTAACAAATACCTAATTAGAATAAAGAGTAAAGGCTACTGAATATGTGGTTCTTAATTCTTCCCGTGCCTCAGGAAGAAATGCAGTTGGGTGCTGGATTAAAAGCGTGGGTTTTGATATGTATGGAGGGTTTTGTAAAATTGAATGAAACACAGTATTTCCGTGTACTTATTATGTTTCAAAATATAACTATGAAGATTTCATAAATGCAGAGTTTTTTTAGGAAAAAAGAAGTAATGTCATGTTTTTAGACAATGATTGTGTCCAACTTACCATCAGAAAGGTCCAGAGGTACAATACGTACCATCTGAGAAGAGTAGATCTACTTGTTGACATCGTATTGTGATTCAATGTTGCATTATCAGTAGAATAATGTCTGAAATAACCTTCTAACTACTTCTCCAGTCATCTAATATGTCTAGATCTACTTGGGATACATTCAAGTGGTCTGGTCACAAAGCATGTCCATACCCCTATCTTATCTTATATCTTATATCCTTCCCGTGCCGTTAAACGTCACATAGGGCTCGCAAAGTAGTTCACCAATTTTTCCTGTCTTCGGCGAGTCTTTCAACCTCATCAAAGGATTTTATGCCTGTTAACTTGGCCTCTCTTAATAATGTCCTCTTCAGAGTTTCACGCGGTCTGCCTCTTTTTCTTCGGCCTGTTGTGTTCCACTTGATAGCTTGTTTTGGGATTCTCTGATCATTTCTTCTCATCAAGTGACCAACATATGTCCATCTCCTTTTCCTGATCACCCATGAGACTGGTTGTTGTTCAGTCATCTGTCTTATCTCTGCATTGTTCTTGAATTCATTCCACTTGATGCCGAGTATTTTCCTTAGGCATTTGTTTTCAAAAGAGTCTAATTTCTTTTCTATTTCTTTAGTTGTTTTCCAGCTTTCACATGCATAAATGAGGGTGATACCCCTATCTACATCACCAAAAATTGAAATTTCTCGCAAAAAACTTCAATTTTCTCCTTTGTAACTAAGCACACTTTGGCCATTTTGAAAAAGGTATTGGGGCATGCACACTAAATGTTTACAATCTAAATGTTACACTGGATTCTTAATGAAACAAACCAACCATCACTAAAGTGACTAAAGGCACCATATGAGAAACTAGAACCGTTGTCCAAGCACCAAAGGGCATGGGAAGAGTTAAGAGGATGCCTCACATTCCATGGACAGCCAGAAAGACAAATGAAAGAGTATTACAGCAGAAAAAGGAACATCTCAAGCTCATTCATTCATTCATTCATTTGCATGTCCCTTGCGGAACTTTGCCTCCCAAACAGCACTCCTGTAGGCCTCTCGGTTGTGAGCAAGATGGCCTGCTGCTGTTGCATCCATTTCCAGATCGTCAACATCTCAAGCTAGTGCTGCATAATCAAAGTTTCTCAGAGACATCACCAGAAGTGAAGGTCTCGAGAAATTGGTTATGGCTCTCGAGAAATTGGTTATGGCTGGAAATATAAACAGCAAAAGACAAAGAGGGTGGATAAGACAGAAATACCTGAATGGACTGACTGCATGGTTTGGCAGGAAAACAGTGATCGACTTGATTTGAGACATGGAGGATTGAGCGAGATGGAGAGAGATGACCGGTTACGCCTATTGGCATGGCACTATTTGATATGATCTGAAGTAATATCTGTATAGTTAGAAATATCCATATAGTTAGAAATATCCATGTAGGTAGAAATATCCATATAGTTAGACCTGGCTCTTGCAAAATTGAAATTCTGTGCTTTTCTTGCATATATGTATTCAGTGTTAGAAATCACTCTAGAAATGAGGGATGGCACTTTCAGTCAACTCAATAACAAATCAAAACCTTCATCAACCCAATGACAAATCAAAACCACCATCAACTCAATGACAAACCAAAACCTACATCAACTCAAGACTTAAAAAAAAAAATTACCCCATCATCTGCTGCTGCCCACCGACGGTACGTATTGTCTTCACAGTGTAATTGTAGCTCGATGACATTGTAGAAGTTGAGAAACCACCACCTCCGCCACCACCAACATTTAAAGTTGAGAAACCACCACCTCCGCCACCACCAACATTTAAAGTATTTGACTGGTAGTTGGAGTGGACACCTGAAATTTCAAAATGATACTGAGCACATCTAAAATTTTTCAAATCTCAGGGCCACATAAAACTGTTCAAATCTAAAATTTAACAGAAACTGGAATAAGTTTATAAGAATGCTCTGATGATGTTTATCTGTATTTCAAAGCATAAGAAGGGGAAAGACCTGGTACTGAAGGTGATCAATGACCCACAGATGACTACCTACTTCAGTTTCAAACCATAGCTGACCAAGATTCTATTCCATCTCCCAAAGGGGGACCTGAAAACACGCTGTTGTATGGCCAAATGAACAGGCATCACAACGGGGAAAATGAACCTGTTCCTAAAAATGCACTGAGCTGGATGTGTCAGAATGAAAGACACATAATCGTCATCAGTTAAAAAAAAAAAAAAATATCAACCAATAGTTTCAGATGGAAAGAGTATTCAATACAGGCTGCACTGAAAGGCATTAGTGTAATATTTAATATCTTTAATTAGATTTGTTGCTTTTCATTTTGTTTGTTTTTCTCTTGGTGTCTCACTCTCTTTTCTTTTTTGTTTGAGGAACTGAATATATATTTACATTTAGAACAAAAAGATGCCTGACACCCCCCCCCCCAAAAAAAAAAAGAGCTGAAATCTCTAACATCTGGATAGGTGGATAGAAACAAGATAATGAAAGCCACAACGATTTGCTACACGAGACTGATACAACTTGTGGTATTTTTTGTAATCTCATATTTATGCCCTTGAGAAATACTTTATCAGATCAACAGCTTCAGTTAGGATCATCATTACTGCATCCTAGACAAATTCTTAGGTGTCCCTATATTCTCCACAGTATATCCTGCAGTGTTACGAGACTGACCAGCTTCATTGTAACTTAGCAAAAAAAAAAATCTATATTGTACAAGGGCTTCCCATTGTTTACATTTTATATTACTAGTCATCATCATCATCAAGTGCCGTGCCGACTGGCATTGGCTATTATGCTTCTCCAGAGTACCCGATCCTTCATGCAGGCCATCAGTTCACTTGGTGATCTCCTCTCACACCATCCCGTCAGACTGTCCAGTATCATTTCTCTTGGTCTTCCTCTTGATCTTCTTCCTTCTATTTTTCCTGTTGTTATAATATTTTCAATGCCCCCTCTTCTCATTGCATGTCCTATGAAAGTACATTGTCTCTCTCTTATCTTTTTGACAAGGTTTTTTGTCTCTCCAGCTCTTCTCATACATTCTTCATTAGTTATTTTTGCCGTCCAAGGGATTTGCAACATTCTTCTAATAAACCACATTTCTGCTGCTTCCAATGATGTTTGTGCAGACTTGCCTATTGTCCATGATTCACTTCCATATAACAAGATAGGTTCAATATAGCATTTTAGGACTCGTTTTCTAACATTCATTGATAAAGCTGTGTTAGCTAATATGTTTCTCATTCTCTGAAATGCAGTCTTTGCTTGGCCTATTCTGTTCCTAATTTCTGTTCTGCATTTCCCATCTGAAGTTATTACTGCTCCAAGGTATCTGAATTTCTGCACCTGCTTTAGAATGGTTCTGTTTAATTTAATACTGCATGCTGGTGGATTCTGTTTCTTAGATATAACCATAGTTTCTGTCTTTTTGATGTTCAAAGTAAGGCCTTTCTGTTCACTTTCTTTGGTGACTTTATCCAAGAGATTTTGCAGGTCTTGTTGGTTCTCAGCTATCAGTACTGTGTCATCAGCATACCGAAGGTTATTAATATATATATTAATATATATAGGTTATTAATATACACTACTAGTAAATAAAGAAAAAAACCCCTTGAATTTGCCAATAAATATCTCAACTAAACAGTCTTATCTGTACTTCCATGTCTCTCCTCATTTTCTTCTCTTATCCTGTCATCATTATCAAGTGCTGTGTCAATGGGATTATCAATCATGCATATCTCCAGATTTTAATCTTTGATGTTTTTCCATTAGTTCATTTATGACTTTCTAAAAAGCCACAACATGAGATTGTCTATGATCTTTTCTTTGCAGCCTTCCTCTGCATCTCTCTCAACACATTTTTCTTGTTGTTATGATGTTTTCATGTTTTGTTGTTTTTTTTTTAAAATAATTGTAGTCAGAATCCTTTTTCCATTGTTATGGCTTGATGTATCTTTCATTTTGATTGTTCCAGACATTCTTTTAACATTTGTTTGAAAAAAAAAAAAAGACACCATAACTGTTGCTTTCAATGACAGTCTTCTGTCCATCTAAATGTAATCCAAAATCAAAACCTGAGGATTGCCATTCATGCATACATATCCTAGACATACCTGTAGCTAGATCATAATCTGGCTGGTTGTCTCCACCCTCGAAATGGTAGGACTGCAGGGATGCAGGAGTAATTAGAGGGCCAGTCTCGTATCCACTTGCTGATGTTGAGGCAAACTGATGTCTACCAGATCTCGGAGTACCAATAGATGTGCCTAGGATGATGTACAAAAATTTTAATGTTTTGTTTTAACATTCTTGCAGAGTTTCTACTTCATTAACTTAGGAAAAGTTCTCTGGGAATGATCATGATTATGTCAGACAACACTGCCATCAAGATGAGGAAATCCAGCAGGCCAACAACTCTGTATTCCTTCCTCCAAGTGTTCCTGGAATCAAGTTGTGTCAACTCAGTCTGATCAAAAGAGCTGGATCAATATATTCTCACTGAAGGTGGAGCTAAATGAGAAGCCTGTTTCTAAGATCTACTTTGGAAAATAAATGAGGCCACTACAGAAGATCAATGGAAGGCTAACTCTATTAAAGAAAGATATACTAGTATAATAAAGAAGGCTAACTCTATTAAAGAAAGATATACTAGTATATAACCTATCTTGTTATATGGAAGTGAATCATAGACAACAGGCAAGTCTGCACAAAAATCATTGGAAGCAGCAGAAATGTGGTTTATTAGAAGAATGTTGCGAATCCCCTGGACAGCAAAAATAACTAATGAAGAATGTATGAGAAGAGCTGGAGAGACAAAAAACCTTGTCAAAAAGATAAGAGAGAGACAATGTACTTTCATAGGACATGCAATGAGAAGAGGGGGCATTGAAAATATTATAACAACAGGAAAAATAGAAGGAAGAAGATCAAGAGGAAGACCAAGAGAAATGATACTGGACAGTCTGATGGGATGGTGTGAGAGGAGATCACCAAGTGAACTGATGGCCTGCATGAAGGATCGGATACTCTGGAGAAGCATAATAGCCAACGCCAGTCGGCACGGCACATAATGATGATGATGATACTAGTATAATAAAGAAGGCTAACTCTATTAAAGAAATATATACTAGTATAATAAAGAAGGCTAACTCTATTAAAGAAAGATATACTAGTATAATAAAGAATGCTAACTCTATTAAAGAAAGATATACTAGTATAATAAAGAATGCTAACCCTATTAAAGAAAGATATACTAGTACAAAGAAAAATGATTCCATCTTTTATACGGAGATAAAGTACTACAATAATGAAAATTCACTTTGTTATAGAAAGATATATAACTAAAATAATGAAATCAACATATATATATATATATACATAAACTTAAAATCTTAGGAAAGAAAGACTCCTTTAAAAAACATATAATTGTAAATGGAGAAAAGAAATGGCAGGATGACCTATATATTTAATTTTTTCCACCTGCGCCAGCCCCAAAAGGTCTGTTCCAGTATCTGCTGTCCCAACGCACCAGCCCTACAAGGCTTTGGTTTTTTTTTCGTTGAAAATTTGATGTAGCTTTTCATTTAACCAGTCAGAGCTCCTCGAATCCAAAGTTTAACTAGTATTTTTCTGCCAGAACTGATAAAGGGAGCCATCTTGAATATCATGATCGGAGCGTAATATTCAAGTTTTTTCGAGATTGGGTGGTAAATGGTCATACTGACCGACTAGACTTATCTTACTATGTGTTTCTTGTAGCTGTAGACCTGTTGGATTTATTGGATGTCAAAAACATCCATAAATATTGATGTTTCTGTGTTGAACTACGTATTTTATATTGGATTATGACACAATTAAGGTAAGTATAAAGCAGATTTTATTGCTCAGCCCTAAAAAATTTTTTTTACCACCCAAAAATCGTTCCATCGTTTCATACCAGTTATGTTTTTTTCCTTTTCTTTGTTTCTTTTTTATGACAAATAACTACATTTATGGAATTTTCAATCATTTCCACTTATTTTAATATGTGGTACATAAGTGGTGATCAAGGAATTAATTTGGTACAATAACTTTTACACAGGGACCTCCCCCCCCCCCCCCCCCCCCCACCTTAAAATGTCGTGTAAATGTCTGTGTCAACGGGACAGTAGGGAACGTTTCTGAAAATAATGTGGGTGGAAAGAGATAAACTATATCACCATAATTAACTTGTTTCCCCGTCACAAAATTGTGTGACCAATGAATGTAGACCATTTGAACTCTTTCCATGCCTCAGGAAGAAATGTGGACATTCAGTTGTGTGCCGGACTAAAAGCCGGGTCTTGATATGTATAGGGGGTATATTTGTAAAATTCAATGAAACACAGTATTTCCATGTACTTCCATGTACTTATTATGTTTCAAAATATAACTAAATGTATGAAGATTTCATAAATGCAGAGTTTTTTAGGAATAAAAAGAAGCAATGTCATGTTTTTAGACAATGATTGTGTCCAATTTACCATCAGAAAGGTCTAGAGGCACAATATGTACCATCTGAGATGCACAGATCTACATGCTGATGTCATATTGTGATTCAATGTTGCATTATCGGTAGAATAATGTCTGTAATAACCTTCTAACTACTTCTCCAGTCATTTAATATGTCTAGATCCTCTTGGGATACATTCAAGAACAATAGTCTGGTCACAGGGCATGTCCATACCCCTATCTACTCCTATCTACATCACCAAAAATTGAAATTTCTCACAGAAAACTTCAATTTTCTCCCTCGTAATTAAACACTCTTCAGCCATTTTGAAAAAGGTCACGGGGCATGCACACTAAATGTTTACAATCTAAACGTTACACTGGGTTTTTAATGAAACAAAGCAAACGTCGCTAGGGCGACCAAAGGCACCACATGAGAAACCGTAATTGTTGTCCAAGAGACGAAAGGCATGGGAAGAGTTAAAAAATAGCACTAGCACGAACTTTACAATAGCAAAATTCAAATCAACTATTAATCTTGTCAAAACAAATCACTACATACTTAAAAATAATTTAAAAAACAAATTTATGATAGACACCTTTGTTTGAAAATGTACCCATGGCCCTGAGTGTGGCTGAATCGAAACTGTCCGAGTGTTGCTGCAGATTGTATGACTTTTGGTTTGAAGAGTAGAATACGTCAGTGCTTCCATTACCTGCGCCACTACCTGCAGAAAAACCTTGGTTTTGTTTCAAGCCATCCCGCAAGTCCGAACCTGGTTATTTGAAGACAAACATGATGTGGTTAGAGAAAAGAAAAAAACGAAAGAGAAAAGTAAAAAAAATCATGGAGTACATGCGACTTTCTTCGAAAAATATGTACTATTTACATCCTTTCCATAATCAAAACCATTAATCTCAACTAATATTTCACACGTGATATACACCTGAAACACACAAGAAATAAATTTTAAAAACCAAAGATTCAGTATCCTGATGTGATAGATGGACCATTTAAATATGTTAACAGCTATACCAGAACTTCCATAAGTAAATGGTCATCATCATCATCAGGTGCCATGCCAACTGGCATTGGCTATTATGCTTCTCCAGAGTACCCGATCCTTCATGCCATTAGCTCAGTTGGTGATCTCCTACAACATCTCGTCAGACTGTCCGGTATCATTTTCCTTTTGTCTTTCCCTGGCTCTTCTTCCCTTATTTTTCCTGTTGTTACACTATTTTAAATGCCCCCTCTTCTTATTACTTGTCCTATGAAAGTATATTGTCTCTCTCTTAATTTTTTTACAAGATTTTTTGTCTCTCCAGCTCTTCTCATACATTCTTCATTAGTTATTTTTTGCAGTCTAGGGAATTTGCAACATTCTTCTAATAAACCACATTTCTGCTGCTTCCAATCATTTTTGTGCAGACTTGCCTATTGCCCATGATTCACTTCAATATAACAAGATAGGTTCAATATAGCATTTTAGAACTCGTTTTCTAACATTCATTGATAAAGATGTGTCAGTTAATATGTTTCTCATTCTCTGAAATGCAGTCTTTGCTTGGCCTATTCTGTTCCTAATTTCTGTTCCGCATTTCCCTTCTGAAATTATTTACTGCTCCAAGGTATTTGAATTTCTGCATCTGATTTAGAATATTTCCATTTAATACTGCATTTTGGTGGATTCTATTTCTTAGATACAACCATAGTCTCTGTCTTTTTGATGTTCAAAGTAAGGCCTTTCTGTTCACTTTCTTTGGGCATTTTATCCAAGAGATTTTGCAGATCTTGTTGGTTTTCATGTGAATGGTACCACCACCATTTCCCCCCTCATAAAACAAATATAACAATAAACTAACATACACCTAAGGACGAGACACACTGTACACACCTGCTGATGCTGCAGGTTTGGGCAGAGGATTTAGTGGTACGGTTTCTGGAGTAGGTGAGGAAATATTCAAAGGCACACCTGGTCTGGTGCACCAACCTGGCTTGCATCTAAAAACAATTATTACAAAAACAACATTAAAATTTAAAAAAAATGGTTTGCTATGAAAATCTGCAACTACTGGTCACTTATCTTGAAAATGACTGTGAGCAAAGATGATAATTTTAAACAGAAATCAAAGCCACTCAACTCAAAGATTCTATTCTCCACAGTAATCTGGGAAATGAAAACTACTGTTAATTCATCCTCATTAACGAGGCATGGAGCAAGTCCCCATGACAAATGATCTTGTAGAGAAACCTGCATTCTAAGTTTGCAGTAGAAGCCAGCAAAATCATCATGGTTTGCTGTCTTCATATCTCTATGAATGTGTCATCTGCACAGAGTTTATGCATGGTGTTAAACGGAGATCCTTCAAAATGAACACATATCTTACTTCTCATTTTCTTCCTGTGCTGTTAAATGTCACAGAGGGCTCGTATGGCAGTTTGCCAAATTTTCATGTTTTCAGTGAGCTTTTCAACCTCATCAAGGGATTTTATGCCCACTAAACTGGCACATATGAAGGAGTAAAAAAAAAATTTCATTTCACCCAATGCAGTTCCACACAATCCCATATTTTATGGAAATGAGTTGTCTGTGATCTCCTGTTTTGTCTTTTGTCAACTGACACCCTGTGAAGTGTAATCCAGAGTGCCTCACTGTGCAGACTGTGTATATCTGTGTGGACATTTGTAGATAAACACGATCATCTTTCATCCTTCCCATGCTGCTAAATATCACATAGGCTTCGCATGGTGGCTTGCCAAGATTTCCTGTTTTCGGTGAGCTTTTCAACCTCATCAAGGGATGCTATTCCCATTAAACCAGCCTCTTTTAACAATGTCCTCTTTAGAGTTTCATGTGGTCAACCTCTTTTTCTTTGGCCTTTTGTGTTCCACTTGATAGTTTGTTTTCAGATTCTCTGGTTGTTTCTTCTCAGCACATGACCGACATCAGATGAACACCATCAGTACAACAATTAATGAGTGAGATTAGAATTATTTCTGTTCACCCTGTGATACCAGCATACTAACTGTACATTCCTCTTGCATTCCAAGTCACTGAGCCATCAGTATATATTACTGTATCTGAAGTAACACACAATAATTAGTGTATGACTATATAACTATACACGGAGCCACTGTATGATTAAGGCTCACGCCGAAACATCACAATTGTATACTTGTTAAGTAATAAAGCCGTTACTACTTTTTTTCCTAGTTTATACATTTTTCTGTATCTGAAGACCTACAATGACACTGGATGAGATCCCGAACCCAAAGTTTAACTGTCCCAAGTGCCCAATTGCTGCAAAAAGAATGGGTTAATCTGTTACTTTATTCAGATGTAATGAGTCTAACATGGATTTACTGTCCAGGTCATGTGGGAGCGCATGGAAATGAAATGGCAGATTGACTTGCTGGAAAAGTTAAAATAAAAGGCAGGCTGAGAATGGACTGGAGTGACAATCCTAAAGCTGTACTGAACAGAGTGCAGGAAAATTAATAGTAGAAAAGGAAGGACAATGTAGGCATAAGGAGAATGCCAGAGCTGGGGCAGAATATGGGTGCTGGCAGGAAATTCGAACTGTGTAGCAAAGGAAAAAAAAAACACATTGTACACAACCAACACTTGATAGGAACTATTAGCAAACAAACTCTTGGATGGATGCTGCAGCATATGGGGCTGTCCTGAATGCAGTGACAGAAGAGTCTGGATTATACATCTTAAACCTATCCTCCCACATTTGTACATACATAATATTCTTAACTAACATCTTGAAAGTGGGGGGGGGGGGGTGGTGGGGGGAAAGCATGCTCTCTGTTTATGTCTCTTACATTAAAAACTCCATTTCTCTCATGTTCACAAACTCTTTCACGCAAGCAATACCAAAAGAAACCAGTACCTATAAAAGGCCCACATCAAACTGCTGGCCAAAGCAGCAACTCCAAGAATGGTTCCCATGACTGCTCCAGCTCTGGGACCACTTGTTGGCAGAGATGGAACAACAGCAACTTGGGCACCAGCCATTGGACCTACATAAATTGAGAATAAAAATAAAAAAATAAAGACTGTTAAGACTGAGAACTAAATAATGTAGGACAAAAATTTCAGGTCCCTATTTTCCAGCATTTCTGACATTACTGTGCAACAAAAACAAATTTACCAAAACATTTTACAATGTGATCTCTTTTCTTGGAGAGTAATAATAATATTCATATAAATGTTCAGTTCATTTTAATCCAGATTTTCAATTACTGCAGCATTTAATATTATCTTGAACATGAAGAACATAACTTCATTGAACAGAAATGATTAAATGATTAGTCCATAAGTTTTTGCCTCCATCTGTAGATTTCCTACTCCTTCTTAAATGAAGCATCGTTTTAAAACAAGAAATCCATGTTCACGCAATGAGGAAGAAAAGATTCAGTTTTCATACTGATACAAGATGTCTAAATATCTTTTATTCATACATAAATTAGCTACTCAGCATGTTATATAAACATAACCTTCAGTAAGAGGATGCTAGCTGGTCAGTCAACAATGATCAGCTTTCTCTATATATAAAAACTATGGGTTTGTGGCCCACTACTGGCACCTTCCAGTCAACACAGCTGTAAAATTGGGTACCTGACACAGTGCTAGGGAAAATAATCAGAATATATCGTCCAGCATGGTAAGACACACTCACTCATCATGGCATATATGGCTCTCAGTGCATTAAAGGAAAGTAGGATATCATGCTAAAAGTCAGTACCACAAATAAAGGTCTTTGCTGTGTCCACATCAGGTACATGCAAAGGGAAAAAAAAAAATCTTTATTGCACATTTTCAGTAGTAACAGCTAAACATAAGCCATGGCTGTATATAACTCAACATTACCAACTGGCACAATAGGAACTGAAACAGGAACAACACTAGAAGATCCTGCACTAGCATCGGGGAAAATCCAAACGGTGACTCCGCCACGACCAGGAGCAGCATCCCAAGCAATGCCACCTCCACCAATGTCAGAGGGCAGTATGGGAATTACATCAGGTGGCAGGGTAGCTGCAAATAAGTACAGAAAACTGAATGAAGATATGATGCTTACTGAATTCTCTTGACAATTTTACAATGAAGATACAGCAGCACAGTTTCCAGCAGTACTGCTCACTATTACAGAACTTATGAAATGATTATTTAAGGAAGTTCCTACCTAGATTACAATTGTAAAATAAGCACCTCTACAAGGTATTTAGTTTTTTTAAATGGGGTAAAGGTAAAAGGTAAAATTCCCGTTTCCATGCCATTAAGGCATATTGGGGAATACAGCATTAGGCTCGTATTTTCCATGACCTTCGTCACATGAAAGTGTGATGAAAATGGGGTATTGTTACAAAATTTTACAAATCTATTTAAGTTCTATTCAAGATAACTGATTTTTCTTACAGCTAACAAACTACTTTCTATAAACAGACAAATCAAATTTCTCCATGACAGAGGGAGTTCAGCTCCCTTCAGTTTTCCTAAGATATTTAGATGGTTTCAATTCCCCAAATACTTTACTAAGATGTTTAAATAGCTTCAAGGCTGATGATATCCATAATTTGAATTAATTCTTTGAAACTTAGATAATTTTCTATCCTGCAAAAAAAAAAAGAGAGAGAGAGAGAGAGAGAGAGAGAGAGAGAGAGAGAGAGAGAGAGAGAGAATTGTTATCAATTTTTCCACGAGGGGATGTGTCAGCTTCATTCACAAATTTTCATATGCTTAAAAATAAAACATAAGCATATTATATATTAGTGAAGTGGTTAATGCATTAGCCTCTCATTACAAAGATTAGTGGTTTAAATTCAGCCGGAGGCCCCACAATCATCCAGCTGTAAAACTAGGTACCTGGTTTCTTCTGGGCTGAGGAAGGAGAAAGGCAGGCAGGCATGATGTCTACCATGTCATCCTCTAGTGTGCTGGCAGGTCAAGGAGTATACAGACATTAACACCACATCCCCTTTGGTGCCATCAAGACATGATATGGCTACTTTACTTCACATTTTTTAACATAAAAAAGAAACTTTAGAAATAATACAACCAGTTTATTACACAGAATTAAGATCAACTGACACATAAACCAGGTAAATATAAGATGCATGGCATAGAGTAAGTTCTGTCAATCATTTCTTATTATAAAAAAAATATTAATTCACTCTCTCTCCAAAAAAAAAATACATTAGAACAGCTGTTCCTAAGCAGATGTTTTCATGCAACAGATCTTGAAGCCAATGATAAATTACCACATCCTTCACTTCACAATTTCCTTTAATCAAAAATATTAATTAAAAACCTTCACACATTTCTAACATTCTACATAATCTAGACTTGCTACAGGAACCTCCCTGTGGTTGTAAAAACCTAAATGTTGAACTGATGGACTAGAGAACAGAAAAGAAGATAAACCGTAAAAATGAATATATACATGGTCTCTGGTAGCAAAAGATGAACTATAGAAGAAAGTACATCACAGCTGGGAGTAAATTCCTCTCAAAATCCTCAGTTCCTAATGGAGCATAAGGTACAGGAAACTTTCTCCATTTAGACCTTGCATGATACTGCTATCACAATTTATCTCTGGTTTTCTCCATTCTAATACTTAACGCTCCCCTGGGAACATCTGTGTTAAGAACACACTTATCTTAACACAGTCTTTGTGAGACAGGGAACATAGATCTGTTTGCTTAAAAATTCTAACCCACATCTGTAGCCCATAAACCTGTAGCAATCAACACTAATTGTAACTGTTATTTTTGTAAAATGTAATGTCAGGTTGGTGGATGGATGGGTACATGGAGATAGGCAGCAGGTATGAGGAAAATCTGGTATGAAATCAATGAATCCAGGACATGACAAGCCTGTGGATCTTTACAATGGCTATCAGAATGATGTAAACAAAACAGAGCCAGCAGACTACAGGTGGCAGGGAATGGATATCGTTGAGGCACTCATCAGATTCCTCATCCCAAAGTCGGAGTGTCTCTGTGGAACTGTCTCCAAGTCGTCTGGCCGCCAGCGCTGCATGCTGAATCTGACATGGAGAAGAGGGTAGTACAGCCACCAGAGGCTGGAAAGTTTTGGCCAGGCCAGCCTACACCACTGTCTTCATGGCAGTTCGAGCAAGACTACAGTCTGCCCTAGCAAGGAAAGGTGCTGAAGTCGGAGGTACTCAGCCAAAAGACACATCACAAAAATCAGGGTACCATGCATCTTTGCCAGTGTGCGTACGAAGAAGAGGAAAAAAAAAGAAGAATAGTTAACACTGTATGAGTCTTTCTAGATTCAAGTATTCAGAGCTTGTCCAAATTTATGATGTCTCTTCTAAAATTAGATTTTAATCCTGTAATCATCATCATCATCATTATCATCAACATCATCATCATCAGTCCTTTGACTCCCAATGGAGCACAAGACATCAACAAAAGTTCACCAGCCAGTCCTGTCTTGAGCAAGTTGGGATACCTCAAATCATGCATTTCTCGCTTCCTTTAGTTCTTCCTGTATTGTGTGCCTCCATGTTCTTGATAGCTTCTTTCTTTTTCCTTGAGGTGTCCAAGTCAAGGTGGTACAGGAGTGTCTTGTTTATTTTTTTACATTTGTAGCATGTGGCCAGACCAGAGTACTAAAACTAAGTGCTAAACTTAGTGAGATATTATTGCTATGTATACATGTGAAGCACAGAAAATTTTGTGGATTTAAAAGTCTGACTTTTATCATGAGGAATTTTATTGAAAATTAATATATTTATTTATTTTGAAAAAAAAAATTAACAGATTTCATACTTTTTAAGTGTGCATTTAATCATATTTAATGTACACAACTTGTATATCAAGTATCAATAACTCATCAAGAAAAATATCAATGGTTCAGCAGGTTTGAAGCATAAATCACTTATTTTTAATTAAAGTATGCCATTCAATTGTAAAATGTTACTGCACACAGTAAAACTAATTAAAATAAACTATTATATAATTTCTTACAGTGGTCCCAGTTTGTAAGGATGTGGTGCCTCAACCACATCACTATAGAATTCAGTGTACTTGTGCTCCTTAGCATAAGGAAAAATTTGATGTCCATTGACATACAAGCCTGGAAGGGAAAGTATTGAAAACCAGTGACAATGTACGGCACAGACATGAATAATTACTAGTAAAGTCTTCCAACAACTAGTACTTCATAGTTCACTTTATCAGATAGTAAAATATGGTTTAAACTCTCTTATTTTTTGATTTATCAAAAAAAGTTAAAAAAAACTAATAAGAACTAGGAAAAAAAACTTCAAATACTAACCTCCAATTATACCATGATATCCTGTACCATCAACAATTTTTCCATCTTCATAAACACCTCCAATAAAAACCTTGCTCAAATGATCAAACACACCATGTGGGGCTGTGAATTAATATAACAAAAGATAGTTATATTTTTTCATTTTACAGTTAAAAGAAGAGCCATATAGAACCACACACTTCTAATGCAATTTTTTTTACCACAAAGAGCTACTCATTTTGAACAAATATGATCACAATGTTAAAACTCATAAACAAACACCTTGCAAGAGCCTCATCTTCATTAATTAAATAAAGAACTTGTCTGCTGGTTTAGACTAAGTACAGGTCTCTCTTGGATACTTATTTCTTCTAAGGTTTAAACTATTCTGACCATACACTGAAGCCAGACACAGAGGTTCTGATCATAAAAATGGATCAGATTTTTTTAGGTTTTTACCATATGAACATATCAGAGTTTTTGTCCTTACACACAGGTCAGATATCTTACAGGTTCTGCCCATAGAAACATGTCAAAAATTAAGGGTCTGATCATATAAACAGTCAAAATGTTAGAGATTTAACTATTTAAATAGGTCTGATGTTAGAGATTTCATCATATAAGCAGACCATACATTATAGGTTTTCACAACATAAGCAGCCCAGACATTAAAGGTCTGACCATCCAAACAAAGTCAGATGTTAAAAGTATGACCATATAAACAAGTCAGATGCTAGAAGTCTGACCATATAAACAGGTTAGATGCTAGAAGTCTGACCATATAAACAGGTTAGATGCTAGAAGTCTGACAATATAAAAAGGCCAGATATTAGAGGTTTGAATTACATAAGTTGATCAGATGTAGAGGTTTTATGAAAGGAAGACAGGATATCATGTAAAAATCTGCCCAATCTATTTCTTTCTTTCTTTCTGTCTGTCTGCCTGCCTGCCTGCACATGTGTGAGTGTGTGTGTGTGTGTGTGTGTATATATATATATACACGCAGGGTGGGGGTGAATAAACCTTCTGAACACATAAACCTTTGCAGTAGACATTCTGAATGTAATAACACTCCTCCTGGAAGGACTACTGTAGAATCTCCTTTACACAACCAATAGCTCAGAAGATTCTGTAGCAAAACATCATAAATACCATAGTATGGATTACTATACCCTGGAAATCAAAATATAAATCTTACTAATGTGTGTGTTGACATTGACTCCACTGTCAACAAAAAGTGTTCCATTGTCCTTTGTTCTCACAAATCTGATGATGTGGTATCTGCCATCGCTGACCTGCACATCACTGGTGATGGTAGTGGATGCTCCTTGACCATTGGTATCATACGTGACAACAGGGTATCCATTAACCTGAAAGATTGAAAGCGTCACTAGAACATCACTTCTGATTGACCATAATAGGCTAATATTAAATGAGTTAATGGCATCATTGTGATAATTCACAGTGTGTGCTTTATAAAATTAAGAAGAAATTGTGCAATAAGTGAAAAGAAATTGTGCGATAAGAGAAAAAAAATTCTGCCTAGCAACAAGATGACAATAATAACCACTCAGCCATGTACTTTTGACTAGTACAGGTGTTCTTCGGCTGCCGGTACAAGTTAATTAATTCTCAGCCCTGAAAAAAATGCAGCATAAATCTCTCTCACACAAGGACATCACACCATCATAAGTAGAGAGAAAGAGAGTGCAGTTGCCAGGAGTAGCAAACAAGAACTGGCCAGAACCCTAAAGCATCTTCTTTTGGACACTCTCTTAAACAAGTGGTTGGTCTCCTTTAGCCCGGCTGAGAGTGGAGATTAACATCAGCTAGTGGTGAAGTTTGCTCTTTGAGTTTATTCCTAGAATTAACTATGTGCTTGCTGCCAGAACACATAAAATCTCACATTAAAAAAAGCTTTAAAAATAAACATATTCACTCTGGTTTCCTCAGAAAATATCAATGCTTATTTTTTGTTTCAACGGTAGTTTAAAATTACAAATTCCCATATACAGAACAAAATATATGGTTAGAGGTGATTTTGTTTTTAATTTATTATAAAACATTACAAACATCCAAGAGCTGAAACAAGCTTTACAAGCCCAGTTCAGCCTGACTTCTTTTTTATGTTTTAAAATATATTCACCACAGCACCAGCATAAAAACCTCATATTTGCTGTTTCTGGGAGATCAACAAACAGGTGACCAACAAAAGCAACCAACACAAGCAACCAACACCCTATAAACTTCTGTAACTATACTATTACCACCTTTTGCTTTACTTTCACAATTTTCATAAATTAATATAAATTTTTAAACAAATTTGCAACTAATGCAAATATTACAAGACAAAATCAGCTTGAAACAAAGATCAGAATAAAATGATGCATTTCCTCCATTACTGTTGCAAAAAATAAATTTTATTATTTTATTTATAGAAAGAGGGGGAGGCAACTTCTTTTAACTTATAAGAGACCACTCACCAACTTGATTTCAATGAAATCGTCAAAAAAAACAGACAGAAGTTTTGTAAGGACAGCATTTTTCTCTTCTGTCATAACACCCATGATGATTTCATCAGTTTCAGTCTCCAGGTATGGATATATATGTACCAGCATACCATAGAGATTTTGATCACCCTCACTGCGGAAGTAGTAACCAAGGGGTTCTGTGAAAAAAAAATAAATGAACAAAAAAAAAATGGTGTCTGGACACAGATCAAATTTGTTTTAATTTCCATGAAGTTATTTTTCAAAATCATAGGATTTAAAATAGTAATTAATCTGTCAGTGTTAAATGTTGAGCTAAAAACTTGGTGCTTAATTTATGTAGGGGTTCCTAATTTATATGAGGGGTCCAACATAGCTGGTGACCAAAGGCATAGTTGGATAACCATGATTATATAATTGACAGAAACCCTCCACTAATGACAGCAAAACAAATACACAACTCTCTGGATCATTGGAGGAAGCACCTGCTCCCTCCATCCCTCTAAAAAATATAAAAATAAGGAGTTCCGGCTCTTTACTTCTAACAGTCATGACTTTAAGGGGAGTACACTCTTAAGAAGAGTGTACTCCCCTTAAAGTCATGACTCCCTCAGTTCTGTAGGTTGTTACAGTAAGTTGGGGGTTTTTTTTGTTTCATTATTACTTTACCTTCGTGGAGTTGAACCACAACTTCCGGTACGACACTGACACATGTACATGATGCATTTTATATGATGAAAGTTACCACTGTACAATGGGCTAAAACAAGATGATCAGTCAATGCCACGATTGAAAATTCCAAGGGAAAGTGGCCAAGATAAAAATATGAGAATGAGTTGATCAAGAAGAATGGAAAAAGAAAGATCTGATGAAACAATCTAAGGACCACATGAACAGAGAAGTACTTCAACACAACACTGACACAACATCAGATGTATGAAATAATTGTTCTAGATAGCCTCTATTAAAAAAAAATAGAAAAAGAAATATTTTTTAAAAATCAAAAGACCAGATTCAATCAAAGTATGCAAAGTTAGCGAAATAAAGTCTGAAAGACAGGAAAAATAAGAACACTGTGAAGAAAAAGTTAAAAGAGAATAGACATTTTTTAAAAAACCATTGACATGAAACATCTAATCAAAACATGCATCAGGAATGTTAAAAAAAAATGTTACAAAACATTTTTTTTAAATGAGAAATAAATTTACGGTGAAAGTAGAGAACAGAAATATTTTCCTCACACACACACACATAACAAAAAAAAAATAATTGAGGAAAGAATATATTTTAAAAAATTACCATCTTCACAAGCTGGGCCTGAAAAAGCTGTTTTACTGCAGTCACACCAAGTCGTGCCATTATTCAAGTTATCATGACAGATGCCTCCATTTTTGCATGTTAATTTGGTACACTGAGTTGTAATGTCTGAGAAAAGATAAGAGCAATAAACTATTGAAAACTATCATGAGAAAATATTACTAAAAACTATCATGACAAAAGATAAGTGCCATAAGCTATTGAAAACTATGCTACTGAAAGCTATCAGATATACAATAATGTCAGATATAAAAAAAAGATAAAAATTTAAATAATTGGCAATAAATTTTCATAGACTATCAGATGTCTTATGTGTGGCCTACACTGATTCTTCATAAAAAGTGATCCTGTGATCTTTCATAACCACATAAAAGCTCATATCTGAAACTGGATTAACCATGTGAGATAGAATGCAAGAAGAAACTATTGGATACAATGTCTGTGAAAATATATATCTTTGAAAATATAAACTATTGTAAAATAGTATACTATACAATTAGAAAGTTGAAAAAACATGGACTGCAAAACAGCATTACTCTACAAGACTCATACATAAGAAAAAAAGTTGTGAAACCCCGGTAGATAAATTTTGTTTTCCTGTTTTTTTAGGACAACAGGATGGCTTATTCTAGATATTTATTAAATCTGTTTATTGGGTGGCGAATAAACAGTGTTCACATAATGTATGAAGTTCATAGAGTATAAATATAAATTTCATTTCATACTTTTTTTTACACATTATTCTATATCATGAATGTAGTTTATATAATGAAATAATTAAACACTGTTCACTGGCAACATAAGGCCATATGGCAAGACTGTCAATAATTAAGTTGGACAGATAGTTTCAGACAGTTCATATACTTTGACAAGTTCTGAGGATGCCAGTTCCCTGACTATGGTCATACAGGTTGTATGTAACACGACCAACATTTAAAGAGGCTAAACATCCACGATAGCCTGTCCTAGAGGACAGAAATTCCCTGACATTCTGTTTCTGAAATACAGCTTCTGGAAGTCCACCTGTTTCAAACAAACAAAAGAAAAAATCATTACATTTTAGACTGTTAATTCATTGTAAATAAATAAAATAAATAATTAGTGTATATTTTCCTGTGAGGAAATTGTGTTGGTGTAAAATTTTATTCATTTTGGATATATTTTGGATATATTGGACCCAGTACAGTGGACTAACTAAATGAGAAAATTTTTCATCATAATTTTCCATTCTTTCTTCTCAATTCTTAGCTCTTTTTTCCATTCTATACTAACAACATACCAACAATTTTATTAGAAAAACAATATATAACTTTTCCTGTTTAAACTAATGTATAATATGTCATATTGCAAATCAGACTATGCCTTTGTGATCCTTTTAAATGTAACAACCATCCCATTCCACTTTACGAAATTTAACCCTTTGGTCATTTGATGTAAAACTCCCCAGTACGAGAGAGTTAAATGGTGAAATAGCAACAGAAAGATACGAGCATATGTCTATAAAAAAAAAAAATGAAAATCACAACTGATATTTTGCAATACCTCTTTACAGTAGGCATAACTGACTGACATTTTCATTGATCATATTTTCATGGAGTAAAATGTGCAATGCTAAAATATTACACCCAGTGTACAACAGATACAAAGTTTTAACTCTTCCCGTGCCATAGTTGCTACAGTGAGGATTTCCAATTATTAAGTTGTGTGCCATAGTCATTATAGTGACAATTCATTTGTTTCAATAAAACCAACCGGTGTAACATTTAGATATATGTACATATTTCGTTCGTGTTTCCGGTGACACTTTTCAAAATGGTGGAAGAGTCCTTAGTTAAGAGTGATGCCGAGCGAGAAAAAGGAAGAGAAACATCGACATTTTTCAATTTTTGATGATGTAGATAGGGGTATGGACATAGCCTGTGACCACCCCACTGCTCTTGAATGTATCCTAAGTAGATTTAGACACATTAGACAACTGGAGAAATAGTTAGTAGGTTATTTCAGACATTAATTTAGCGAGAATGCAACACAGAATCACAATACGAGATCGACAAGTAGATCTAGACATCTCAGATGGTAAGTAGTGCACATCTAGACCTAGCCGATGGTGAGCTGGGCACAATCGTTGTCTAAAAACACCACATTACTTCTTTTTTCCTAAAAAACTCTGCATTTATGAAATTTTCATACATTTAGTTATACTTTGAAACATAATAAGTACACGGAAGTACATGTAAATACTGTTATCCATTCCATTTTACAACTATGCCCACTATACAGATCAGGACCCGTGCTTTTTGTGCGGCACGGACGGGAACGTCTGCATTTTTTCTTGGGCACAGGAAGATTTAAGATTGTTCAAGTAACTTCTAAAAGTGTAGTGAGAACACACAAAAGTTAATGCATACCTATATAGAGAGGTCCTTGTAAATTTAGCTGATCAATCCCTGAATAGGAGAATGAGGAATAGAGGCCATCCACTGCCATGCTCAGCTGCTCCTGATCCTTCACCTTCTGATGGTGAACAGATACAGAATGCCACTTGCCATCATTGAACTTCAGGCTGCCTGGGGTTGCCATGTGGAGAGGAGGTCTACCAGGTATGTTAAACTGATAAAACAAATGAATACATCAGACAGTGTTTAGCAAAAGTGAACATCAGACAACAGTAAGATGAAAAGAATCTGAAAAAAAAAGTATGAAAACACACAGCATCCTGAATCCAGAATTTAGCATTCGTCTGTACATATGCTACTGTATTGTGTCCGACACATGAAATATATATATAAACAAGACATAATTCTAAAAATATGTCCCTAACATATAAATTAGTGTTTTCTGCATGACTTCAACACTCTTTAAAAATCTGATTACCTTGGAACAAGACTCCACTGGTTTGTCAAAACAATATATGACAAAGAATACAAAACACTTCACTACCATAAGCTTCACATTCCTCAATATCCCCTGTTCATTTTCATCTCCTCCTCATTTGATTGTTTTTTTTAAATTCCTATTGTTCTAAATGTTTAACATAAAAAAAACAGAGAATCCCAAAACAAGCTATCCAGGCCAAAGAAAAAGAGGTCAACCATGTGAAACTCTGAAGAGGACACTGTTAAGAGAGGCCAAATTAATTTGAGGCATAAAATCCCTTGATGAAGTTGAAAAGCTCACCAAAAACTGGAAAACTTGCCGAACTACCATGTGAGCCCTATGTGATGTTTAACACCACGGGGAAGGATGTAAGATTGTTCTGAAAATCTTTATGCATGTTGTCCTCTGCTTCAAAAATGGATCTGAATAGTTTTTTTTTGTTTTCTCAAAGAAAGATGTCTACAAAATATCTTAAATCACTGCAGAACACCCTGCACAACACCCTGCACACATAAAGTACTACACATACATTAAAATATGCATGCCTTTATGATTTTATATGTAACAAAGAAGCCAACAAATGTGTGTTCACATTTTTCCTGAACACATAATACAAGGAAAATGTTTTGCTTAAACTGCTATGGTATCAGCTCCAAAGTTGGGGGTTTGCAATCATGAGGGGGTCCAGAAGCACGATGGATACTAGAAATATTTGGAGATTTTCAGTTTAACTCTTTCTCTGCTTTGTGACGCGTCCTGTGTGGTTGTATCCCTGTTCAGTATTACCAATATTCGCGCAGTGCAATGTTGGTTTGCAGCTCTCTAATTTTGAAAATAATCAAAGTATCTTAAAACCAGCAGTTGGCTTCCTTCCGGTCCACATAAGGCGCGTGGTTGAGTCGAAAACAGAGTGATTCTGTGTTAATTTAATGCGAGTTTTTCAAAGTTTATCGTCGCTAGGCTTTTGTTTATCAACAAATATGGCTTCCAGTACTAGTTTCTTTCGTCCACAGCAGCGTATTTCTGCATTACAAGTTCAGAATTTAATTTTAAAATGTCTAGATTGTGGTGTAGAGAATGCAGTAGTAGAGATTGTGAATTTTCGGACACACGTGGCGCTGACTCAAAGGATTAAGATATTTTTTTTTGGTCCAGCAGCAAAATGTGCTAGAAGGGTTGCTGGTGATACTACTTCTCAGCTTTTTGCTAGTACTAGCTGTAATATCACAGTAAGTAATGCTGGAGATTGTGTAATTTAACAAACTAAATGTTGTAGAATGCTTCAAATTAAAAAAAAAAAACAAAAAAAAACCACAATGGCCTGTTTTCTGGTAAATATTAGTCAACGACCGCCCGCTTGTTTTCATGTAAATATTACCTACCCCCTTGGTGTTTTTAGTTTGCTGTGAATGCATAACTGGTGTATATTTTCATGTAAATTTTGGAATATATGTGAAGAAAAGGTGTTTGTGTACATTTTTATTCATTATGGAATTATATAACCAACTACAGTGGATTAACTTGATGGGTAAGTGACAAAAAAATTTATTTTATTCCTTCATTTTCCATTCTTTCTTCTCAGTTCTTAGCTCATTTTTTTTTTTTTTTGTATACTAACAAAATGTAAAAAATTTTATTAGAAAAACAAAATACATTTTTTCTTCTTCAAGTTAACATATAATATATGATACTATAAATCAGATTATGCCTTTGTCATTCTTTTAAATGTGACAACTATCCCATTCCACATTGTGAAATTTACCCCCCTTGGTCTTTTGAGGGAAAGACCCCCAGCAGACAAAGAGTTAATACAAAGTGAAAGTGAGTGAAGAGAGACAGTAGTGAACTGAGTTCAAGCATCCATGACCCAAAAAATATCTAGAGCTGTTGTATCATGAACAAGGTTTAATTAAATTTTAAACTGGACTTTTTCAGCTTAACAAAGAACAACAATTAGCCATTGGCTAGTTTAAAAAAGAACAACAATAAGCCACTGGCTAGTTTATGTTGGTCACTTGATGAGAAGAAATGATCAGAGAATCCCAAAACAAGCTATCAAGTGGAACACAACAGGCTGAAGAAAAAGGGGCAGACCGCGTGAAACTCTGAAGAGGACATTATTAAGAGAGGCCAAGTTAACAGGCATAAAATCCTTTGATGAGGTTGAAAGACTCGCCGAAGACAGGAAAAATTGGCGAACTACTTTACGAGCCCTATGTGACGTTTAACGGCACGGGAAGGATATAAGATAGTTTAACAAACAACAATAACAACAACAGTAAGCCATTTGTTAGGAAATTGCAAGATAATGAGAAATTGAAAATAAAAAATCATTTTTAAACAAGTTTTTCTTCTAATCTTCATATGCACATATTTAAACAAAAGTTTTTACTTCTAACCTTCAAATGCAGTCTGCCCTCAAAAAGCTCCACGGCAAACAGCTCATTATTTAATCCTTCATTAAACAAGATGACACCATTTGGATCAAAGGTCTTAAACATGATGTACAGACTCAGTCCTGATGCTAAACCAATTGCAGGCAATCTGGCATGTGATTCAAAACTTGGGAATGTGACATCATGAAATATCACAGGTGGAATATTTGGATCCTGGTAAAAAACTCCTCCATCCTTGGTCCTGATTTCATTGAGTAAGTCAGCATCACCAATACGAACATTTTGGATGTATCCTGTGAAGTTTTTGGTTGCAGGTGGGAGGCCAAATTCACCAGGCTTGTATCCACCAACGAAGACATCATCAACAAACAAATGGTATCCATCGCCAGCCAGCACTTCTGTTTTCAGTGAAGAGTTTTGAAACCACAGTTAATACAAATTTTGCAGAGTTAAATAAGTTATCTATAACATTAACTCTTTCCACTCGCGAGAGCCCCATAAGGGCCTTTGCGGTTTAGCAATGGCACCCTCTAGAGCCCTATGTGACACCGGAGTTTCTTTCATTGAAAACATGATGTTACTTTTCATTTAACCAGTTAGAACTCTTCTGGATTTAAAGTTAAGCTAGTGTTTTAAGCATGGGGGATAAAGACGACATTTTTGATACATATATAGGGGGTAAAATTCAAGTTTATTTCGAGATTGAGTGGTAGAATGGTCACACCAACCAACTAGATCTAGCTTACTATATGTGTTTCTAGTAGCTGTAGATCTGTTAGATTTATTGGATGCCACAAAAATCCATAAATATTGATTTTTCCGTGTTGAAATTTGAATGACTATGTATTCTATATTGGATTATGACACAGCTAAGGTAAGTATAAAGTAGATTTTATTGTTCAGCCCTAAAATTTTTTTAGCACCAAAAATCGTTCCATCATTTCACACCAGTTTTTTTCTTTTTCTTTGTTTTTTTTTATGACAAATAACTTCATTTATGGAATCTTCATTCATTTCCGCTTATTTTAATGTGATACACACGTGTTGATCATGGAATTAATTTGGTACAATAACTTTTACACAGGGACCTCTTCTCCAAAATGGCCGCGCCCTTCTCCAAAATGTCCGCGCCGTAAGAAACTAAGAAACATTTTGGAAGTAACGCGGGTGGAAAGAGTTAAAGGAGACAACAAAATTGTTTCATGCTGTTTAACAAAAAGTTGCAAGACCATGAGGAAATGGAAAAAAAAAAATAAATAAAGCAAATTATTCTCAACCTAAACAACACCACAATATTGCTTTCCTAAGAGTTACCACAGAATTCTAAACTCATTCATGAAAAATTTCCTTCTTTTTCATAATTTATCAAAAGTTCCCTATAAAAAAATACACAAAAATATGGTGATATATAAAATCATGGTGCCCATCATTTTAATTTTGTGTCAAATATATAAATGTGATTTCCACTCTATATACTGTTTCATTTTACACACACACAAAAAAAAACCAAACAATTCTGAAGTTATAAAACTCCAATTCAGGATCATAAAAATCTATCAAATAATATCTTCAATGCTGACAGTAGCAAATTTTTTTTTTGTTTGTTTGGGTTGGCTGCCTCTTTGTGAAGTTACTATTTTTACTGGCCATAAATAAACTTTGATCAGAATATAACAATTTAAACTCTACTGAAAAATTCATTTAAGCTAAATGATATCAAAATTAATTCATCAACATCTGGACATATGGGACAAAGATTTCTTACTTTTTTCATGTTCCAAGTTATCAACCCATACAGCCATGTGATTTCCACGTCGCTGTACGTAAACTGTGTGCCACTGCATGTCATTTAGTTTATTTCCAGTGTAAAATGTCTGAAACATAACACAAAAAGCATTACTTTCTATAAACATGACCACTTATCATATTCTCTGCTACAAAAATCCACTTCTAAAATATCTTTAAATCCTCACTGTTTATAGTACTCAATCGATCATTTGCATGTCCCATGCAGAAATTTGCCTCCCTAACAGCACTCCTGTAGGCCTCATGGTTGTGAGTAAGATGGCCTGCTGCTGATGCATCCATTTGCCTGGCCAAGATGTAGCACACATTACATGGATTACAGTGAGCCTGCCATTGGCCATGATGTAACACATAACATAGAAAGCCCCACTGACTAGACTATAACATTTTACAGAGATCACCATATGCCTGGTTGTACATGATCTTGACAAACTTTGGTTCCAAATCTGACAGTCATTCTGATTCTTAATTAGACCATTAATCATACAAAATGAACAAAAAGAAAATGATACATCATGGGTAAGCTGCTTTAACAGTCTTCAGTTTATCTCAATGTCACTCTTGAAACAGGTTAAGCTTTAAGTATTCACAATTATCATAAACCAGAACGCTAAAAGAAATGTGATATACACAACAAAACAGTGAACTTCATGCTCCTGTTTAGCACACTTCTATTTTTTTCTTTCTATGTCCATATTCCATTACTTTTGGTCCTCAGATAACATGTTTGCCCTGGCATACATGTACTCTGTACTCTATTTTACACGTTATGAGATCAAGTCCTTTGTTATTATACCTATTGATAATGATGATGATATTCTTAGAGATTATAAATGATTACAAGATATCACAGCTTTCCTCACTTTCTAGGGCATGCACAGAATAACTCGGTACTCTCCTCCGAGCTGCAGCATCAGACTTCTCAGAAACTTTCAGCAACCTGGGACTGTGTTGATCTGTGGCTGCTTAATATTGTCTGACTTTTGTGTTGCAGCCAGTTTCCATAGAGATGAGGCAGTGGCTAGTCTGGTTAAAGTTCATAAGGCTGACATCAGTATAAATCCTTTTGTCCATTCAATGCCATATAAACTCAGTTAACATATTTCTAGCACTAATTTAACAAAGAAAAACAACCATTGTGAATTACATAAAATTTCCACTCAAACCCAGATTTAAATACCTGGTTTTGTCCACCTAGGTTTGTTGTAATTTTCACACGGCCATCCTCCAATTCAGCCCTCATAAATCCTCTGTCAGTCTTCGATCTGGTTTGAAAAATTACTCCATCACTAGACATGGTCTTGAAACGGAACGAGATATCATTAACATGATATTTCCTCTGTGGCTGAAAGGTTGTCTGATAACTGGTTGTACCATTGAAAACTCCTGTCCAGGCAGCTAATGATTTACAATAAAGCAGCTTATATGAGAACAAATTATCTTGCACTTATACATATATTCTAAGTTACTGAGGTTTCTGTTCTAAAATAAGCCAAATAAAGAAAGATGAATTGAAAATTCTTAAACCTGTAAATATCTTCATGCAGTCTTAGCTATTTTTCATCAAGTCATTTGCTGATGTTTTTATCCCACCACAGTAATCATTGCTCATTACTTTCTTTTAACTAAATGTAATTAAATCTTAATAAATGTGCTGTAACAGATGACAAAATAAACAATAAATCTCTGTTAACACTGACAAGAATACTCTTTCATTTCTGAATTAATTTCTATGTTCTGCCAGAATAAATTTTGATGAGAAATTTTGATATCAAATTAACTGGTAAGAAGTTATTCTATAATGTAAAAATGGGGGTTCAGTTATAAATGCACTACTTTTCATTTTATCCAGACTTTGCCTAAAAATGGTCTGAGCATTCATTCACATAGGTCTACCAACACTGCCAATGTTGCTTTGGAATGAAAGGGTTAAAGATAAAAATCCTTCACACAAAACGGGCAGAATAATTATTTGTTCATGCATGTATCCAGTTCAAGATTGTCTATTGTGATGATCATGTCAAGTACTATCTTCCTCATCATATCACCAATAACTTGTATTGACTTTTTAACACAATTTTTTTTTTTTTTGCCTCATCCATATCTCTTGAATGTTCTTGAAAGTCATTTTAACTATCTTTGAGATTTTCAGAAGGTTTAAAAAAAAAAAAGAACTAGTACTTGAGACACATAAAAAAAACAAAACTGAAGCAGTCCTTCTGAATTTCTAAGATATACACATATAAGGAAAATGAAAGATAACGGATGAGGAGCCCTGCTTCATGCAACTATGGTACTGAGAAATAGAATATTACTGCTGTTATTTAACTTGACCTGTTGTCAAACTAGAGGGTCATGTCATTAGCAGCATTCCTGGTTGCCTTTCCTTACCCAGCTCCAAGAGGAACCATGTACTCATTTTTTTCAGCTAGGCACTTTGCTTGTATCACTTTGTACCAGAGTCAAGTCTATGATCACTGTCATAAGAAATGAGTGAACCAAACCTTTTCACCACTCTTTTTTTTTTCAGCAGTACAGTATGCAATGTTATATTTCTGTAGTCTCTTTATTTTGCTTACTATCTGAAGATATGAAGACTGAAGTGTCATGTTTAAGTGGTTTACTGCCAAATAAGAATCTTCTTATATCTTATATCCTTCCTGTGCCGTAAAATGTCACATAGGGCTCGCAAAGTAGTTCGCCAATTTTTCCTGTCTTCGGCGAGTGTTTCAACCTCATCAAGGGATTTTATGCCTGTTAATTTGTCATCTCTTAACAATGACTTCTTCAGAGTTTCACGCGGTCTGCCTCTTTTTCTTTGGCCTGTTGTGTTCCACTTGATAGCTTGTTTTGGGATTCTCTGATCATTTCTTCTCATCAAGTGACCAACATATGTCCATCTCCTTTTCCTGATCACCCATGAGACTGGTTGTTGTTCAGTCATCTGTCTTATCTCTGCATTATTCTTAAATTCGTTCCACTTGATGCCAAGTATTTTCCTTAGGCATTTGTTTTCAAAAGAGTCTAATTTCTTGTCTATTTCTTTAGTTGTTTTCCAGCTTTCGCATGCATAAATGAGGGTGGATATTACAACTGAATTGAATAGTCTTAACTTGGTTTTTGTGCTTATAACTTTTTAATTCCATATGTTCTCAAGGTTCTTGAAGATCGATGCTGCTCTTGCAATTCTGATTCTAACTTCTTTTCTAGTAAATAAGAATGGCACATATTTTTTTTTAACTGCACTGCAACAATGATTCCATTTACATTTGTGGTCAGTATTATAATTACATTCACACCTTCACGTAGGAAAAAAAAAATCAAGAAGTAAAAAGTTGAAAAGTTATGAAAGTGATTTCTGTTCCTGTATTAAACAATTTTCATAAGCTCAAGAACAACTTTTAAATCACAGAAATAATAGCCCAAAACAATACTCAAACTTACAAATCTGACACCACTCTCCAGTGTAGTCTGTAGCTCTGCAATCACAATGGTATCCACCCCAGCTGTTTATACAGTAGCCATGGATGCATCGAGACAAGCGAGAGCACTGCTGGGGCATAGATGTGCACTGGCGATCAATTCGTCCAGCCAAATTCTAGAACAGAAAAAAAAGATTATAAATATGTCAGCCTCTCTTCTGAATCACACTCTGAAAAACAAATTTGTGGACAAAGTTCTGCGCTGGAACAAACTAAAACTGAATAAATACAAACAGTCTTACTGGTGTTTGAACAAGGTAGTGTAGATCGATCACATTTCCATTTATCTGGAGGTCTTCAAGGCATCCCTGATATCCAGTACGTGCCCAAGTATGCCATGGCAGATTATCATAAGTATGGAAACCACCAATGTTTAACGGACCTAAAGTAAAATATTTTAAAAAGACATTTTTCAATCAGGAAAATGTCATGCTCCATGATGAAAATAATAATACTTAACCCTAACCTGCCTCAAGCTGTTGAAATTTTTTTTTTTCAATTAATAATGAAATAACTGTAGTTATATGGTTTTACATGGAAAAGAACAACAGAGAGGAACAATAGAGGGCTCACCTGGGCAAGAGCAGAAAAAAAGGCAAAGGACAAGCATTTGTGGAAAACCCTTGAGGAAGCCTCATGTGCCCTGGGCACTTAAGGTTCAGAGAGAGAGAGAGAGTGAGATATATATAACTGCAGCAAATTCTAAAAATAGTCAGCCTGCTTTTCTTGGTAAGACATTGCAGCAGTGATTTTTAATCGCAAAATGTTTATGAGTCACGGGTGTTGGATAGTAGGTTAAGAATTAAGCCCAGAGAAGTATTTGTAGTTACTGCTCTTGAGATGAAACCTGACTACTCCAAGAATATCTTTCAGTGTAAGATTATTTTGTACAAGTAATAAATATCTGAATACCATTACACAGAAAAATAAGATTTAGATAAAAAGAGCATTTGAAATAACCAAAATTGTAACATTTTTAAAACGACGCTATTCTGATGCAAGGTGCTCCAGATTTCACTACCATCAAATGAAATGAAGATGTCACAAAATGAGCAATCAAAATTTCCTACATTGGTATCACTATTACTATGAAAAATGGCAGAAGAAAAAGTGATATATCTGTCTATTGCAATGTTTTCCAATCAACAGCAATGCATGTCTAAAATAACATTCATTCTCTCATTATGTGCCATGCCAACACACATGGGCAATTATGCGTCTTCATTTTGTGTCATCCTGGCATTTCCAAATAGTCTGGCCATTTTACTTCTTCCAAAACACTTTAATCACCTTATTCAGATACTTTTCTCTCTTCCTCTCCCTCCCCCACTACTCTTTTTCTTTTCCTTCAAGTTTTCCAGTGATTATCAACTCTATGTCTTCTTGTGCCATGTCTAAAGAATTTGAATTTTTTTTTTTTTTTGGGGGGGGGGGGGGGGGGGGGTTAACTAATTTTTCCTTATCTTAAACTTCTTTCAATATCTCTTTCTATTCTAAAGAAAAAAGTATCTCACTGTGTAATGATCTACAGGCAAATGAACAGATAATAGTAATAAAATTATGAAGAACAGGAGTAGATTACAAAGACCAAGCATCTTGTACACAAGAAATTATGTCCCTTGCAGCACCAAACTATGTAACTGAAAAAAATTTTAAAAGTACCTAAATTGCGAGGTAGACTTTCACCAGCATCCATTCTGACTCTCTGTGTTTGCCCATCTAAGCGCATTACTACTTGGTCATTTGTAAACCTCAGCTCAACCTGAAACAAAATTCGGCAAATAAATGCATGCTTCCCTTGTGTTCTTATCTTATCTTATATCTTATATCCTTCCTGTGCCGTTAAACGTCACATAGGGCTTGCAAAGTAGTTCGCCAATTTTTCCTGTCTTCGGCGAGTCTTTCAACCTCATCAAAGGATTTTATGCCTGTTAATTTGGCCTCTCTTAATAATGTCCTCTTCAGAGGCCCCTTTTTCTTTGGCCTGTTGTGTTCCACTTGATAGCTTGTTTTGGGATTCTCTGATCATTTCTTCTCATCAAGTGACCAACATATGTCCATCTCCTTTTCCTGATCACCTATGAGACTGGTTGTTGTTCAGTCATCTGTCTTATCTCTGCATTGTTCTTGAATTCATTCCACTTGATGCCAAGTATTTTCCTTAGGCATTTGTTTTCAAAAGAGTCTAATTTCTTTTCTATTTCTTTAGTTGTTTTCCAGCTTTCGCATGCATAAATGAGGTTGGATATTACAATTGAACTGAATAGTCTTAACTTGGTTTTTGTGCTTATAACTTTTGAATTCCATATGTTCTCAAGATTCTTGAAGATTGATGCTGCTTTTGCAATTCTGATCCTAACTTCCTTTCTAGTGTCACCATCCTGGTCTATGTAGCTGCCAAGGTACGCAAATTGATTGACTTCTTCAATATCTGTCCCTTCTATGTGTATTTTTCCATTTTGATTGATGGGAATTTTCATTATTTTTGTTTTGTCCTTGTTAATTTCAAGTCCTATTTTGCTAGCCTGTGAAGACTTGTGTTACAAGAACAAAAATGTATAACTTTAATGAGACAAAACAAAAACTGTGTGATTTTGACAAAAAATCTGTTCCTTCTCCCAAGTTATTTATAGCCATGGTAACCTTATTATCACTACATGCAATGTTTTAGCTACTGATACCTTTGCAATGCAAAAAGTACATACTTGTACTTCAAAGTTTGCAAAGGATGCACACAGGATTTTAGACTCTTCTAATATTCTTTATATCTAACATACAAGTCTATAGATATGAGATGATAAACAAATCTTTAAGCCAACTTTTAATTTTAAATTTTGTAATAACTATTCTCACTCATTCTATTATTGATTTCATTTGTTGTTGTCTTGTAAAGATGGAAAGTGAAATACTGCCCAGCTGTGTTGATTCAGATAGTAAAGAAATAATGCATAGTTATGTTGATTTAAACAGTAAAGATTTCTAATACATCTTTTTCCACTGAAATCTTAGTCTATCATAAACTATTTAAACAATTTTTTTGTATATTTAAAACAAAAAGAACAAATGAAAAAAAAATCTATGGCTTATGTTCAATATTTGGGAGTTCATAATTTTAAACTGATTTAAATCACATCTTTTCCCAGTAAAATATGGTGGCCATGATGAATTATTACAAAAGATGTTTGTGTGTCATGAATGTTGTTAAGCAGTATAAGAGTGAAATACTTTCTACAGCTCAGGACATATATATATATATATATAATATATATATATATATATATATATATATATATATTTCTTTGCATTTTTGTTGTTTGGACATATTGCATCATCTCTTAGAGAAGGTTGGCTGTAATGATTCTCTGATTTGCTTCATCTCTTGCTTTCATGATGCACTTGACCGAGTTGCTGTTTGTTGTTTAGTTAACTATACCTCTGACTTCTTATTCTTTTTCCCTTCAGATTTTCATTCTCTCTTGTATTATTCCTTTTGAAGTAGCAAAAATATTTAAATTGTATACTTTCAAATGTTAACTACTACAAACCTAGAAAAGCCATCTTCATTTTATGTATGTTCATGTTCAGTCCACATAAAATATAAGCATTTAAAAATTATAAAAAGGAATGTTTATCAGGTTACCTCATGAGGCTGACCGTCAGATACTTCCGCCTCAGAAAACAAGATACGCTTGGATTGACCACCAAAGTTGTAAATCAGATAAAGCTTGCCATCATAGATTTCCAAGGCTAGGAAGTTTCTGTCTGAAGTCTGGCTGGTGGCATACATGAGGAGGGCATCACGTTTGATGGTCTGGAACTTGAAGGACAAGGAACTGCCTGACTGCAGCTGCAGCCGCTAAGAAAAGAAGAACATGGATATTTAATTATCAGTTCAGCTGGTGGAATTTTGTGCTTTTGGGATATAATAATAATCAATGTTGTCTGTTATTTTGGCATAAATAAATTTCCTTAAATACGGCACTTTTTGCCATGCAGGACAGTTTAGAAGCAGGTAGATACAGTTTTGTATAGAAGTTGCCAGGGATAATAATTTAATCAAATACACTTCCTATTTTGTCAGCTCAGCTGATAGAGAAGTGCTTTTCCCATAATGCGCTAACTTTCACTAGATTCTTTTTACAGAGTAAGTATGCTCAAATCAACATTAACAGTTTTTCAGACTAAAGGTATGGGGTTCTGACCCCATCAATGATCAGTTTTCGCCAGTGCTATAGATTAGGCATACCATGATGAAATCCCCCTTCAGACGAGGAGCTTGGAGCACCTATGGACTTGTCATGAGATCAATATTAATGACCCAATAACAGAGAATCCCAAAACAAGCTATCACGTGGAATACAACAGGCTGAAGAAAAAGAGGTCGACCACATGAAACTCTAAAGAGGGCACTGTTAAGAGAAGCCAAATTAGCAGGCATAAAATCTCATGATGACATTGAAAAGCTCACCAAAAACAGGAAAACCTGGTGAACTACCATGTGAGCCCTATGTGACATATAATGCCACGGGAAGGATGTAAGATGTAAGATGAAGATGTAAGAATAACAGACTTATTCAGCTCTCAAGAAAAGGATGAAGTCACTATTTTGAAAATCAGTAGAATTGCTCATGTTGAAGAAGACATTTAGGAAAGAATTCTGCCATCATCTGCCTCTAGATTCCTCCCTCCATATTTTCTGCCTTGGTTTATTCTGCCAGTTTTGCTTCTCCTGAACTACCCAAAAAAACAATGGATCTGATAAGCACAGACTGTTCACCATCTTGAGGCAGCATTTGAATATGATTTGAAACACTAGAGGAAAAAAAAAACAACCACAAATGAAGTGGCAATATCATCAGAGGCATTAAAAGTGTGCTGTTTCAACAACAACAAAAAATACTCAAGAGTATTCTGGATAGCTATACTGACTAACGAGAAACATTTGATAAAAGCCAGTGAAACAATCAATTTAATTTTTTTTTAAGTATAAGAAGAAATTTCTGACTTCTTTGTTGCCAGCATTTTGAAGCCAGGAAATTTCATTGCTAGGTAAGTACTTATATTTATCAAAGTTTAACCCTATAACTGTATAATTATTTTGTAATCACTGCTTTCAATAACAGAGAGTTCTCATGATTCTCAACTCTACATTTTTTAAATTTGGGATTAAAATGAACATATTTTACTATACACTGTTCTTTGAAACTTATTGATATTTCATTAAAATGGAAATAACTTTCTTAATTCTTTCAACTGTTCTTTCTTTTTTTTTTTTTAATCTTTTTCTTGCTGTCACGGGACTTAGCCTCACAGAAACTACTAAGTAAAGTCTCTTTTTAATGAAAATTTCAAATCCACATCAAGCTCCATTTAGTTTTCTATGGTCTGCTTTCATGAAATTACTGGTTCAGTTCTGGTTGTTCATGATTCACTAGCACAGATTAGCTACCTCTGCAGCAAAAGTTGGGCTTCTTCCATTTTCTATTTTGTCTCCCCACAAAAAAAAACTCTTCAAAACCAGTCTAAAAATAGGACAACGAAGATAGTCCCCAAGCTTTTCAACACCATCACTTAAACACTGTACAGACAAAAGCCACTTCTACAAAACCTCCCAGACCTGCCAATATAAATTTAGCATTACTGGTTAAAGATGTCATCAACTTTAGCTCTCCACTTTTTTTTTTTTCTTTTGGTGGGGCAAAAAAAAAAAAAAGTGATCTTTATTAGTAGAAATGCGAGTTACCCCAGTTCATTAGTATGCTGTTCTCTCATGGCTATACAGCTGCTTGTCCTACTGGAGTCCGTGGTTCGAATCCTAGCAATTCTCTTATGATTTTTTTTTCTCTCACGTCTCACTAAAGTGCTTTGTCTATGATTTTTTCCGAGGTCTAATCCTACAAAACTGTGTTCTCTACTTTATGAAAGCCTCGTTGTTTCCTAAAAATTGTTCAGTATCTTTTAGATATTTATGCATAGATCTATGATCAACGTTTGAAACAGTTTCTACATGTAAATGCCATGCCAGATTTCAAATAATGCAACCTAAGGTTAACCAAACATCCAGCTCATAAGTTAACAACAAAAATTATATTTTCTTCCTGTCTCCATGTAAAATGATTATTTTAAAATAAGTTTTAGAGCTGTACCCACATGCACCTGTCTTTACGCAGTGTTTTCAAAGACTAACAGGAGGTAATGTATATTAGGAACATTGCTTTTTCCAGTTTTAAATCATAGGCCAATCTATGAACAACTAAAAGGGACCGCACACAACTTATTATTGAAGTGACGTCGCATTACTAAAAACAGAAGTATAACAGAGCACTTTATTTAATCCAGATTTTTAAATTTAAAAACGAATAAAAATGAAAATATTAAACATAAAAAATAATTATGCTAATAAATGTCCCGCCATTAAACCTCCCAACATCAAAGCACTAGTACCAAAAATACATGCTTCAAAAAATGTATACTTATTAGCTACATAAAAAGCAGGTATGACTAAATATAACTGACTGGAAAGATATATAAGAACAGTGGCACAGAAAGGCCAGCACAGTAGATAACAGTCAATGCAATAATTGGTATGACAGAAAATCTAAAAACAGAAATTACGCAGAAGAATGTCAGCTGGCAAGACACACAAAGATGATGATGAAACTTTTTTTTTTTTTTTTTTGCTTTCAGTAATACAATTTACATATGCCAAAATATCATACCTCCTGCAGAGGTATGTATACACTGTCATCCTTGATTGTGATAACCGTCAGCCGTGGGGTAGGTGAAGTGGGTGTTGTTGAAATTAGAGGACCAATTGGCCAATCAGTGGTATGTATGTCAATACTAGTGTTATTTCCAAGTTCTGCTATTAGGTTGACCTCATTTCTGAAGATCCTGTTGTCTTGCTTTGTTTCAGACTTGTATATGATCTATATAAAAGATACACTTTTAAAATTATTTGTTGGGAAAGACTGTGTCTAATATACTAATATACTTATATATATATATATATTATTCTTCTTCTTCAGCTTTCCAAGCCATTAAGGCTCATTGCTGCAGATTAAGTTTGCCTCCATTCCTCTCTATTCCTAATCTTCTCTCTCCAGTTGGTGACACCAGTTTCTTTTATATCCTCTTCCATGTTGTCTTTCCATCTCTGTCCTGGTCTACCCCTTGGTCTTGTTTCCCTCATCTCTTGTGCATTCTTTCTACATGCCCCAGCCAGCGTAGTCTGTTCAGCTTTAACACATTTATAATTCATTGAGATTTAAATAAGCTGTTGAGTTCAGTGTTCTTTCTAGCTCTCCATTCTCCAATGTTGGTATCCATTATGGGCCCGAAGATTCTTCTTAGTATCTTGTTCTCAAAGATCTGCAATTGTTGTTCATCTTTCTTTGTTATACTCCACGTTTCTGATATAATCAACATAATATTAATTTTAAAAATGGCACTAATCATCAAGCCAGGATTTGCTGAACAAACAATAACATTCATAAAAAAAAAAAAAAATCAGTATATGGTGACTAAAAAATCTGGCTCATCACTTCAGTCTGCAAAATGACAGGTTCATCGTTCTTATTTAATAACTACTTGTTGAAGCACACCTTCAGCGTTTACAGGTTCACTGTAAAAATAGTAATTTCCTTGCCAACCAACCAAGTCTTTCTACACTTGTGTCATCACTGATGAATGACATAACTATCATTTCACAATATCCAAAGAAGAATTAACCACAAACAGATGCTCTTGTTTTACATTGGCTGATCCAGTCTCCAGTACATACTGGTATTTCATCTTCCTGAGATGTATCTGCAGTGGGAGAAAGACCAGTTTTGTAAATCAATTTGTAACTGTGTCAAATAATTCCAAGCAGCAAGGAGAAGGTACATGGCCTGTGTATGGATCTCTTGAAATCTTGGTTTCTATCCATGGCAGTTATATCCTTCTGCACATTAGCCATCCTGTATTTCCTTATCAAAAAATAAATCACACCAAGATCAGGTGGTTAGAGCTTTCTGGTGACAAACAAAAAATATAAACTGTATGCACAAATGTTAAATTGCAACTGATTTTATGTGTGCAGCTCTAAAAATTACTTACTGAATAGGAGTTAACAGTAAGTTTGAGAAAACATTCAACTGAAACTTAAATTACACTGTGTTTATGGATTAATAGCTGTGACTATAACATTTTATATCCTTCCCATTAAACATCATATAGGGCTTGCATAGTTGTTTGCCAAGATTTCCTGTTCTCGGCGAGTCTTTCAACTTCATCAAGGGATGTTATGCCCACTAAACTGGCTTCTCTTAACAATGTCCTCTTTTGAGTTTCAGTTGACCTCTTTTTCTTTGGCCTGTTGTGCTCCACTTGATAGCTTGTTTTGGGATTCTCTGATTGTTTCTTCTCATCACGTGACCTACATATTTCCATCTTCTTTTTCTGATCACCCATGAGACAGGTTGTTGTTTGCTCATCTGTCTTATCTCTGCATTGTTCTTGAATTCGTTCCACTTTACACCAAGTATTTTCTTTAGGCATTTGTTTTCAAAAGAGTCTAATTTCTTGTCTATTTCTTTAGTTGATTTCCAGCTTTCGCATGCATAAATGAGGGTGGATATCACATATGAATTGAATAATCTTAACTTTACATTTGTGCTTATAATTTTTTAATTCCATATGTTCTCAAGATTTTTTAAGAACAATGCTGCTTTTGCAATTCTAACTTCCTTCCTGATGTCACCATCCTGGTCTATGTAGCTGCCAAGGTATGCAAATTGGTTTACTTCATCAACAACTGTTCCTTCTACATATATAGACTATAACAAGTAAAGGTAGAATGCAAATAAATGTAAAAATCAAGAAATGTTAAACTGGGATTTCACTGTATATACCTGAGCTAGTGCACCATTGAAACTTGGCACTGCCAGATCTCCTGTGCTAGCAACGGTGTTTTGTGTGCCACCAAGATATACAATACCAGGGGCCAGAAACTGAGTATTTTGTGGGAAAGTGTACGTCTCACTGTGCCGACCATCAACACTTAGGTTGATCTAAAGTGGAAAAAAAAATGTATGGAAAATGTATTAAAGTATTTTAATGTATCAATGTATTATTATGTTATCTTTATGTCTCAGAAACATCACACACTTCTGAGTCTGGCAATCTTTATAATTACACGACTGACAGTGCTATCAGAAATCACTGGAAACAGCTACAATGATCCACTTCCTCATGCAGGCAGCCTGATGCTGACCAGACCACAGGCACTGTCCAAGGTAAGGTACCATGTTACTGGGAACCAAATTTTCTAGGAGCAAGACTTTGATATTTTCAAGAATTTCTGATTTAATGTTTTACAGTCTGATCGGCCGGTGTAGTCTAGATAAATCTAATCATAATCTTTCACGTTACTCGTCAGTTCTTTTGCTGTGCTTCTCCCATGTCCTTCTGTCAAACATCTAAGACTTTCTCTCTTGGTCTACCCCTCCCTTTTCTGCCTCTAATTTTCCGTTATCATGATATTTTCTATCCCTCCTCTTCTATGGCCAATAAACCTAGACCGTCTCCTCTATGGTGTGTTTATTAAGGTTTGTTTCTCACTGACTTTCCTTAGACATTTAAGAACAATACTGTGTTCAAAATACAGAAGCTAAGATTAGCAGTTAACATTTACTTCATTAATGCTGAATACTGAACTGATTGGCACTGTTGACAGCTGAAGTTTTTTTTTTTTGGTATTACTATCTGGATTTATGGTTTTCAATTTATATCTTAATTATGTAACTGTTATTTGTGGCTAATGTGAAATGAGAAAAACTCTACTGAAGATGCAAAAGATGTACACAGTAACTATATTAAGAATGATAAATAATGCTTATAATGCTAAGAAAAAGTATTTAATGACTTATAAACACAGTAAGGTCAATAATAATAATTAATAGTAGTCATAGCCACAGTCATTAATATAATAATGACAGCCAGTTATTAGCATATGTCCTTAATTTATTATCAAATTTTATAAAAACTATACAAATAGTAGTTTTCCTCAAATACTCTACAGAAGCAGACTCTAAAGTAGTTGAAGTTAGAAACAACCATCATCTTTGTGTAATTCATGCATTTCCATTGGTGCTCTGACTTCTTCCTCTCATAGCTATCTGCATACAGTAACTAATGATACGTGCTCTATGCTTTTTAGCAGTTCCTCTGGTGTCTTTACATTCCATTCATGTTTTTTAATTTCCAGATTTCTCCTTACAGATTACTGTTTGCTACAAAATATGAAATTCTTGACAAACAAACAAAAAAAAAAGAAAAAAAAAAAGAAAGAAAAACAACACTAATTTTTTTTTCTTCAGTTTGTTCAGTCTGTTAACCTAATATCACTCTGTCTCTACTGGAGAATTCATTTAAAATCTTTTTTTTTTCTCTGTCATATTTACCGTTCTTCCTGTACGGGTAATCTTAAATAAATGCCATCTGCCATCATCGAACCGTACTCCATCACGTTTGCCAATAACAACTTTATCAGGGAACTGTGAGTATGCATCATTGACAAATACCAGCTGACCATCCTGAAGAAATTACAAGAAAAGAAACTTACAAACATATCATTTTTATACTTCAAACTTCTTTATAATTTATACTTCTTTTGAGCATAAAACTTGTGTTCTATAACTTTTCAGCCTTGTTTTTCTTTCTCTGAAGGCATTCATCATCATCATCAGGTGCCGTGCCGACTGGCGTTGGCTATTATGCTTCTCCAGAGTACCCGATCCTTCATGCAGGCCATCAGTTCAGTTGGTGATCTCCTCTCACACCATCCCGTCAGACTGTCCAGTATCATTTCTCTTGGTCTTCCTCTTGATCTTCTTCCTTCTATTTTTCCTGTTGTTATAATATTTTCAATGCCCCCTCTTCTCATTGCATGTCCTATGAAAGTACATTGTCTCTCTCTTATCTTTCTGACAAGGTTTTTTGTCTCTCCAGCTCTTCTCATACATTCTTCATTAGTTATTTTTGCTGTCCAGGGGATTCGCAACATTCTTCTAATAAACCACATTTCTGCTGCTTCCAATGATTTTTGTGCAGACTTGCCTATTGTCCATGATTCACTTTCATATAACAAGATAGGTTCAATATAGCATTTTAGGACTCGTTTTCTAACATTCATTGATAAAGATGTGTTAACTAATATGTTTCTCATTCTCTGAAATGCAGTCTTTGCTTGGCCTATTCTGAAGGCATTATACACTTAAAAAAGATCATTGTATACTGATATTCTCATACAAATCAATGAAACAATTATGAATTAAATGAAGCAAAATAAAGAGGTTTTACCTTCATGGCTAAATACATTTTACGAGGTTGATGCTCATGCATCCAGATAAGACTATTGGGCTGAGTGGACAGGAAATAAAACTGGAACTCTTCTTGCTCTGCTGACTGAAGATATTCTGCTGGTAAATTGGAAAGGCTGAACTGTATGAAGGATCTGCCATTGAAATTAGCGATTTTAACTTTCTGTGTTTCTGGACGGTCTGTGTTCCAGGCTGGTCTTTGTGTTGGAATGTTTCCTTAAGGAAGAAAGAAAAATGCTTGCGTACACCAAATAACAACTCTTAATTTTTCTGAAAAATAATAGATGGTATTGGAATGTCAGCATTCAGTCAATCATTGCATTATTTGATTATCATGTTTACACATCATTCTCAATGTATACAATTAATTAGGAATTTGTCATATGTGTTATAAAAATAAAAAAAAATCAAATATTATGATGATGATGTTTTTGCTTACTAATACCTGCTTAAGTCAAGGGTATTTTACTGATAGTGGTAGAGCATTTTAAGTTATCTTTTTTTAACAACAAATTCAATCAATCAATCAAGTGCCGTGCCGTGTGGCATGGGCGATCATTTCTCTCCACAATTCCCTGTCTTTAGACTTGATTATGAGATCTGCTGGTGACTTTCTTCCTAGCCACACTGACAGCCCATCCAGTAACTTCTCTCTGTGTCTTCCTCTCTCTCTTCTTCCCTCAATTTTTCCAGTTGCCACAATGTGTTCCAGTTTTCCTCTTCTCAGAAAATGTCCTACAAATCTCGCTTGTCTGCCTCTGATCTTTGCTGTAATTTGCCTTTTAACTCCAGCCTCTCTTAAGACTTCTTCATTGGTTTTCTCAGCTGTCCATGGTACCTTCAACATCCTTCTTATGAACCACATTTCCATGGCCTCTATTTCTCGCTGTACTCTCTTATTCATGGACTATGCTTCACATCCATAAAACAAAACTGGCTCGATGTAACATTTAAGACAACAAATTATTAGGAGATATTCTTTAGTTCAAAAAAAAGCTTGCAGTTTCATGTAATAATGATAATTTCTCTTTTATTTCATGTAATAGAATAATGGGTTACAACTATTTAACTTATAAAATTATTTGTACAACTATTCAATTAATAAAATTATATATTTCATTAACCCTTTCACTCTAAAACAACACTGGCATTATTGGTAGATCTTGCACAAATCAATGATCAGGGAAAATCTAAATAAAATGAAAAGTAGCACATTTCTAATCCAATGAGTATTTTTTAAATTATAGAGCATTTTAATGGTTATTTCTGATTTGGCAGAGCATGGAAATTAATTCAGAAGTGAAAGTTAATAAACTAATATTTCCTTGTTTATTGACAACAAAATTACAACAAAGATTCCACGACACATGATGTATCACAACTGTTTTGTCTGTAATACTTCCAGTATTTGGAGAAACACTTCTTCACCACAACTATCAATACTGCAAACTGTTATTATTTTTGGTGTCCATTACAAACTTCTTCTTCTTCATACACATCCATTACAAACATTACTGGGTATTTTACAGCATACTCTTAATAAAGGATAGTTTCTAACATATTTAAAATTCATTACTTGCTATAGAATGTATATGCTGGTACTGGTTTTGTGCAAGTGATTTATGTCATATTTAAAATACAGTACTTGCTATAGAATGTATGTTCTGATACTGGTTTTGTGCAAGTGATTTCTGTCACATTTAAAATACATAACTTTCTACAGAATGTATATGCTGGTACTGGTTTTATGCAAGTGATTTTCTTACAGAAAATGAGGACTGCACAGAATAACATATACACTTATCAATGTTTTACATGATGATGATCTATGAAATGCACTTTTAAAAAGTATCACTTGTTCCCATATTATTTTTTTTTTAAACAATGGCATTAAAACTTGGTGCTCTGAAACCATAATAATATGGCAAGCAGAATAACAAATTATTTAACGTACCCTATTTAAAAGGCTAACATAGCTTACCACTATTGCCACCTTTTGGAGTATTCACAGCCGGGGGTCTAGCTGTGACATAAGGCTCAATAGTCATGTAATCATCTGCAGGAAGGTAGTCTCTGAAGGCTGCTGAAAGCTCTATGTTGTCTGTCGCTGTGTTAACATAGCTGTCTCCTGCTCCCTTTATTTTAGTACAAAAAGATTTGGCAATTAATCATGTGCCACACACTCATACAGATGAACGTATATCACCCATATTTATAATCTTAAAATTGTGAATAAATAAAAATATGAGACCTCATGTTGTGGAAAGGTTTATACACTGTTTAATGTAGGGTTTATTAACAAATAGTACATATATATATATTTAAAAGAAAAGTAGAATCAGCTTTATTAATTTACAAGCACACAGTTAACATTTCAGTTAGTGCTATAATCATGCAAAAATATAAAAGACAAAGAGATAGAATAAGAAAATAAAATATAAATTCACATCAATTATATGCAACAAATAAGAACAGAAAAAAACTAAGGAAAAGGGGTGCATTTAGCTGTGAATTGCAAGAGGCTACATCCGACAGTGCATGTGATGAAGCTTAATGTAGATATTAACAGTATTTCACCACACACACTCCCAGGGGCAGCTTCTTGCAAGTCACAGCCAAGTGCTCCCTTGTTATTCTATTAATTTTTCCATCCTTATTTGTTGTATATCATTGATGTAAATTTATACTTCTTTCCTATCTCATTGTCCTTTATGTTTTTTATGATTAAGGTGTAAACCAAAATGTTACAACTGTGTGCTCATTAATAAAACTGTTCCTACTATTGTTTTAGTCTTAACATTGGTTATTAGCAAGTACTACATATCTTGTGCCACACCAAATTTATGGGGACCATGGTCAGTCAGTCAGTCATATCACTTGTGGAAATTTGCCTCTCTAACAGCTCCTCTGTAAGCCTCTCAGTTGCATGCAAGATGTTCTGCTGCTGATGCATCCATTTGCAGACTAACCAGTGTCTTCCACCCATCTTCACCTTGGTCTTCCTCTCTTTCTTTTTCCCATTATGTATCCTTCCAAGACAGTCTTCTCTAAATTCTCATGAGGTTTAAAGTGTCCAATGGGACCATGGTGAACACATGTAAATAAAATTAATTTTTCCTATGGTAAAGGAGCTAAAAGAAAACCACAGAAAAATATTTTAATGCCAAGGGCATGGGCAAAACAAACAAAAAAAGTTGAAAAACTTTCAATCTACTGAAAAAAAAAAACAAAGAACTCACACTTCTGAAGGACAAACAAGTGCTGGACATGACAGGACACTCATCACATAGTTTCAAGGATGCAAGTGCACTTCTTGTACTAAGCAATACATGCACTGTCCTATTAAGACCATGTGGCTGCATGTATTGCATGTGAACAGATATAAATAACTTCATAGAAAATTACAAATAAAGTATGAACCCTGGCACCGATTTTTTCTTGAGACTGTGTGAACCCTGGGAGTTTATTTGTGAGCCACAGTTTGACTGCCGCCACCACCCAGGGTCGGTGGAAATCAAAACCGGGTCACCTGGTCAGCAAGCGAGTGTCTAATCCACTAAACAAGCACAGCTCCCAATCCCAATATGTAAGAAATAAGACAAACTACCAAATGCAGTCATGACTAACTGGATCATTACTAACTAATAATGAAGATACAATGAGGGAAATTAAAAGGAGTACATCTATCGCTCTTCAAAAAAGTAAAACAACTAAAGAATCTGTGGAGAGGAACAGACAGAACTACAAAAGTAAGATTTTTAAGGGCTAATCATTCCCATCGCAACATATGCCTGTGGGACCTGGACACTTAACAAAACACCTGAGAAAGACATAAATGCTGATGAATGTAAAAGCTACAGAAAAGTTATTCAATTATCATGGGCAAAAAAAGAACAAATATATCCATGCTATAAAAACTTAATATTGAAGAAGGTTGGCTAGTAAAGAGGATTAAAGCAGAGAAAACTTAAATATTCTGGACACATTAAACATCATGACAATTTAGAGAAGACCATCTTGGAAGGGTACATAATGGGAAAAAGAAAGAGAGGAAGACCAAGACGCTGCAAGACATTGTTGATAATCTGCAAAAGGACGCATCAGTAGCAGGGCATCTTGCTTACAACCGAAAGGCCTACAGGAGAGCTGTTGGGGAGGCAAAGTTCTGCAAGGGACATGCAAATGACTGACTGACCAAAGATAGCGTACTATAGCATCAAAAACACATCATCTCACAATCAATCAAATGTGACTTACACATGCCAATACTACTTCAGAGCAATGAAGAAAAGATGTCTACAGAAGAATAATAGAAAAAAAATGAGCTTTTTAAAATGTATACAACATACTTGTAAGGATCGGCCAAAGTAAGTCCTCCAATCAGAGGGTTCCAGGGATGTTTGTTCAACTGGGTATGTCTGGTAATCTACCCTACGCCCATCTATATACATTACTAGGCCTTCACTAGGATGCCATGTCAATTCCACCTGAAACAGGAAAATCCAAAATATGCCTTTATTATTAATAACTGACCAATGTGACACAATGTAATATTACTATGTTATGGATCTGGATTATATTATAATGAAGATGACTTTATGAAAATAAAGTACTATATTTTAATAAATGTCAAACTCTATAAAACATATCTCCGTAATTTTTATAAATACAGCAGAAAGATAAAAGAAAAATGGAATAATATGGAAAAACAAAATAAGAAACAACATGGAAAATCAAGAGTGTACAGGAATATGTGACATTAACATTAAATAATATAAGGATGGAAAATGAGTTAGTCACACATTAGGTACACACCACCCTTAAAAAAATTTTAAAAAAGACTGCTAAGAGAGACTGGGGAATATCTTCACACAAACCATCAAAGTGCAAGAAAAATTCTACAAATAAACCAGTTGCTAACCCTTTGCCACTGTCCAGGTCTGAAGCTAGTTGTGTCCACCGTCCACACTTGTGTTGCTGTTTGAAACTGGCCATATAAACGCCCATCTTTGTAGTAAAGCCTGATAGGAAATGAATCAAAAAACACCATGCCATCCTCCAAATCTGTAGGATTTAGGCCGAGTCGCAAGGTTACTCCTCGCTGGCACCTCTCCAGGTCACCTTGAAGAAAATTAAATGAATAACATCAGTAAATGGCATGGTGGATATATCAAACAGTCAGCCTTGAGAGAAGCTTTGCAACAAAATTATGCTTGGAACAAACATCATTGGAACAAACTCAAAACAGCTAATCTTGGAACAAACTCAAAACAGCTAATATCTGCCTGCTTCAAAACCATCTTCTTGCATGAAAAGTATGGGAAGAAACAAATTATGTCTATGTTTTCATGGACTTCATAATATTACACTTTTCATCACACAAAGCATCATACACAATATTTTACCTTTTGCCCTCCTCCCAGGATATGGTGGGGTTGGAATTAACCTCAGTTCATTTTGCCACTTCTCATTTCAATAATGTCTGCTTCTTGCCCATCCTTTTCTTCCTGTCTGTTTATACATACCATTGTGATATTCTTTTGCTTTCGAGCTTTTCCTTTCATTATGGTTTTCAGCATATCTCAAAATAACTAAAGCATTTAGTTTTAATATAAGGCTTCAACATCTTGGTCTAGTTTTATAACGTTTTCAAATTTAACTCTTTCCATGCCGCAGGAAAAAATGCGGACAATCAGTTGGAACTGGAATAAAAGTGCGCATCTTGATCTGTATAGGTGGTATAGTTGTAAAATGGAATGGAAAACAGTATTTCCATGTACTTCCATGTACTTATTATGTTTCAAAATATAACTAAATGTATGAAGATTTCATAAATGCAGAGTTTTTCTAGGAAAAAAGAAGTAATGTGATGTTTTTAGACAATGATTGTGGCCAGCTTACCATCGGCTAAGTCTAGATCTACACTACTTACCATCTGAGATGTCTAGATCTACTTGTCGATCTCGTATTCTGATTCTATGTTGCATTCTCACTAAATTAATGTCTGAAATAACCTCTTAACTACTTCTCCAGTCGTCTAAATATGTCTAGATCTACTTGGGATACATTCAAGAGCAGTGGCGTGGTCACAGGCCATGTCCATACCCCTATCTACATCATCAAAAATTGAAAATTTTCTATGTTTCTTCTTTTTTCTCACTCGGCATCGCTCATAACTAAGCACTCTTTCACCATTTTGAAAAGTGTCACCAGACACATGGATGAAATATGTATAATCTAAACGTTACACCAGTTTTTTTTAAAATGAAACAAACCAAGTGTCACTATAGTGATGACACGTAGCATGTCGGAAAACTGGAAGTGTCACTATAGTGCTGAAAGACTCGGGAAGAGTTAAGATGTTTTGACACAAGCTAATATTTTAAGTCTTGTCTTAGTCACAAAAGCTAGCAGTATTTGTAAATTATATCACAGACATTTCAAATGATCTTTAACAACTTACCTCCGCATGTAAAGTTAGATCCCAGATCTAGATAACTTGAAATTCCTGGCAAATAGATGGCTTTCGTATTTTGACCTTTACCCTGGATCAATCGAATATCTCCATGACCCTGAATATCATGGCCACGGATCCTCAAAACATTGTCTTGGAAGTTATCAAATGTAATAGACTGTGGTACCACTTCAACTGTGAAGCAGATGTATAAATTTCATATTTAAAACATGAAGTAATGTATATAAATATAAATAAACTATAGATATTAATTCCTTCACAATCTGAAATAATTTATAAGATTCATTCTACATGCCACTTCTGACACTTCCGTTGTTTGCAAAAACTTTCACAAACAGGCAGCTCATATAAAGTTTATTAACTGCATATAGAAAAAGAAAATTATTAAGATAATTATCAGTTCATTTTTGAAAAAACAAGAATTCATAACTTCAAAATGCAGTCGCTTTTAAAGGAAGTTAAAAAAATAAGTACTGAGTGAATGAAATAAAATAGGCAAATGTAGATAAAACAGATCTCAAAACTTCAATTTTTAACAATAAATAGCAGATTAAGAGGCTTTATTTTGTGATTACTTTTCTCTAAAGCTACAGACTGCTCTGCACTCAGTAATTCTTATTTTGTGATTACTTTTCTCTAAAGCTACAGACTGCTCTGCACTCAGTAATTCTTATTTTGTGATTACTTTTCTCTAAAGCTACAGACTGCTCTGCACTCAGTAATTCTTATTTTGTGATTACTTTTCTCTAAAGCTACAGACTGCTCTGCACTCAGTAATTCTTATTTTGTGATTACTTTTCTCTAAAGCTACAGACTGCTCTGCACTCAGTAATTCTTATTTTGTGATTACTTTTCTCTAAAGCTACAGACTGCTCTGCACTCAGTAATTCATATTTTGTGAACACTTTTCTCTAAAGCTACAAACTGATCTGCACTCAGTAATATATCTGTGATATCTTATTAAACCCTATTAAAATGGAAAAGAATCACTAAAACTTGAATTATAATATTTGGAGGAGAACAATGTTTATATTATTGAAGAAAACATTTCCAGTGAATACTCTGGCATAGATGTCTTGTACCTATATCAGACCACATCCTTTTGAAATTTATTTGTGAGTTATAAATTATTTTCCCTTGTTTAATTTGATCTAGCAGTAATAGTCAGTGGCTTATGGAATGTGAGATGTTGGCAAAACAGTGCAGTCTCACTGCACATTATATATATTAGCAGAGATGGCCACAAAGGCATCTTTTCACTGAATGAAGTATTTTCTACTTTCTTACTTGTAAAAAATAACTTCATTTTTGTGCTTTATCTTCCCTTGCTGCAAGAGTTTCAAGATATTCAAGATTCACCAATAGGAACTTGTTTAACTTTATTCTGACGCCTCATTTCACAAAGAATGGGATTTTTATCTGCAGGTTTTCTAAAACAAACATAAACATACTGGGGTATTTGTAATACAACAGCAAAATTTTTGACAATAAAGTTTCATTATTGTTTACAATCATACTTTTTTTTTTTTTTTTAAGCTGTACTGCAAAAATAAGAAAAGCAGGATTCATTTCTCCTTAGAGGGATTTCAGATTCAGAAAGGTTAAACGCTTACCTGTGTACTCCCCAGTAGCATGCAACTGATCCAGATCATCATACCACACATCAAGATCATCTGCCAGGAGGTTAGCTGTAACTCTGTCAGATTCTAGACTGCGACCTATATAAACATGCTCTGATACTGGCTGTTTCCTCAAGGGCCCACTAACTCCTTGCCTATCTTGATCTACTAATTCATCATTGATATACATTGTCAGGCCTTTCCTGGGATGCCAAGCCATTGTTATTCTTTGCCACTCATTAGAAAGCATCTGAGAAGAAGCTGTTGCCCATGTCCTTCTCTGGCCATAAAACTCTGAATTCACTTGTCCATTTTTGTAGAAAATGTTGTATGTTGGTGTTGAAAGAAATGTTTGCCCATCTCTAAGCTGTCGTGGATTTAACCAGAATGACAAGGTCAAACCGTGAATGCAGAGGTCAAGATTACCAAAGCATCTGTCAAAGTGGGTGCCCAAGTCGATGTACTGACCACGACCATTGAGTTCCACAGCATTTTCAAATCGGCCAGGAACAATTCTAGCTCCATTGACGAGAAGTACATTATACTTTGTGTGATCAATTCGGCGTCCAGTGGCAGAGTCTAGGGTAAAGGCTTCGTAGCCAAGATTATCTGTTGAGTTTAAAATTACAAATCTAGTTATAAATTTATGTAAGGAAATATATATTTGTGCTACTTTTTGTTATATAAAATAATAAACACTCTTTAAGTGAAGCAAATTACTTTTTAAAAAAATTTTAAACGTTTACAGCATTTAGATTACACATAAGTTACTGATTTGCTTAAAAATACTAATACAACACTTTACTATGAGCAACTGCAGCAACTGTAATCAATGAAACACTTCATATACAGCCAAAAATAGTAGGCTTGTATGTAAATTTCAATAGCCAACATTTACAAACCAATACATAACCTCTAGACAACTAAACTTTGTCCACTCTCACTTTCATATTTTTATTATTTTTTTAAAAATGAAACAATTGCCTTACAACTGTCAGTAAAAACCTGATAATATGAATAATACATAAAATTATGGCATAAGATGACAGCAATAAAGTATACAAAACAAAAGTAAATATGCTGGTGCAGGCAAAAAACATTTTTTAAATGAAAAATTTTAGGAATTAATTTTAATATTCTATCAAATGTGCACTTATACTTTATAGTACAGAACTGAATGCAAAGACAAGGATATAAATGCATAAGATGTCTTACATCTTGGAACATCATATCATTCATACAAAAATCAAATGCAGATTAGATATGAAACAAAACAAACACAATAATAAGTCTGTTATTTTAAGAAAATCTTGTGACTGGTGAGATAGTGCAAGTGAAACATAAAAAAGCTGTGAAAAGCTCTTTTAGGTGGAAACAAAAGCAGAAGGTAGAGTTATTATTACTAAACACATTTCACTTCAATTATGCTGTTAATTAATATGAAGAAAATAAATTCTGTTTGGCTTTTTATTTTCATTCTTACATTGAGTGAAATTCCTGGTCTGTTAATCTGAGTTCTGATATGACCCATATTTTTTCCCTCAGTAACATCTCCCCTATATTGAAGGGCAAGTCATGGCACCTTAACATTTCAAACACCAGATAGACTCTTACACTTTTCAGGAACCATGCGATAGAGCAGACGTGTTAGCCCATCATCTAGGATATTGGTGTCAGCTTAGAATTTGCAGCATTGTTAGAATGTGAGAATTGTTGTCTACTTGTCTTTTTTAGGACACAAATGAGAGAATGTTAGACATGTTGTTGTGTATAGTTTTTTGGTTTGGATGAATTCTCAATGTGAGGTTAGTATGTCAGTTTTTTGGGGTACTTGTACACTCCCTGTTACTGAGTGCATATCAAAGTAAAGTTTTGCTGTCAAGTATTCTTACTTGTGTTGCTGCATCATCTACAGTTAAGTTTTATTTGGTGCCATAAAAGGCTGAGAAAGATTCTACTTTTCCATAGTTGGAAGTTTGTACATTTTAATTTTCATTAATGCCAAAAATAGGTATCAAATCATTTCCTGGTGAAACATGATGGTTGTGATGAATGGTAACATAAAATGTTTGTATGTCATGTTTGTTAGTCTAAGAGTTAAAAACCTCCCCAGGAGATATCATTTATTTGTCTATAATACAGTCTTATCAATAGGAACTTGAAATGTTACTTTAGTCATAATGTAATTAGCTTTTCATAAAGGAAGATAATTATTTTCTATCATGTAAGGAAGCTTTGACATAAAAAAAAACAGTAAAAATTAATTATTAAGAAATACATGATATCTATAAACACTTGTTTCTCAGTTCTTGTACTCTTTGTATCTCCATGTACATGTGAGTTAAAAATTCTAATGTTACTTTCAGTTTAAGAATGATATATAAATCAAGAAAAAGATACAGCTACTACAATAACAAAAGTGTGGTTGTGTATGCAGAAATAAATTCAAAACTAACAAAATAATTTTTAATACACTCATTAGCATGTCCCTTGTAAAACTTTATGCCCCTAACAGCTCTTATGAAGGCCCCTCGGTTAATGCCCTGCATCCATTCACAAATCATCAACAATGTCTTTTTGCCATCTTCGCCTTGGTTTTTCTCTCTTTCTTTTTCCCATTATGTATCCTTCTAAGATTGTCTTCTCCAAACTCTCATGATGTTTGATGTGTCCAAAATATTTAAGTTTTCTGTTTAATCTTCTTTATTAACCAACCTTCTTCAATATTAAATTCTTGTAGCATGGATATATTTGTACTTTTCTGTGTCCATGATATTTGAAGAACTCTTCTGTAGCATTTACATTCAAAGGCATTTATGTGTTTCTCAGCTGTTTTGTTAAGTGTCCATGTCTCACAGGCATATGTTGTGATGGGAAAGATGCATATCCTTAAAGCCTAATTTTTGTAGTTCTGTCTGTTCTCTCCACAGATTCTTTAGTTATTTTAGCTTCTGAAGAGTGATAGATGTCCTCCTTTTAATTTCCCTCATTGTATCTCCACTGTTAGTTATTAATGATCCAAAATATTCAAAACTGTCCACCACTTCCAATTTCTTCTCATTGACATATATTTCAGTTGCCATATTTGTTTTGTTGACTGTCATTTTTACAAAATAACCTACAACACTGAAATAATGTCAATAAAAACATAAAATAATCATGAAAAATAATTCACACATATCACTGGAGAAACTTGAGAAAAAACATATGAAACACATCTATTGTATGAAAGACTGGTTGAGACAGCTCCATTGAAAGGACACATTAAAACAAAAAAAACAAAAAAAACAAAGGTACAATAAAATATGTTAATTTGCACACATTAGAATGAGAAGCAAAAGAGAAAAACAAAAAGTGACCAAAATGATGGAGCTAAAAAGTGACTAAACAGAAAGGAAATGCAGCATGATAGAAAGCAAGGGAAAGAAAGGCAACCAAAAGTGAAACAATGAAAGGGCAGCAAAAAAAAAAAAAAGTGTAATACAACAAAATCACAGCCTTACTCCATGCTGAATCTGACAGTGCATAATCATTATGCAGCTCTTTCCAGCACAAGCAACGGAAAAGGGAAAAGGGAAATCATCCATGAACATGCATTTTTAAAATTAGCATTGTTACTTACTCAGATGATCTATATAGTGCAGCAGAAACACATTTTTTTTAAACTTTAGAATTTAAAATTTTCAACATCAAAATAGCAAAAAAGGGTGCAAGATTATTATAAGTCATGCCACTAATGCATATAAACAATAACTGATATATTTTTGGTACAGTGAACTAGTTGGACGGTGGATGGTGTGTGACCATGTGTTTGAGTGGATACCGTCATTTTAAAAACATTACCTTCTTATTACATATAAATTTAACTTCCTTAAAGCATAAAAAAATGTGATTTAAATTGTTTGGCTGCTATTCAGACTTTATTATGCTATGCTAATCACATGATGCTTGTTCATTTACCAATCATGTGCTGCACAATTTAATTATAGACAGGAATAAAGAAATATCAGTTATTGTATTTTAAAATGACTATACTGTCATAATGCACCATTTAAAGTCAAAAAGGGCAAACTGATCATGAATCATAAAATGTGGTTAACTGCAAATGAAGATTTTTAATTCTACATTTCTGCAATTTGAAAACAAATGCACTGACACAGAGACTGCAGAAATTAAAAAAACCATACATTGTTTGAAAATTTCTAAGGAAAAAAAATGTAAAAGAAAACTGCAAAACTAATCTAATTTTTACTTCCAAAAAAATAATAATAATAATAATGAATTATTCCTTTTTCACACATTCTCTCAAAAATCTGTTGTAGTCACATAAACATGAAGCTAATCTTCACCTGAATATTATTTTATTCCTAAGTACACTGGTAATCATTTGTACATAAAAATTCAGGTGCACCTAATGTTCAAGGTTCAAAATTAAGGTTCTGGCTTCATTGCATTCAGAAAAACCCCATATATGCTCCGCCACATGCTGCAGCGTCCATCCAAGAGTATGTTCACTAATAGTTCCCGTCAAGTGTTGGTTGTTTACAATGAGTTTTCCAAAACACAGTTCAGATTTCCTGCCAGCACCTTTAATTTATCCTAGCTCCAGCAATCTCTTCACAACTACATTGTTCTTCCATTCCCACTCTTCATTTTCCCGCACTCTTTCCAATACAGCTTTAGCAATGTCCCCCTTGTCCATTGTCAGTCTGCCATTTATTTTAGCCTGTCCAGCAAACCTATCTGTACTCTTCCATGCCCTGGATAGCAAAGCCACATTAAGTGCACCTAACTTTGCAGGCAGTCTTCAGTTAGGATGATACCCAGTTCAAATAACCAACTTGATTAAGGGAGGGAGTGGTTTCACTAAATAAATCATAAGCTCCAGAAAAACCAACTCTAATTCGAGATCATCTCACTCACTCCATTAAACAATATTTTTTTTCATATGCTCCTCAGTCATCCTCCTTTATATCCCATCACGTATATTGTTTGGTATTCATATATCACGAATACAGTTACAACATCATACACTTGATCCAGCATAGCCCTTCTGGTTTATCGGAAACCTCAGCTTCCACTTTTTCTACACATCACCACAGAGCAGCACCTCTTCCTGTCTCAGCAATCCAGAAGGTGCTACATGATTTGTTACCTTTTTCTTGCCCATTTTATATTTTATATACATCATATTTGTAGTTCAGCCTCTCTTTCTTCCTTTCCTTGTTTCATATCTTGATTGAAGTCCAAATGCCACAACTGTATACTAAATTAATGAAAAAGCTGTCTCTACTTTTCAAAAACAGTAACATCTCATTATAATGGACTTCAAAGGAATTTACAAATCAGTCCATTATAACTAAAGTCTGCTATATCCTGAATAAAACAGGTATATAGGAGCGACTGGGACCTGCAGATCTGGTCCATTATTACTGAGGCTCCATTATAAACAGGATCCATTATAATGGGATTTTACTGTATCTCTGAATATGTGATCATTCTTTAACCAGCATGAGTGGAGAGGGTGTTCATATAGTTGTAAACAATGTTTTTTATAGTAACAAATTTTAATATGATGTGATACCCTCAAACTTCATTTAAAAAAAAAAAAAAACATGGCTTATGGAGAACAGTAGTACAACTTAACAATACATCATACTATTATAGAAACATCACTGCACAGTCATTCCATATATGATGATAGTGTCAGCCCATCTTAATATTACTGGCACTAAGAACTAAAAAATCCTAAAAGACGTACATTAAAATATAAACATACCTCTGTTGATATATCCAAAGGCCAACAAGTTTTCCCTATCCCCATACCAAATCTCCATTTCATCAATGTCAAAGTTTCCGTTTGAGTATCGACCTGAAGGAACATCTCCCTGATTGGGACGACCAATATAGAAACTTCCGAGGCTATTAGAAGTGACATCACTTGCATCAGTTTCACCACGCTGCTCATTGTCAATAAACAGCTTCAGACCAGAGTCAGGATGCCATGTGATTTCAACGAAATACCATCTGCCACTTTCGAATCTGAAGAAACAATGAATACAGAATATATAACTCTTAAATACAATGTTAAAGTAAACAGAACCAACTTTAAGCAAGTAAATGAATGAAAATAACTGAGCAATTTAATAATATGAGATAATAAATAAAGCTTATTTGCAAGAGCAGAGTTTGCCAAGCTTACAATGCATTAAAAAAAATGAGAAACAAAAACATGAATTTCTATCTCCATTACTGAAAATAAGAAAAATTTGTTCTAAAATCTTACTCTGTGGAAGTGAATCATGAACTACAGACCAATACAAAGAACCGCTGGATGTGGTATAGATGTGGTTTCTCAGAAGAATGTAAAAAAATATCTAGCATGGCATGGACCACAAATGAGGATGTCAGAAATAAAACAACGAAAAGAAGAATTTAACTCTTCCCGTGGCTGGGTCCCTATAGGGACGTTTCTGCTTTGTCAAGTTTTGGCCAACGTCCCTCTCAGGACACTAACTTCGTTTCATTCAAAACACGGTATAATTTTTTATTGTAAACAGTTTAGTATGCATGTCTAGTGACCTCTGTCACCATTATGAAAGCGTCATAACAACGGGGGTCAAAATACAGCGTTTCAATCGTAAAAAATATCAATTTTTGTGTGACTTCAGAGGCAAACATGTCCCCCTACAACTAGAGCACTGTTGGTGAATGTATCCCAAGTAGATTTAGACTATTAGATGGACTGGAGAAGTATTTTGAAGGTTATTTCAGGCATTATTTTAGTGAACACGCAACATAACAATGCAACATAATCACATGATGAGATTGGATGAAACAACAAAGTTGGTCTACACATCGCTGGTCAATTGATGCCAGTTCTAGACCTAGCCGATGGACAGTAGTACACAATTATCTGCTAAAATCATCACACTACATCTTTTTTCCTAAAAAAACTCTTCATTTATGAAATCTTACATTTATAGCTTTTGGAGGCATAATATGCATACTTTTAACGTGGAAATAATTTGTTAAAATTATCCTGTATACATATCAAGACCTGTGGTTTTTATCTGGCAGACAAGAGTTAAAGAATGAATATAAAGAACACAGCCAATATTCTGCTGACATTTAATGAGAAGGAGAGGATCTGAAAATATACAACAGGGGAAAATTAATGAAAAGAAAGTGCCAATTGAGACAATAATAGATAGAATGACCAAAAAAAAATTGTGACAGAAATTCATCAACTGAGCTAATTTAAAGCTGCAAAGATGATGATCTGCAGAGGGCATAACTACCCATGTAAAAGTTACCCCTGGGAAGATGATAATGGTGCATTCTTAAACCAGGGGTGTCCAACTAGTGATCTATGGAGCTTTCTTTTTTTTTTTTTCAAATATACTGTAAATACATTAAGTTTTCAACTTCACATGTTTAAACAATCACAAGACAAACCTCACCTTGGCACTGTGATTGCTCTTCCATCACCTGCACTGACCTGAACATAGCCATCTTTATACATCATTAAAATACCATTCTCTCCCGTCGACAGAAATACCATATTGTTCTCAAAACGATGGAATCTGCAAACAGTGAAATGAACTTTAAGCTACACCTAAATGTAATTTTTAACAATGGATTAGGCTATCAATCTAAAAATGAAATGACTATAGTGGTACTCTACTCTTTGGGAAACTACTTTCTATAATTCTCACACAAGAAAGAATATATGACAAACAATTGATAAAGGCACCATTTGTCACTATAAATAATTTTAACAAAATCTTACATAGACTATCCACTGAAATGATATGAGAAGCATCAACAACAATTTTCATATTCAGCTTAATATGCATTGAGAAACAATCATCATCATCATCATCATTGCTTTTCATTCCCTTGGGAAAAAAGGCCACAGATAAAGGCTCTCTGGTCATCCCTGTTCTTGGATTTATTCTCTACTTCCTTCCATGTGTATCCCTTGTCTCTGAGCACAGTTGTGATTTCTCTTCTCCAAGTAAGTCTAGGTCTTCCTCGTTTTCTATTTCCTTGAAATGTTGAGAAACAATGATACTTGATAACTCTCTGAAACAAAAATACTCTGTATCTCTCTGAAACAAGGATATTCTATAACTGAAACAATTTTACCTCATCCAAGCAGCGATGGTAATACCATAAATGCATTCTGCCAGGTTACTAATGCACTCTACACCTCGCCGTCCAAGATCTGCATACTGACCCTGTCCTCTAAGCTCTAAGGCATTGTTTACCTAAAATAATTCACAAGTAAAACATTTGTTTGGCATAAAAAAAAAAAAATGAAATGTGACACTGATGACAAAACTGTAAAACAGATCAAGAACAGGATGTTCATGTAGCCATATTTTGGGAAACACTGAAACTGCTCTTTTTTTTTTTTCTGATACTTTTTATTTACATGTTTTACTTTAGTATGATTCCCCCCCCCCCCCCTCCAATGAGTTATATGAAAAATTTCCCAATAATTCTACAAAATTCCTGATAAAGTTTTCTAATATCCATGATATTCCCTTTATAATATTCATGAATAAATATTAAATTTTAATTGCATTATAAAAAATAAGCATACCAATGGGAAGATCACTTGAGGCAACAGAGATGTGCTTAATCAGAAAGTGTTAAGAGTACCATAGACATCAAAGATGACAAATGACGAATGCCTAACAAAAATCAACTACACAGAAATTTAAAATTATGAAAAACACAATCAATACTCACTGGGCATATAATGAGAAAAATATGATTTGAAAGAAAACAAAAAGGAAGATAAATGAGAAAAGATACAGAGGGAGAGCAATAGAGAATATCATAGACAGTCTCACACTAAGGCAAGATAAGGGGGTCACTAAATAAACTGATGAAAAATATCAAGGACTGAAAACTGTGGAGAAGCATTACTGTCAACACCCATCTATAAATGCCAATGATGATGAAAATATCTCAGTTGTCAGCAATCACCACCGAGAAACATTATTCAAGAATACAGAAACAAACACAAAAAAATGTCTTCGACTTACTTTTCCAGGAATCAGTCTGGGTCTGCCGACGAGCCTAATTGATAGCACTGGGTGCATGAGTCTTTCCTCACCAATAAGCTCCTCAAAGTCAATTCTGAAGTTCTGAGGAGGTCCTAGCATTAAAAAAAAAAATGTCTGAAATAATCTAGGATTCATAAAAGAGCCCCTATAATCCATAAAAATATACATAAAGTCCGAGTAAAATGTAGTGTAGATATTTTATTCCTACACATGCTTTATGTGCATATTATTTTTAGTGAAAATGGATACAATTGTTCCATCTCCTTATAATGGCAAGCAAGCAATGCAGTGGTGTGTTGAAACATAATGTTATATTTAATGAGAGGGTTGCAGTGGCTTTTATTTTTTTTTTAAGTCTTTGACTGGAGCTAAAAAGCAGAAAAGAAGCCTAATGCTTTTTTTTTTAGCAGACTTCACTACCACGGGACTATAGCAGCCATTTTATTTTAGAACAATCTCCTAAGCATGAGTTTGTCACGAATCAGTTTCTTTAGTCCTGCAGAAATTCCACAATCTCCAAAATATTACTGCTGTGAAGATGCCGTCTAATTTGGCAGTCATCAACAACCCAATGGTTCACATGCTAGCATCATGCTTGACAAATCATAGCTGACCAAGACCCTGTCCCACGTCTTCATTGGTACCCCCAATAACAGGCCTAACCTGGCCAACAGACAGAGACCACCATAATCCTCATGGCAGTGGAGTCTGCTAGAGAACTACTGCACACTCCCTGCTTTAGCTGCACTCAAAGACTGAAAAAGTAGTCACCATAACCTGCTCCCAAGTCAACATGATGTTGTGCTTCAACATCTTCACAACATCGGCTGCAAAGAACATCAGCTCACAGTTCCAGGGAGATAGATGGCATGACACTCCTGCTACAAGTTTGTTTTCCACTCATTTTTTTCTCAGTTTACTTTCTTTTTTTCTTCAAAACATATCCTGCACTTTCTGTTTCTTATATGATGTAGGGTTTATTTTCTTTTTTTGAATGTGCCACAACACTTATGGTACTCATTTTCATTATCTTCTCACTTTAAATATAGTACAAATCTACAGTATAAATCTAAAGGCTATATAACACGGCTTATCTACCCCTACAGTTGTTCCTCATTCTGCAGATAATGTAGGTCAATATATTTTTAACTCTGTGATAATAAACAAGATCTCAAATAAACATTCAGTATGCATCTTTTACCTCTCTGAACATATCCATGACCTGTCAAATAATCTCGGTCAGCATACCACATTTCCATCTCATCAAATGCAGCATCAGCATAATTTGCATCTGCATCTCCATTACCATGGCCTAAGTAAACCCTACATATGGAGGAGGAAAAAAATCTGTGTATTATTACAATTGTAACAACAAACAATATTATGAATTATTATTCTCATACTAAATTATAAATTAAATGAAAGAAGATACTGTCAATGTTAAAATTTAAAAAGAAAAAAGTGAATACATCAACATACTATGAAGTAGAGAATTAAAATATCAAGGCAACCATACTATCTCCACTCTTGATATCTTATGTTGTTTTCTGGTCATTTTATCTAGACAATTCTTCTAGGAAACTGCTTTACCCAGAAATAATATTTTGGTACAAGAACACAGAAAGGAAGAGAGAAAAGTGAAAGAAATATGTCAAATCTAACATGATAACATAAAATAACTTATAAACCGAGAATGAAATAATTCAAGGCCATTACTGACACTGTATCTATCAGTCTCATATGGGGATATTTAACTAAACAGTTCCTATGTTCATCTTCCTACCTGTTTGATCCAGATGTTCGAGACTGAGTATCAGTTCTATTTGTGGGCTCACTGTCCTCGGCTACCAGTTCATTGTTGATGTAAAGACCGAGTCCTCGTTCAGGATGAAAGGATACTTCAACAAAGTACCATTTGCCTGCTTCTAAGCTGGATGCACTTGTTTCCCACCTCTTAGTTGAAGTCTCTGCACTAGCATGAAGCTTCTGTCCCCTTTAAAGAAATATATAACCCACAGAAGCTTTAGATTTTCTTCAAATTAAATACTCATTGAACAACATATATAATGGAAAAGTTCAAAAATAAGTTCTAAAGTGTGTGAGTGGTGAAGTTGTTAGTATACTCATCTCTCAAAGTGGTGATTAGTGGTTTGATTCTAGCCACCAAGCACCTGTCATCATCAGTCCTCTGTGCTCCCAAATGGAACACAAGGCAATGGAACAAAGGTTCTCCAGCCAATCCTGTCTTGAGCAAGTTGGACTGATGCCATTCAAACCATGTCTTTCCCGCTTCTTTTAGTTCTTCCTGTCAACTCAGAAGTATAAATATGTACATGTTTCGGACTGAAGAAGAGTGGCTACATATGATACTGAACCACATAACACCTGTAAAGTACTAGGAGGCTAATGAAAATACTTGCACTAGCACCACATTCCCTATATTCCTCACTGGCACGCAGGTCTTAATTTACTCCTTCAACAGTTAGTACAACTGTAACTTATTTCATGTGGCAGACTTTGTTCTTCGATCTGTGCATGAATTTTTAAAAAAATAGAGTTTCCATATATAACTTTTGCAACTGTAAAAAAATGCATTAATATCTTTATCAGAAACAAACAAACAAAATAGTACACAACTCTGTATCCTGGAGACTCTTAGATTCACTCTGTGAGAAAGCCGGTGTAACCCAAACTCATGCCTTGCATTTCAAAATCTTTGTAACAGCATCAACTGAATAAATTAATAAATAAATAAATTAATTAAGTTTTCAAGTAGCCATTACTGGCTCAGAATTTAAGAAATATGATGATACAAAGATATTAGTGACTCAAAACTTGAGAAATATGATGATAAAGGTGATATGTAAGATATTAATGACTTAAATCTTGAGAAATATGATGAAAAAAGATATTAGTGACTCATAACTTGATATATGGAAAGATTATCTAAGCCCTTACCTATACTCAAGTCTGATCCCATTATTACCACTGGATAAGAAATAAATGTTATTTCTAATCCTGTCTGGTCGAATCCACATGGAATAGAGAGCTCCAAAGACACAGTAGTCCAGGTTGCCAAAACAAACCGAGCTATGGGCACCAAAATCAACAGCCTCGCTGTTTCCATCCAACTTCAGAGCCTGACCTATTTTTCCATCTATTTGTTCAGGGGTACCAATAAGGGAGATAATCATTTTGTCATGAACAATTCTGCCTCCTCTCACATCCTCAAAGCCAAAATGATAGCTTTCTGGGCTTTCTGAAAATCAGAGAATGAACGGCAGTGAAAAAGAAAGGCATGCAAACGGATTAAAATATAATGGAAAGGAAAGAACACAATTGTCTTTTAGATTTTAATTATTTGATCATGATACAGAGCCCTGTGTGCAAGGGAAAGTCTCATTTTCTCTGGGTTATTGTTTAACTATAGCTTCTGCTCCTTTTCAGTCATTTAATCTTGACCTGATAATGTAAATTTGATATAAATGCTCATCCAGGAGTTGAATACAAACTCTAGAACGTATGCTTATAGCACCACCAAGAGCTGTGAACTTCACACAGGTAACACTGATGATTCTTTATTATACTTCGCCAATGGTGAACCATGGTGGTCTTTTGTGTGTCCTGGTTCAGTTTAGTGTCTTAGCTATGGAGTTAATGCTGAGAGCAACACCAACTAGTATTGCATTTGGACTGTTGTAGTTGCTAAAATCTTCAAGAATCTTGAGAACATATGGAATTCAAAAGTTATAAGCACAAAAACAAAGTTAAGACTATTCAATTCAAATGTAATATCCACCCTCATTTATGCATGCGAAAGCTAGAAAACAACTAAAGAAATAGACAAGAAATTAGACTCTTTTGAAAACAAATGTCTAAGGAAAATACTTGGCATCAAGTGGAACGAATTCAAGAACAATGCAGAGATAAGACAGATGACTGAATAACAACCAGTCTCATGGGTGATCAGGAAAAGGAGATGGACATATGTTGGTCACTTGATGAGAAGAAATGATCAGAGAATCCCAAAACAAACTATCAAGTGGAACACAACAGGCCAAAGAAAAAGAGGCAGACCACATGAAACTCTGAAGAGGACATTGTTAAGAGAGGCCAAATTAACAGGCATAAAATCCTTTGATGAGGTTGAAAGACTCACCGAAGACAGGAAAAATTGGCAAACTACTTTGCGAGCCCTACATGACGTTTAACGGCACGGTAAGGATATGAGATATAAGATAAGTTGCTAAAATGGCATCATCACTGGGTGGCTGGTTATCAAGAACTAATCTCAGTGATCATTGATGAATATTCTGTGCGATATTCACTGGCATAAGCAGTGGAGAAACTATGAGAGCATCTCGCTCACGATGATACCAAGAGCCTAGTCAAACAAACTCAAGACTCTATAACATATGCAGTACAGTAATGATCAATCCATGAGGCAAAAATGTAATTATTTGCTTTGATGCTTTTGTGTGTACTTTGTGTGTACACATGTGTATATGTGCATGCATGTGTTTTCAAGGATGCAATAAATATGCAGGAATAACATCTCTACTATAATACAACTATGGGCACACTGAATTTAACCCACATATGCTTCTGGAACATATTTTTTTAAATAAAAGGAAGATCATTCTGCTTAAAACAAACATCACCTTTCTAATTATCAGTAAGGAAACAAACCACACAAAAAAATGTACTTTTGCTAAAGTATGTAAAATTCTTTACCTGTTGAAACATAACCAATTTTAGACAGCATGTCTCTTGTAGCATAGTAAATATCCAAGTCATCTAAGATTGCATTGCTCAGTCTTCCACTCTGTCCGCCTTCATTACTTCGCCCAATAAAAGCTTTCATTTCGTTGGCTCTCGTTGGTTCCCTTGTGAAGCTTTCTTGTACCATCCGTCCAACTTCATGGCCGTCTACATAGAGAGAAATTCCACCATCCTGAGACCAGCTGATTTCAACAAAATACCATTTTCCTGGCTGTAGACTGTTGTAGCGGGCTTCCCAAATACTGCGGTCTCTCTGTCAAGCAGAAATAATAACCCAAATTAAAACAAATAAATGTCACTGCCATGATTATGTCTCCTGCCAGTATAAGCATCATGGCTATTGTAATATATTTTTATAAGTATTAACTCTTCCCGGGCCTTTGGTCGCTGTATCGACCCTTCCAGTTTCCTGATGCTTACCAATGGTCAATCTAGCGATCGTTGGTTTGTTTCAATAAAACAACTGGTGTAACATTTAGATTGTACATATTTTGTCAGCGATTCCGGTGACACTTTTCAAAATGATGAAAGAGTGCCTAGTTCCGAGCGATGCTGAGCGAGAAAAAGGAAGAGAAACATGGAAATTTTTCAATTTTTGACGATGTAGATAGGGGTATGGACATTGCCTGTGACCACCCCGCTACTCTTGAATGTATCCCAAGTAGATCTAGACATATTTAGACGACTGGAGAAGTAGTTAGGAGGTTATTTCAGACATTAATTTAGCAAGAATGCAATATAGAATCAGAATATGAGATTGAAAAGTAGATCTACACATCTCAGATGGTAAGTAGTGCATATCTAGACCTAGCCGATGGTGAGCTGGGCACAATCAGTGTCTAAAAACATCACATTACTTCTTTTTTCCTAAAAAACTCTGCATTTATGAAATTTTCATAAATTTAGTTATACTTTGAAACATAATAAGTACATGGAAGTACATGTAAGTACTGTTTTCCATTCCATTTTATAACTATACCCCCTAACATATCAAGACCCACGCTTTTACTCTGGTAAGCAACTGAAGGTCCCCTTTTCTTACTGTGGCACGGGAAGAGTTAACAGCATGGTCATGACTGATTTATTTTAAAACTGAATAGCTTCATGATGGTCTGGTCACATGATACATATGGCAACATCTACCAGGCAGGTCTACTCCCATAGAATAACCATTATAACACTGACTCTACTCATCAATAGTGAAGTATCACATTACTAGGAACATTACAGGCAACCCCCATCTGAAATGCTTAACCCACAAGTACTTGTACAAACTCCCTGTAACTTCGAGCTGTTGTTCTTTGCAGCTGATACTGTAGAAATGTTGAGGCACAACACTGTATCAGCGTGGGAGCGGTTATGGCAGCTACTTTTTCAGTCCAGGAGTACAGCTAAAAAGCAAGGGGGTGTGCAATGCTTCTTTAGCAGACTCCACCACCAAGGGGACTGTGGCGACCCTTGCCCTGTTAGCCAGGCTAGGCCTGTTACTGCGGATACCACGGAGAGGTGGGACAGGGTCTTGGTCAGCTATGGTTCACTAACCCTGACACTAGCATATCAGCTATGGGTTGCTGATTGCCCCATCAGATAGCATCTTCACCCCTTAACCCACAAGTAAAAAAGGATATAGTCTGAGATACAAATAATAATATACTCCACACTAGGAAATCTACGAATGCTTAAGTCCAGCAATAATACTCCTTACCTGAGCAACAGCCACAAGCTGGGTCCCAGTTTGGTAGACATTTAAGCCAAGAGGAGAACTAAAGATGTAGCCACGCCCATTTTCCAAGCGACTGAATCTAAGAAACAATTAGCACAGACATAAATGAGTCATTTGCAGATACACGAAAAGTGTTAATTATAAAATAGGTTTTTTTTTTTGCTACATTAACATTTTATATTGATTCACCGTTTCAACACTTCTGGGTTTTTTTTTGTTGGGTGAAACAAACTTCTCTAATTATATTTCACTCAAAAATTTACATTCCTCTGTTTAAGGATAAAGTAGTGAATTGTATTTTCTTTTCAAACAAAACTTTTTCTTAGAGATAATGTAAATAAATCATTATTTTTTAATTAAAATGAATACTTTATGAGAAATTATGTTAAAAATAGTTGGCATTTGTTGCCTACCCTATTTGGTTTCTCTCTGCTAGTCTCCCCTTCAGTGACAGTTATCTGTACTGATCATTCCAAAATAAATGTTCTAGCAAAGTATAGTCCATACAATGAGTCCAGCGACAAATAAATATTTTGATTCACAATGATAGTGTAGGACTGTGGTCAAATGGCTTCTCAAAAGCAGATAAGAGTGGGTCCTAATTCAGCATCTGCACACTCCAATCATGATTATCTTCTGTCATGTCCCCAGTGAAAGTTAACTACAATGGATCTTCAACCTGTTCTGCCCATGTTTTTTATGGTGCACCCAGTCAAGATGAATCCCATCCACCTTTTGATATTGTCCACCCATTTAAATTGTTCTTTTTTTCCCTCCAACCTTTCCCTCAAGCATAGTTTTCATTACTGTGCTATGCCTTTTGATATGGTTGAAATATCTTAACTGTCTAGAGTTAACACTCTGATCAACCTAATGGAAGAAAGCAAGCAAACAACTGAAAGAACTGTTGACAACCTACCTGATAAAGAAAGACATATACAGCCCCTGCTTGCACTTCTCAAGGTCACCAAGACATTTGTTAGTCACATCTCCTAAGTCAATGTATTCTCCACGTCCAGAAAAGCTTAAACCCAGTCTGATCTTGCCAGGGACAGACTGAATTTGACCATAAATTTTGGGGTCGCAACCTATTGCTTCCAGCTTATCTCCTCTGACAGTGTCCAGAGAAAGGTGATACTGAAAGGCTGGACCTTTAAATTGAGAATAAAACAATTACATTAGACATGCTTAAAATCAGGATATTTAAGAGCAATGTTCTAAGTCTACTACTCTATGGAAGTGAATGTTGGAAAATCACCAAAACTATAGAAAACAAGGTGAATTCTTTTTTTTATGAAGAGTTAGAAGAATATTTTGGCCAAACACCATAAGAAATAACATCTTGTTGGCAGAAATGCAGATGAAGCCACTGACAGCAATTATTGAGGAAAGATGCTGGCGATGGCTGGGACATGTGCTCCAGATGACTGACGACTTACTACCAAAAATAGCACTAAGATGGACATCACAGGGGAACATAAGTAAAGGTAGACCAAAGAAGACATGGAGAAGAACAAAAGAGAGGATGTTGAGCAATAGAGGGCTCACCTGGGCAAGAGCGGAAAAAAAGGCAAAGGACAGGCATTTGTGCAAAACCCTGTGGAAGCCCCATGTGTCTTGGGCACATAAGGTTCAGAGAGAGAGAGAGAGAGAGAGAGAGAGACGTGCATATTTTGGTATGCAGAAAGTAAATAGTGGTTTTAGGGGTACCACTGAACCAGAGCTAGCCAAGATGACATCCAAATTCTTCATAAAGCTTCTTATTAACAGGGTGTTGTGTTCATTCACTCTGGCTAATGAGGCAGGGCTTGTCCTGGCCCCATGATGGTGAAACCTACCAAAAACTGTGTTTTCTGAGTTTACTTTTTTTCAAGCAAACCAATTAAAAAAAGCATAACCCCCGCATAATTGCCTGTCCTGCAAGAACATGAGTTCATAATTTCTGATATTTTAAAGAATAAAAAAGATAAACATGCCCGTTAAATACTTATATCACTAGAACATACACTAGAGTACACTAACTTATTCAACTTTTTTCCATCAATTTAAACAAACAAAAAAAAACCAAAGACATGCTACCTCATTTGTCTATTTTACTTCAACTTAGTCATAATTTTTTATTTATTTATTTTTATTTAGCCCTTCTAGTAATCTAAAAATCAAAACATTTTTTTTAATGACCTAACAATTAACCTATATTAACTCTTTCTGTGCCAGAGGAAGGAATGCGGACGTTCAGCTGGGTGCCGGGATAAAAGTGTGGGTCCAGATCTGTATAGGGGGTATAGTTGTAAAATGAATGGAAAACAGTATTTACATGTACTTCCATGTACTTATTATGTTTCAAAGTATAACTAAATGTATGAAAATTTCATAAATGCAGAGTTTTTTAGGAAAAAAGTAATGTGATGTTTTTAGACAATGATTGTGCCCAGTTCACCATCCGCTAGGTCTAGATATGCACTGCTTACCATCTGAGATCTCTAGATTTACTTGTCGATCTCGTATTGTGATTCTATGTTGCATTCTCACTAAATTAATGTCTGAAATAACATCCTAACTATTTCTCCAGTCATCTAATATGTCTAAATCTACTTAGGATACATTCAAGAGCAGTGGGATGATCACAGGCCATGTCCATACCCCTATCTACATCATCAAAAAAAATTGAAAATTTTCAATGTTTCTCTTCCTTTTTCTCACTCAGCATCGCTTGTAACTAAGGACTCTTCCACCATTTTTGAAAAGTGTCACCGGAAACATGGACAAAATATGTATAATCTAAATGTTACACCAGTTGTTTTATTGAAACAAATCAAAGTCTAATTTTCGACCGCGGCACAAAACGGGAGAGCCGGAAGTGTCAAATATCCAACCAATGGCTCTGTAAGAGTTAATAATTCTTTTCTGCACATATTTAATAAAAAATAATTTCAAATGATCGTGTAGTACTACTCTGACATAAAATTGGAAAAAGTTCATTACAGAAAATAAACTAAGCCAGTCTCTGCTATGTACTCATGCTGCTTGAACTTTTACTTTCAACGCTTTCAAATTAGTTTCGTACACATTTTCTAACTGAAAGAAAACTTTGTGAACATACCCTCTTCTCTCATTTCTTCCTCTGATTTAAATGTAGACAAGAAAGAAAAATCATCAATTGTGACAGTGCTCAGTTGACTTGTTCCAGAATTGTCGTTCGATCGACCAATGACAAAATCTCTGTAACGACCGCCATCTCTGGACTGTGTTGTCTGGCGAGGTGACTTACTGTGTGCTACTTGGTGCCCATTTATATACAGTACTAAACCTAGTAAAAGAAACAATCAAACTAAGTTTGAAAACAAGAAACTTTGCAGACAGAGTCTAAATCTAGGGTGTTAGTCAATTTACTGAATAAAATCATTCTTTTCTTCTTTCATGACCAGACAAATAAAATGCAATATTCATTCATTCAAGTGCCATGCCATGTGGCGTAGACGATCTTTTTTTTCCAAAATTCCCTGTCTTTAGACTTGAATATGAGATCCACCGGTGACTTTCTTCCTAGCCATACTGACAGCCCATCCAGCATTTCTGTCTTCCTCTGTCTCTTTTTCCTTCAATTTTTCCAGTGTGTTCCAATTTTCATCTTCTCAGGAAATGTCCTATAAATCTCACTTTTCTGCCTCTGATCTTTACTATAATTTGCTTTTCAACTCCAGCCTCTCTTAAGACTTCTTCATTAGTTTTCTTGGCTGTCCATGGTACCTTCAACACTCTTCTTATAAACCACATCTCCATGGCCTCCATTTCTCGCTGTACTCTCTTATTCATAGACCATGCTTCACACCCATAAAACAAAACTGGCTCGATGTAACAAAATGCAATATATTGAACAATAAAACAATTAAAACATTATAATGGTTGCATGACAAAGGAAAACAGCCCACAGGCAGTTGAGGTCAACAACAACAAACAACATTTTTCAAGAACAGATCATTTTTTACAAGAGATTCATAATAAAGTTGTAAGTAAATCACAAAAGTTGATCTTCTATGCTTGAAAACAATATTGTCCTGTTAAGCGAAATAAAAAAAAAGGTGGAATGCAAAGTGGGAAACAAAATGCAAGTGCATTATACTAATTTTCAATGGCTAATTCTGCTATAATGACCACAGGAAATCTGTCTAGTTATGACAATTATAGTAGAGACTTTCAAGAACCAAGACAAGGATTTAGAGGCCCAAAGAATCTAGATCTAACTTCAACATAGATTCTCACTGCATGTAATAAAGAGGAATTCAAGATGTCAAGTTTTTGTCAAGAATGTTCACTGATAAGTGGCAGCTGTATTCAGAAGCATTAATTTGGAAAAAGAGAAAGAATTCCTGGCACAATATAGGAAAATTCTGAGTCCATGTATGTCTTGCAGAAACAAAATCTGTTATTACTTTAAATAAGAAATTAGGAATGGAGTGTAAAATAACAAATCTGCTCGGAGTAAAACAATCCATGTTTAAGTGATATGGCAGTTCTTAGAAGCTGGCAATTTATTTTTAAAAATACTAGAAAGGTAAACTCTGGAGGTCCTTTTCTGATATCCTATATATTTTTATAATCACCCAAACCATAAAAAAACAAGTTGAATTCTTTCCAGACTAAATGTTTACATAAGATTAAACAAATATTTTGACTGAACATCATAAGAAATAACATCTTGTTGGCAGAAATGCAGATGAAGCCACTGACAGCAATTATTGAAGAAAGACGCTGGCGATGGTTGGGACATGTGCTACGAATGACTGATTCATTACCACAAATAGCACTAAGATGGATACCACAGGGGAACAAAGAAGTAAGGGTAGACCAAAAGAGACGTGGAGAAGAACAACAGAGAGGATGTTGAGCAATAGAGGGCACACCTGGGCAAGAGTGGGAAAAAAAGGCAAAGGACAGGCATTTGTGGAAAACCCTTGCAGAAGCCCCATGTGTCCTGGGCACTTAAGGTTCAGATATATATATATATATATAGGCCAAAGATATCTTAGTAACAACAGCTAAAGACATGGTTCCAGTAAAGAAAATACCAGAGATTAGATATGCTGATGACACAGTATTGCTGTCCACAACACAAGAAGGAATGGAAAAACTAATTATGTCAGTCCGCAAGAACAGCGAAGAGCAGAACCTCTATCTTAATGCAAAGAAAACTAAAGTGATGACAACTGACAAAACAAACAAGGCAACTGAAATATGTATCAGTGAGGAAAAACTGGAAGAAGTGGAGAGTTTTGAATATCTTGGATCACTACTAACTAATAATGGAGATACAATGCGGGAAATTAAAAGGAGGACATCTATTGCTCTTCAGAAAGTAAAACAAATAAAGAATCTGTGGAGAGGAGCAGACAGAACCACAAAAATAAGATTTTTAAGGGCATGCATCTTTCCCATGGCAACATATGCCTGTGAGACCTGGACACTTAACAAAACAGCTGAGAAGCACATAAATGCCTTTGAATGTAAATGCTATAGAAGAGTTCTCCAAATATCGTGGACACAAAAAAGAACAAATATATCTATACTACAAGAGCTTAATATTGAAGAAGGCTGGCTAGTGAAGAGGATTAAAGAGAGAAAACTGAAATATTTTGGACACATTAAACGTCATGATAATTTAGAGAAGGCCGTATTGGAAGGATACATAATGGGAAAAAGAAAAAGAGGAAGACCAAGACGAAGATGGCTGCAAGACATCGTTGACGATCTGGAAATGGATGCAACAGCAGCAGGCCATCTTGCTCACAACCGAGAGGCCTACAGGAGTGCTGTTTGGGAGGCAAAGTTCCGCAAGGGACATGCAAATGAATGAATGAATGATTTAGCAAATATAAAATTTAAAGAACAATGTGAAGATGTTGAATGTGAAGAAAGGATCAAGAAAGGCCTGTCACCTGCAGACAAACAAGTGTTTAATGACTGATTTGATTCTGCTTTTTTTTTCTTTTTTGAATAAAGTGACTAGAGGCACAACAATTAAGTTAAGAATTGTTAAGTAACACAAATATCTTAACATTTTTTAAATGCAAAAAACATGGGCAAAGAAAACTGAAAAGACTGCACTATTTACAATGGATATTCATAAAAATGAGGGCATACATACTGGAAAGAAAATAGACAAATAAAGAAGTACTGCAGAAAATGATAATGAAAAAATTAAAAAACATTACAATCAGGTAATTAAAAGCTATAAATATAAGGCACAACCATATACTGAAAAACATAATGGATGGAAAGGTAAAGGACAGGAACAAAAGACGCCAACAATATAGCCAGGTACATGAAAAGAAAGCTGAAATGAAACCAGATTGGCCAGTTGCACCATAAACAAGATAGAGAAGACCTACTGCAGCTAACTTTCTTTGGGAAGATGTCATTGGGAAATGATGACCTCAATGATGGCAAAATCCTACTCCCAGTTTTATTCAGTGGATTAAGAACTTTGTTGGATGCACTCTAAAAGCTGATTAAACTAACCTTTAGTGCACAGGTCCAGATCACCAAAACATTCTCTCTTGTGGCTTGGACCAACAACACGAATCCATTGCGATCTCCCATCAAGTTCAAGTGCCATTTCATGTACACCCAGCACTAGATGTGGGTAACCATATACCCTGGAATCTAGTCCTGAAGGATTCAGGACCAAATCCCTGTCTAGAATGTCCATGGGGAGTTGGTAATGTGTCAGGTGGTCTGAAATTATAAGATGTAAGAAAACAAGACATTAGTATCAAATTCAGATCACACCCTTTAAGGAAAGTTTCAGAAATCCATCATTGTTTCAAGCAACATGAAATGATTAAAAACTGTCCTAATTAAATTTTTTTTCCCTATGAACTATCTCAGGAGTGGTGTTTGGGAGGCAAAGTTCCGCAAGGGACATGCAAATGAATGAATGAATGAATGAACTATCTCTCTCTATTTCTCTCTCTCTCTTAATATTGAAGAAGGCTGGCTAGTAAAGAGGATTAAACATAGAAAACTGAAATATTCTGGACACATTAAATGTCATGATAATTTAGAGAAGTCCGTACTGGAAGGGTACATAATGGGAAAAAGAAAAAGAGGAAGACCAAGACGAAGATGGCTGCAAGACATCACTGACGATCTGCAAACGGATGCAGCAGCAGCACGCCATTTTGTTCACAACTGAGAGGCCTACAGGAGTGCTGTTTGGGAGGCAAAGTTCCGCAAGGGATATGCAAATGAATGAATGAATGAATGAATGAACTATCTCTCTCTATTTCTCTCCCTGTCCCTTTCTTTCTCTTTCTCCCTGTTTCTCTCTTTCTCCCTGTTCCTCTCTGTTCTCTTTCTCCCTCCCTCTTCCTCTCAATGTATGTATGTTTTTCAAAATCTAACAGAAAAAAAGCATTGTCACAGATTTTTGGTAGGCATGCCAAAATCCATCAGTAATAAAACTTTGGGTCTATGGTAAATTCTCCTGATGTTTCACAAAATCATGGAAGGCTGAAAGATACGTCGGGGAAGGGCACCCATGTTGCGCTGCAATGGGGTGTGAGAATGGGGAGAACACAGAGAGAAAAGAATAAAGCGAGGGGAGAGAAAAGAAAAGAATAAAGCGAGGGGAGAGAAAAGAAAAAAAAAAAGGGAGACTAGGGAAAAATAGCCAAGGCTGGGCAATTATGTCGTACAGAAGCAAAGAAAGGACTGGCTGCATGCGTACATTTAGCCCTGTAACTTATTTTTTGCCCCCAAAAAAGAAAGTTAGCTGGGTTTTTTTTTCTCTTTGCCCTTCGTGCTCAGCATTTGCGCACAGAACAGCCTGCGTCAATGTAGATAAACAGTGAACATCGTGAAAAATAGCTCAGCCGACACTGTGTTGATGGCCTCTGCTTAATTACGTCACAGGAAGTACACCAGTCCAACGTTTTTACCCCCTTAGTTTAATTCTCTCGGCGTTTCAAAACATACATCTTGCAAGATGAAGTGTCGTTCTCTCTCCCTCTTCCCCATTAAAACATGCATTCTCATGATGATCGTGATGTATACGAGTCGTGTTGGATAGGGAGTGGGATTCTGTATATTAATTGCATCCTCGGAACCTATTGCGCAGGTCACGTGGCATACTCCATCGCCATGGGAACCACATCGGGTCCTACGCAGATAACTACATAGTAAAGGAGGGTAGCTGTCTGTACCAGGAGCACCCACAAGGTGGACGAGGGATAACTTTTTGGGCAGATCTAGTACGTCAGCCTTTCTAACTGTGCAGTCACACTAGCGCCGTCACTTCTACATCATAACTTTAACATTGCCTCTCTCGTGCCATAACTTTAACATTGCCTCTCTCGTGCCATCACTTTAACATTGCCTCTCTCGTGCCATCACTTTTGCACTGCCGCTCTTGCGCCGTTACTTTAGCACTGCCACTCTTGCGCCGTTACTTTAGCACTGCCACTCTTGCGCCGTTACTTTAACACTGCCGCTCTTACGCCGTCACTTTAACACTGCCGCTCTTGCGCCGTTACTTTAACACTGCCACTCTTACGCCGTCACTTTAACACTGCCGCTCTTGCGCCATCACTTTAGCACTGCCATTCTTGCGCCGTCACTTTAACACTGCCACTCTTACGCCGTCACTTTAACACTGCCACTCTTACGCCGTCACTTTAGCACTGCCACTCTTGCGCCGTTACTTTAACACTGCCACTCTTACGCCGTCACTTTAACACTGCCGCTCTTGCGCCATCACTTTAGCACTGCCATTCTTGCGCCGTTACTTTAACACTGCCACTCTTACGCCGTCATTTTAACACTGCCACTCTTGTGCCATCACTTTAGCACTGCCACTCTTGCGCCGTTACTTTAACACTGCCGCTCTCGTGCCATCACTTTAACACTGCCACTCTCGTGCCATCACTTTAACACTGCCACTCTCGTGCCATCACTTTAACACTGCCGCTCTCGTGCCATCACTTTAGCACTGCTACTTTTGCGCCGTTACTTTAGCACTGCCGCCACTCTTGCGCCAACGCTGTCACTCTAGCATCGTCAACAATAGCTCCCCGAGTCACTTTCAGTTTCTGCCCACGTCACTTCCAAATCTTCTGTTAGAATTAACGCACAACCAAACAGTTCGTGTTTGAAATACCAACTGGCAGATTACTCGTGTTTGCTATGAAGACAGCACAACCGTAAAACTCTGCACACGAGTAAACATTCTAGCAGATGACTGGTGGATTGCGTGTATTTTACTTGAGTCACATAAACTTTGGAATTATTGTTTCTCTTTCAACTCTTTTGAAATTAGAACTATTGTTTCTTACTGTATTTTACTTTTTGCTTTTTTCCCTATTTTTTTTTTGGGGGGGGGGGGATAATATCTATTAATACTACTAGCATGATATGTAATTTTCTCTCGGTTCCAGCTGGGAAGTGTTAATATTTCATTGTGAGTTTTTCCTACTCTCAATTACACTCCAGACCAACGTGTATAATTTTATCTTGAGTTTGTCCTAGTCTCTATTCAAATCAGTATTGAAATTTTTTCATCTTGAGTTCACTTCAGCTTCATTTCATCTTATCCTGCTTGCGTGAGTGAATCAGTGTGTGGAGTGAGCGAGCGAGCGAGTGAGGGGGTAGCTTTGATTGGTCTGAGAGATTGTTTAAAAGTAAAGTAAAGATAGTCCCATAGCAAATGCCGTAGGGGGTGAAGCGTTAGAGACCTCATTATGCTGGGTCATCAGCGTATGAGGTAGGGTGACCAGTTCCTTTCCTCGCTGCCTTTACTTCCCAGATTTTCTCTGGCACCCATTTTGCGAGGCTGGGTTGACCTCGGGGCCGTATTGGTCGGAAAAAAAATCCCTTTGTTTAAATAATAATAATAATAATTATAATTTATCGGGTATATTCACAAAGGCATTTACAATTATTACTAGATTATGATATCCACAACTTACTGATCACATCAATATACTAAGAGATGTAGATATAGCAGTATTTTTATACAAGGGTTGCTATAGACGTGAATATTATTTCATGGGTCCCTCTCTAAAATTAAAAAGTTTGAGAACCACTGGTCTAGTGAATACAGTTAGTGTATCCAGTGGGGGGATTCCTTTCTGCATCACAAGTTTGTCCAAGCCCTTAATTCCTACAAAGTAAACAAAAGATCGTCAAGCCTTTATGTAAATCTAGGAATGTCAATAGCAGGTCGGTGGAAAAATAAAACACTGACACTCCAGGCACATGAAGCTTGTCTTTGTTAAATGTAAGTAACTCAGTAGGACGAATCAGGAGTGGTCTGGTGATAATAGGCCAAAGTTCCCGCACAGAGTGACAGCGTGGGTGAAGTGTACCACATTACTTACAGCTAGTGTCTTCTCATACTGTAAGACGGTGATTCTGTCACTAATATGTGAGAAAGTGTGAGGGAGTGCTGTGCAAAGCTTTGTTGGGGGGGGGAGGGGGAGAAGGGTACGTGGGCTGAACAATCCCGAAAACTGCACAAAGACAGTCAAACAACTTAAGGTAGTTTATCTAAAGCTACATCTTCAGTTCATTCTCTAGCATCCATACAGTACTCAAATATATACATGGTACACATATATGTATGAACATGCAATTTACTAGCGCTTGATTGACTAGCTTGTTGAACGACTAGTTTTATTTTCCATAACACCATAAAATGGTTATGATTTATGGTTTGTTTTTTATGTTAATATGAAGTGCTGGTGTAGCACTAAACAATCTGTGTTTTGAGTTAACATGAAGTTCTGGGGTAGCACTAAACAATCTGTGTTTTAGGTTAACATGAAGTGCTGGGGTAGCACTAAACAATCTGTGTTTTAGGTTAACGTGAAGTGCTGGGGTAGCACTAAACAATCTGTGTTTTAGGTTAACGTGAAGTGCTGGGGTAGCACTAAACAATCTGTGTTTTAGGTTAACATGAAGTTCTGGGGTAGCACTAAACAATCTGTGTTTTAGGTTAACATGAAGTTCTGGGGTAGCACTAAACAATCTGTGTTTTAGGTTAACATGAAGTTCTGGGGTAGCACTAAACAATCTCAGATCCAAATCCTAGCTATTCTCAAATCCCAGATGGTCAGACTTTCATGACTGCCAGATCAACAAGTATGCCAAATTTTCATTTCCAAGATAAAAACAAAAATACAAACCTAAATTGCAGAAAATTACTGACAAAAGTAATCACATTATTTAAGGCTCCAGCTTTCTCCTTAGATATATCCTGTTTTTCAACTTCAAGTATCTGATTTCATCTATAATTCTTTCACCTATTGCTCCTTCAGCATTCACATGTGCAGTTATTCAGATTCTGAAATGCTACTGTCAGAATGAAATGCACTAGTTACAGACCACAGCTACTGACTCAGACAGAAGAACCAGTTGCCATTCATGGCAAAGACAAGCACTGCTCCTCACTACCAGCTGACAGAAATGAAACCACAAGACAAATCTAACCTGTCACATGACCTAGACTTGTCTGTGCTTTTTTTTTGTAGCCTTATCTTCCCCTCAGCCCCACCCCACAGGTAGGGCACCTTAGCCAACACAATCTTCATTAAACCAGAAAGTGTCTGACTGGTTCCACAGTTTTAGCTGTATTGGATACTGCAAAAGGCCTGGCTCTACTGCTAGTCCTGAGGACCTGCCTCGTTACACTCAGTGCTTGCCTATACATGTTCAGCCTTTGACATCAGGATCTCCTTCAATGTTTTTAGAGAAATGGCTTCAAAGTTACATTGGTTGTGTACTGCATATGATCTGGCATTTAGTTAGGGTTTTTATCCATTACCCTTAGTTGCACATAACTCAATGAGTCTACCATGGTGAGCACTTTGGAGGAAATTACTTTGCAACTGTTCCTTGATTTGCTGTCTGATGAATTTTTATAAGTCCAGTTTGTCCACTTCTGATGGGACCCCTCCAGTTTGGCCCCTGCTTCTAGTTGGTGAGTCTTATCATTTCCATCAACTCTGGAATGACCTAACAGTGTATCCATGCAATGTTTTTTGATGTGCAATTTCTCAGTTAATTCTAGCCTTTCACTTTTTATGGTTTTGTGTTCCACTTTGTGTTCTCAGCTGACTTTAAGGATTGGTGGTGATTCTGTGCATTTTAATGCTTGTGTCACATTTCTCCTCCTTTTCTCGGCTTGAGATTAGCCATGAGAGTGCTATTCTCTTAGAAAATTCTAACATTCTTAGGAGAAAAGTTTGAAAACTCATAAACACTGGGATAGGAAAAATCAAGTCACAATAAAAGTGGCACATGCATTACACAAACACTTTATCATACCTTTAAAGCATTCTTGTTTGTAGTCACAAATGCATTTAGATCCATCATTGCCACTAAAACAAGGGCAGTCATCAGAGCAAGGGTTCCTCTCTTCACAAGCCTCCTTGTGCTGACTGCTGATACCTCGTGACTCTAACACAGATGCTCTGTGAATTTATGAAAGTTATGAAGTCATACAAGATACATGGGGGAAAATCTTCTTCTTTGTATGCATTTCCTGTCAATATCTGCAGTCCTGTCTCTTGGATAAATTTTACTGTTTTTTGTAACTCGTGTATGGAACCGTGGAGTTATTGTCTTGATCATGCCTTGATGAGGTTGAAAAGCTCGCCAAAAACAGGAAAACTTGGCAAACTACCATGCAAGCCCTATGTGATGTTTAACAGCATGGGAAGGATGTAAGATGTAAGAACAAGGCACCACAAGGAACACTGAATAGTTATTACACCATTTAGATATATGGATGGATGGATTTGGAATAAAATACATTCTTCACTTCTCTTATAAATTTTAAACAGAACTTTGAATTTCTACCAAAAGACACACACTACTAAAAAAAATTATTATTACTCATCAAAATGTAATATTATCACAGTCTTAAAATGAAGATCTCATTTTATGCTACTGATTAGGTTTATATTTTTAGCAACACCAGCATAATAGAAGGAAATTTTGAAAAGGGAGCCCTAGACAGCAGACATGAAATGAAAACATTTCAAGCCTACAATCTCCTTCTAAATTACTCGTCTATAAGGTAAGATTCCCATTTCCATGCCATTAAGGCATACCGGGGATACGGTGTTAGGCCCATACTTTCCACGACCTTCGGCACATGAAAGTGTGATGTGGTCACTTTACCTTCCCAGACTTCTCTAGTACCCATTTTTAGAGGCTGGTTGGACCCTGGGGCCTTTTTGGTGCGTACCAGAAAAAAATCCCACTGCTAGGACTGAACTCTGTACCACTTGGTTAGTAAACTGAGCGCCTAACCATTCAGCTAACCAGGCCAGTACTTGTCTATAGCCCTCAACAAACAAACAAAAAAATTAATTACAACAAACTATTCACAACTGGGCAGCTACCAATTTCAACTTCATAGGCAATGTTTTTGTATTCTGGGGCATTCTGTTGTTGGCCAGTCAGAATTCTTTGATATTATTTGTATCCTTTTACCTCAAGTGAACTGTCTTCTTTTATTTTGTTCTAATCATACGCCATCTATGCATATTTTATGCCCATTGTCACACTAGGAGGATCTCAGACAGCTGAGTTCCAAATGTTTTTTTTAAATGTATTTATCTGTTTCACTTCCACTGACCTTGACAAAAGGCATATTGCTGAAATATCGGATGGTGCTCCTTCTTTCTATCATACTGTAAAACTAAACATACAGTCCTTTCATCATCTCTACACCATAAAGACTAACAACTCTCTCACTTACCTAACAGGAATACAGGAGCAGTTGAAGTACAGAACATTGATAATTTCTCCTTCAAATGGAATGTTCAAAATGTTGGCCGAGATGGCTCCAGGAACTAAGCTCTGCACATACTGGTTGGAAACACCTCCAAAATACACATAGTTGTTGGTCTCCAATTCTCCTTCAGAGTCTGATCCGAAAGTAACCTGTATGATGATACAGAGTAATAAAATATTGTATAATCATTAGTACATACACACACACATATATATTTAGTATGAATGTTCTTATGATTATCATTTGTGCACTTGGGATAAGTCCACAAGGATCCAGTCTTCCTTTTTATATGTCCTTCAGATTACTAAAGCTGATGAGACCACTTCTATGTTAGTTTAACGTTATTCTGCCTTTCACATCTGTTATTACTATAATATCATTCCCAGCTCCTTTATCCTGTGCTGCATTGCTGTACCACTACATGCATTGAAATCTCCCAATTCTGTCAACCTATTTAAGAATATTAATAATGTGTGCAAATCCAGTATCCATCTAATTGGTATTGTAGATATAGTTATCCCATCCAAATGTACGAATGTATTTTAAAAATTTTTTAATGCCATGCTGATCTCAAGAAAACTGATATTTTTCTACCTCCATTGCTACCAACATTCTCTAAAACTGAGTTTGCCATAGCTTGATATTTCTGCTGGCAAAAAATGTCTGTTGCAAAGTTATTCTTTATTCAGCCATAGAAATCTTTAGGAGGTTAGAATATTTCACAGTGAAACATGCTTGAAATGTTCAGTTTCAGCAAAAATAGTGAGAGAAACCTGACAATGCTGTGTGTCATTAAATCGGCTGTAAAGCTGGATACTTAACAGTCTTGCATCAGAGAATTAAAAATCCAAGAACAGGGATGACTGTATAGCTTTTTTCCCATGGCCTATGCTACCAAGGGAGTGAAAGGCAGTGATGATGGTGATGATGAGAATTAACTCTGGTATTATGATTAACTTTAAAAGCCAAGGTTCATCACAATCATCATCACATGACCTGTCTGAAAGCATTGGCAATCATGCTTCATCACAGATCTCAATCATTATTTTTCATCACCCGAGTTGGTCATTCTTTATCATGCCGTCACTCGTGTTAGACTATAACTTCATTTAGCCTTTCCCTGCCTCTCATCCTCATTTATCTTTCATACTTTTATGAATTTTCAGATCTTTCCCTTCTTATTTCATATTCAATGACTGTTTTAGATTTCTTTCTTAATTTGTTTTTTTTCACCGAAGTACACCGTACATAATGCTATCAGTTATTAAGCTTCCCTGCCTGGCACCTTTTCAAGCACAGAATAATAACTCTCTACTTTGCTACACCAATGGAAATGTAAATGAGCAAAACCTAGCAATAGAGGCTAACTGAATATGACGATCGTAAAAGGTATCTATGAACTATTGGAAAAACATTCTTTCGAGAAAACTTATCACAACTCACCTTGCTAGACTGGGTGCCATCCACCAATAGTGATGTTTCCATTCTGTTTCTTTCAACCTTAATACGGTGTAAGTTTCCATCACTCATATTTTGTCCCAGAACTATCTCCACATTCTGTTCCTTTTCTCGAATGAAGTTTATCTTCAGCTGTATGGCACCTCTAGTTATAGCCACCTGGAGAAACAAAGCAAGATTTTTCTCTATGCATATGAAAGCTGGAAAACAACTAAAGAAACAGACAACAAATTAGACTCTTTTGAAAACAAATGCCTAAGGAAAGTACTTGCTATAAAGTGGAACGAATTCAAGAACAATGCAGAGATAAGGCAGATGAGTGAACAACAGCCTGTCTCATGACTGATCAGAAAAAGGATATGGACATATGTCGGTCACTGAGAATCCCAAAACAAACTATCAAGTGGAACACAACAGGCCAAAAAAAATAAAGAGACTGACCATGTGAAACTCTAAAGAGGACATTGTTAAAGAGGCCAAATTAGTAGTCATAAAATCTCTTGATAAGGTTGAAAAGCTCACCGAAAACAGGAAAACTTGGTGAACTATCATGCGAGCCCTATGTGACATTTAATTGCATTAGAAGGATGTAAGATGTAAGAATAACATTGTGGATCCAGCAAATACAGGTGATAAAATGTTATGAATTGTGAACAATAAATAGATCAATCCAAGTATTATTGGTGGAGACACAGATCAGCTGGGTTTTTTTTTTTTTTTGTCAGAGGAATGTTGAAAGTGCCTTGGAAAGCTAATTTGACAAAATTTTTCTAACAAAAGCCAATGAAAAAAGAAGTCTATTTAAAACTAAAATAATATAAAATATAAATAAATAAATAATCAATAGTCACTGAACCTGAAAGTGAAGTGTAGAAAGTGAAAATATAACAACAAAAATACAAGCAGAGGAATGCCACAAATCTGATCAGAAGGTCACCAGCTGAGCTGATAAAAAAGCATCAAGGATCAAGACCTGCGCAGAAACATGACTGCTCACACTTATCTGCACAGCACTTGATTCATATTCTTTAACCCACACATTTTATACTTTGCTAATTGTTGAAAAAAAAGTGCTAAATTGCTAAATGTCTTCTTCTTACTACAGAATAACCACAACAATCTGTCTCATGGGTGATCTGAAAAAGAAGATGGACATATGTCGGTCATGTGATGAGAAGAAACAGTCAGAGAATCCCAAAACAAGCTATCAAGTGGAACACAACAGGCCAAAGAAAAAGAGGTCGACCACATGAAACTCTAAAGAGGACATTGTTAAGAGAGGCCAGTTTCGTGGGCATAACATCCCTTGCTCACCAAAAAAACAGGAAAACTCGGCAAACTACCATGCAAGCCCTATGTGATGTTTAATGGCATGGGAAGGATGTAAGACTACAGCAAACCAGCAGAAATTCTGCTGCATAAAATACAAATTCTATGAAAAGAGACTGGTACCGCAAGACTTCAGAAGATCAAGAAAGTGTCTTCAGTTTTCATCATATTCATATCAGTGAAGAACCTGGCAAAACAGAACTAGTGTAGTTTACACCCAAAAGAAGACAAACAAAAGTGGCATCATTTATGGTGTAAATAAAATGAAAAGATGTATGTATAAGAAAGAGATCACGACAGACAATGTACATGTAGCTAGTGAATACATATAATCATTTCAAGTAGTGTTCTTAACACAGGGGTTGTATGGTCAGTTCTATGGACTAATCAAAGGGTAATGACCCTTACAGCAATGGAGCATGGCTCAGAAGCCTGCCTCTTGGGCCCACACCAGCTCACTTCTCATCCAAAATTGAGGCCTGTGTTAAAATACCATCATCATGTCAATTTTGGCAGGCCCAGAAAAAGAGCAATGCATTAAGTTAATCAATCCAGGATCTAGAGGGTGACAGGAAGATAAGGAAGGCAAAGGGGACCGGACGGTGAACAGAGGCCCCATGGACTCTAGAGGCAAAAGGCAAAAGAGTAGAGGGCCCAAAACAATAGTTTTGCATCACCATATAAAATTCTTCCCCAAGGCACTAAATGTTGGCAACAATTTCAAATTCATATTTACGAGTACACAGAGGTACACCATGGAATGAAACACAAACACAGCAAACAATTACTGATTACGCAACCCACCTGAAGATAGTTGTTGACTCCTTGATAACGTGTGTGCATCAGCAACCCATCCTTCTGTCTTGTCCTGAATTCAAACATTATAGATGCATTGTTACACGCATTCCACTTTGAGTATTTCGCATATGTCTCAGCCTCGCCAAGAAATCTGATAGACTGGCCTGCATCCACAAACAAGCAAATGACAACGATGAAGCTGGCTAGCATCCTCCCACCAGCTAGTCCACAACAATGTCCCCAACTTTTAAAAGTGCATGGCCATGAGGGCCTAAATCTTTCTTTGGGGCCCATCATCATTACTGAGGGGCACCACTGTTTGATTGTTATCTTTTATAAATCCAGAATTACGTCAAAAGTCTGTGTATTCCACTGCCTTGAAGTTTTGATATGGCTGAATCTCTGAGGAACACAAAATAAACAATCCATCATGTAGCAACACAAAACAAAAAAAAACAGGTCATTTCAACAATCCATCAAGCAAGAAGCATATTATTTAAACAATCTGTCAAATTAAAAAAATAAATAAATAGCATGTCTTGTCCATTCTCTGCAAACAACAAAATAACAAGCAATCTAAACCTTATCAAAAATAACCCCAAAAATATCCTGCTGACAATAATGTTCACAAATTCTAAAACAACACTCTGATGATTGGAACAGAGGAATACATTTATATTTGTGAATGTAATATATTAATGATCACAGAAATAAATTCTTGAAGATAGGGTAATGTCTTTTATTACAGAAATAAATATAAGTATTACTCTGCAATAATAAAGAAGCTACTGTTAAAAATTATGGAATTCAAGCTTTAACTGACAACATCAAAATAATATAATCTTCTAGATATAGAGAAGACATAGGTCAAGACTCTATTAAAGATAAACGGTATAAACAAGTCACGCATCTACTTTAAGTCTACCATTCCAGCTGAATATATGAATCGATTTCACAACAATTTTTCTTTCTTTATTTGTAAATCTGTTTAGCACCTATTTCTTAACTTTCCAAAGCCTACTTCCATTTTTTTTCTACCATTTACTTCACCTCAAACAGTATTGCTATACCAGAACAACAAATTAGTATCTATCTTCACATCAATTTTTACCTCATAATCAATTTATTTTAATACTATATGGCTGGAAAATTAAATGGGAAAAGGAAGAGAGGAAGGTCAAGAGAAAAATATCTCAGTTGACTGACCAAGTGCGATCGAAAAAGAAAAGCATCTGAACTAAATGAAAATGCTAAGGACTGCACAAGATGGAAAAACATGATCGCCAACATTATCCAGTGTGGCACAAAATAATAAAAACTTTCACTAAGAAACAGTTATAAACAAAATCTTGAAAATGGAACAATTAAAAACAAAAACTATGATGATTTACTGTGAACTATCATGGAATTCAGTCAGTTAGTCATTTGCATGTCCCTTGTGGAACTTTGCCTCCCTAACAGCTCTCCTGTAGGCCTCTCGGTTGTAAGCAAGATGCCCTGCTGCTGATGCATCCATTTGAAGATCACCAATGATGTCTGACAGCCATCTTCACCTTGGTCTTCCTCTGTCTTTTTCCCGTTATGCACCCCCTTCCAGGACGGTCTTCTCTACATTCTCATGCCACTGGATTACTGTGTGTAAATTCAAGAAAGTGTACTGCTACATGCAGTGTTCTTCTTCTTCTTCTTCGTTCACTTCTACAACCAAGACAGCCCTGTGATCCTCCTGAATTTACTCCTGTGGTCCTCGATAGGTCCCGTGGTCCCCCTGTGGTCCCTGAAAGGACCACACAAGATCCACGAGAGGACCACAAGGGGTTCAGAGTATCGCAAGACTTGAGCCTGTATTCTTGGTGGATCCCAGAAGTGGGAGTGTTTTACACCGTGGTTTTTGTTGCACCAGTTTAATCTAGACACAAATGCAGTGTTAAATCATGAATGTGTACAAATGGTGAAAATTCATGAATGTGTACTCCTTTCCTTGCATATTCATGAGAGTGTACAAATGGTTCAGTGTGTGTATACCTGTGAAAATGTACTATTGTTTTTACAGAGTATGCTAGTGAAAATATATTACTGAATTACACAGTGTACATTCAGAAAGTGAAATTATGTCAACCTAAGCACTCTTGAGACAGAAAATCATGTAAAATAAAGCAAAAATCAACCCCAATCATGAACAGGAAAACAATAATTCCACAAACTAGTCAAAATATGTTACTTCTAATTCATCAGTTTGCTGCACACATTCCCCTGCATGTTGAGTCTCCCCAAGATTTATCAAGCATTTTCTAAAACTTGCTTTCCTACTGCTTGCCTTTCATTTTAAAATAAAATTTCTACTAACATTTTATGTCTTTTCAGGGTTTTCTAAAGCAAGTGGGTGTCATATTTGATCACATTTTTATCCTAAATGACCAGAATCAGTTCAATTCACAGATTTCCTTTTCATCACATATTCTGAATGTACGTATTTCACCACATATTTGGAACTGCTGCCTCTCTCTCGCCAACATTTTTTCTCTTCAACGACGGGCTATGGTCATGCAACCTTCATGAACTTTTATTAAACTAAACCTTCATTTACCGCACTGTTTTACTGGAATGTTGCATGATGTTCTCGCTTGTAACTGTGTTCTATGCCCCTTACCTTGTTCGTCGTTATCTCAGGGATCTTCCTATCTGTTGTTTGTGCGATCCTTTGCAACGAAATAATACGAACACTGGAGTACTTACTTGCGTTAATTCTTCGGTTTTTATTACTCCACTGACTCTATACAATGTCGTGTGTACGACATTCCACACACTAAAGTATGCACTGGAGGCAGCTAGCTACCTGCCGACCTACTTCATAACCCTGTGTCCCACACAGATCCGGTCTAGGAGTGCGACCCACAGTTGCAGAACAGGTATTTGAAATGCGACACACAGGTAGGAGGACATCGACAGCTACGAGCCTTTCTTCTGACATTAGTTTACTAAACCTCGTAAAATCCACTACGTACAATGTGTGATGCTTGAAACAGGTTAACAGAAATAAAAGTATGACACAGACAACGAAATGTAAATGCATGACTCAGTACAGGTTTGGACTGTTAGCAGTCAGTGCATTATTTTAAAACGACACGCTAAGCTAACATCTGTTACAGTTCACAAAAATAACTATTCACCTGCAAGAATATTATGATTGACACTAAAACAATTCAAATATAACCTTGTAGAATATGAACCTTCACGCTGCCTATTTCAGAGAAATGTTTAAAAGATGACATACTGTACCAACTTACACGACAGCTATCACTCAACTAGACAGCTCTGTCAATATCTGCACTGTTTTATAAAGCCGCTTTAGTTAACGTTTCGCGCCCTTCCCACTTCGCCTTCGCCAGTGGGTTTGGCTGGGTCATGTTCATTTACTGTCTCTGCCATTAAAAAAAAAACAAAGTAATTACACTAACCTGGACATACTTTTATACTCCATATTAAAAACGAAATATTTGTTACTGACTGTCCTTTTCATTCTTTGTACCTTTAATTAATACTCCTGCCATTATACTTCAGAAACAGCAGTAGAAGAAATGCAAAATATTTACAAATAAAGACCGCGCTTTAAAAAAAAATGCAGTTATAATCTGCTTGAATTGTGAGCAAGAAATATGGGCACTGATTAAACAGGAATGTGTGCAGTAAAACTGAGGATCTTAAATGTGGATTTTCAGTAGAATGGGCCACATTCTGTGGACAGTGAATAAAGCATATAAGTACAATATGAACTGAAATTTAAAAGAGAAATACGGGAAGGAACATAAAGAATCAAACGACTAACAGTTTGAGGCCATATTAATAGATATCACAATAATAATAATCAGGTGCCGTGCCGACTGGCGTTGGCTATTATGCTTCTCCAGAGTACACGATCCTTCATGCAGGCCATCAGCTCAGTTGGTGATTTCCTCTCACACCATCCCGTCAGACTGTCCAGTACCATCTCTCTTGGTCTTCCTCTTGATCTTCTTCCCTCTATTTTTCCTGTTGTTATAATATTTTCAATGCCCCCTCTTCTCATTGCATGTCCTATGAAAGTACATTGTCTTAATAATAATAATAATCTTATATCTTATATCCTTCCCGTGCCGTTAAACGTCACATAGGGCTCGCAAAGTAGTTCGCCAATTTTTCCTGTCTTCGGCGAGTCTTTCAACCTCAACAATAATAATAATACAATATTAATAATAATAATAACCGTATTTGATTGGGGGTGGAGGGAACAAATGGAAAACATGTTTGGTCAGTCCTGTGGACTAATCAGTGGATTATGACCCTTAAGGAACTGGAGCATGCCTGAGAAGCCTGTCTCGTGTTGCCACACCAGTAAGTAAAGCAGCCTAGCATAGCTTATTTCTTAGCCAAAATTGGTGCCTATGTTGAAAGACCATCACCATCAGTCTTTCAGGCTACTTCAAATATTGGGGGGGGGGGGGGGGTAGGGGGAGAACCCCGGGGTCCAGAATCTTTATGGGCCCAACGACCTTGTTCCCCTCCCCTTCCCCCTCTTTTTGTTTAGTAGTTTTCCGTGTTTGAATAGGAGTCCCGATGGTAGCTGACCCATGGGTCCAACCATGACCCCCCCCCCCCATTAGAACTAGATCGGATGTACTATGAGAGCAAGGCTGAAGTAAACTGAAGATCTATGGCAGGCATATTTCTCTGCTCAGATATGCACAAAATGAGACTAGTAAGAGAGAGAGAGGAGGGAGGGAGAGAGAGAGAGAAACCACTTACATTTCATACATCGCAATTAAAAGAATGTGCAGAGCCTTTAGACTTAAAACCCTTTCGCTCCTGAATTAATTTTCATCCTGCCAAACTAAACTTTCATGAGGAAATTTTAGTAGAAAGAAGCTGGAAGGAGGTTATTCTATAATTTAGTAGCATGGTCTGGGTTATAAATGTGCTACTTTTCATTTTATTCAGACTGCCTAAATGTCACTCTCAGCATTGATTCACACGAGTGTGCAAGATCTACCAACTCTGCCAGTATTATCTACTGGAGCGAAAGAATTAATAGGGCCCTAAGTTGGTTAAAAATCTACGTAAACATTTAGTCTGGAAAGAATTCAACTTGTTTTCTATGGTTTTGGTGATTTTCCAGCATTCACTTCCATAGAGTAGTACACTTAGAACATTACTCTTAAATACGTAGAATTAAAAAAATATTTTGGCCAAACACCATAAGAAATAACATCTTATTGGCAGAAATGCAGATGAAACCACTGACAACAATTATTGAGGAAAGACGCTGGCGATGGTTGGGACATGTGCTCCGAATGACTGACAACTCACTACCAAAAATAGCACTAAGATGGACACCACAGGGGAGCAGAAGTAAGGGTAGACCAAAAGAGACATGGAGAAGAACAACAGAAAGGATGTTGAGCAATAGAGGGCTCACCTGGGCAAGAGCAGAAAAAAAGGCGAAAGACAGGCATTTGTGGAAAACCCTTGCGGAAGCCCCATGTGCCCTGGGCACTTAAGGTCCAGAGAGAGAGAGAGAGAAGTTGGTTAAATCTTGAAGCGTCTTTGTTAAGAAAAAAAAAGTTACATGTTTAAAAGTTACATCAGAAAGTGTTTGAGCCCAAAGGTGTTTGTAGCAGAGAAACTACTCTTGCATTTTCCTCCCATTTATGTTTGTTTACTGGACTATCAGATAATTAAACTGCACAGTAAAATTAGACACAAAAGAAGCGATAGTCTGAACTCTTAAAAACTACTTAACTGTAGCCCAGTCTTAAGTGCTTAAAAAGCCGTGCCCTCGAACCTTCACAGGTCACCATCCTCTCTCAAAAGCATACGTAGCTATACATGCACCAACGCAATTTTTCTCGCACCCAACCCTTCTCTTTGCACGCACACAAAAGCGGCACGTAACGTCAAAAAATACAAACAGTGAAGATGCGTCAAAACATAGTTAATTTAACCCTATGTTAACCACCAACCCACTTTTTGCATAGACTTTCTTGCTACATTCTTGTAGCGAACAAGAAACATCGTCTTTCAAAGTTTCCCACTGAGATACACAGCGCGGAATTTCCTCGACTTCTCATAGTTCTGTCTGTATGCTCTTCTGTACAAAGATTTCCGACGGAAAAAGAAAATGCCGACTTGAGAACACCTGCAGTGGTCGAGCTGATCCAGCCTATGGGGTCTTACATTGTACTCCTAGCTGTCTGAGTGTATGTTAACGCTACGTTTCTATTCATCTGTCTATGCAAGCCAATAGTTCATTTTCATTCGCTTAAACCAGTGGTTAGCATGTTTTATACATTCAAGAACCACTTTTCCAACTACACATTAAGTTGTAGTTATCATCTTGTATATATCATGCACCATCTTGTATCTTACATCATCTTACATCCTCCCATGCCGTGAAACGTCACATAGGGCTCGCATGGTAATTCGCCACGTTTTCCTGTTTTCGGAGAGCTTCTCAGCCTCATCAAGGGATGATTTTATGCCTACTAATTTGGCCCCTCTTAACAGTGTCCTCTTCAGAGTTTCACATGATCGATCTCTTTTTCTTCGGCATGTTGTGTTCCATGTGATAGCTTGTTTTGGGATTCTCTCACTGTTTCTTCTCATCACGTGACCGATATATGTCTATCTCCTTTTTCTGATCACCCGTGAGACAGATTGCTGTTCATTCATCTCCCCTATCTCAGCGTTGTTCTTGAATTCTTTCCACTTTATAGCGAGTATTTCCCTTAGGTATTTCTTTTCAAAAGAGTAATTTCTTGTCTGTTTCTGTAGTTGTTTTCCAGCTTTCGTATGCATAAATGAGGGTGGATATTACATTTGAATTTCGGTCACGTCCTAAACGCGCCCATACTGGGATAATACGCCTAAACCGGCGTAACCCAGTTGTGAAACCTACTAGTGGCGAGGATTCGTCCTCCTGGACAAAAGCTCCGTCCTGGTCACAACTAGGAAGGGTAGCGCTACGACCACAAAACGTTGAAGTCGGAGATACTGGACCAGTGCAGTCTGGATAGGCAACCACCTCTCACCCGACGGGGATATATGCGTATCCTAATAACGCTTAGGTTTTCTGATGAGAAAGTCCAGCGCTGGACTAGATGGGCAACCACCTCTCACCCGGCGGGGATATATTGATATCCAAAACACGTCGAGGTTTTCCGGTGAGAAAGTCCAACTCTAGTTTAAACTGGTGCAACGAAACCATGGTGTCACGAAAACCCGCTTCTGCAACCCACCGAGAATACAGGCCCAAGCCGTGCGATACTTTGAACCTCATGTAGTCCTCTCGGGGATCTATTGTGGCCCTCTCGGTGACCACAGGATCAATCAAGGACCACAGGATTAAATTCAGTAGGATCACGGGGCGATCTTGGCGGTAGATTGCGAACGAAGAAGAAGAAGAAGGTATTTGAATTGAATAATCTTAATTTGGTTTATGTGCCGTGTTTTCTCAAAATTCTTGAAGATCATTACACCATCTTGTAGGAAATATTATAATTCATTAATTGTCTTAAGCCGGTAGATGACACGTAACAGCAAATCGATAACGGAACCGCAGACCACATGTTTATGCTCCGAGAACCTCTGTGCGTTGCGCACCACGGATTGTGAACCCCTTGCTCAAAACTGAATCAACCAACCAAGTGCCGTGCCGCGTGACGTAGGCAATAATTTCTCTCCACAATTACCTGATTTTGGACTTGATTACGAGATCCGCCGGTGACTTTCTTCCTAGCCACACAGACACCCAGGCCAGTAACTTCTCTCTCTGTCTTCCTCTGTCTCTTCTTCCCTCAAGTTGCTACAATCCAATTTTCTTCTTCGCAGAAAATGTCCTACAAATATCGCTTGTCTGCCTCCGATCTTTGCTGTAATTTGCCTTTAACTCCAACCTCTCTTAAGACTTCTTCGTTGGTTTTCTTAGCTGTCCATGGTGCCTTCAACATCCTTCTTATGATCCAGATTTCCATGTCCTCCATTTCTCTCTGTACTCTCTTATTCATGGACCATGCTTCACATCTATAAAACAAAACTGGCTCGATGTAACATTTAAGTGCTCGGAATCTTGTTTCCATTGATATGGATCTGTTGCACAAGATGTTTCTCATTTTCTAGAATGCTGACTTGGTCTGAACACGACTGCTGTTTATTTCGTTGTGACATTTCCTATCAGCTGTTATAATTGTTCCTAAGTACTTAAATCTATCAGCTTGTTTCAGATTTGTGCCATTGATGGTAATGCTACATTTTGGTGGTATTCTTTTCTTTGAGATGACCATCACTTCCGTCTTCTTTTTATTCAGGCTGAGACATTTCCTTTTACTTTCACGAACCACGATGTCCAGAAGAGCCTGTAGCTCCCCTTCACTTTTAGCAATCAGAACTGTGTCATCTGCATATCTTAAGTTGTTAAGGTTGAATGTAGGATTTTTTTTTTTTAATATGAAAACATTTCTTACAGTTTTGCTTACATTTTCCCGTCTAGTATTCAGTTGTTTTTTTTTTTAACTGAATACTGGACGGAAAAATTTAAGCAAAACCGTAAGAAACGTTTTCATAAAAAAAATCATATTTAACAAAAGGTGCAATTACATAAAGTTACCACCCGTCCCGTATTATACGGGACAATCCTGAATTTTAAGGATTTGCCCCGGAAATAGTATTACCTCGGTCAGGACGAGACTAAATATCACCTATTTTAAAACTCGTTCCTCATGTTGTCCCGTATTCTTATCTTTGGTCGTCGCATGTTCAGAAATAAAGGAAATTTCAGTGTTTGTCTGGATGGCCTAGAGGTTAGGGTAGAAATCCCTGTGTCCATGCCATTAAGGCATACTGGAGAGACAGTGTTAGGCCCTGATTTCTAAGACCATCTGCACATGAAAGTGTGATGTAGTCAGTGTCACGTCAGCCAATTTTTACCTTCCCAGATTTCTCTGGTACCCATTTTTTAGAGGCTGGGTGGACCCCGGTTTTTTTTTTTTTTTTTGGCGCTGTGTACCAGGGAGGAAAAAAACCCACTGCTGGAAGTTGAACTCGGTACCACCCAGTGCCTAACCACTCAGCAAACCAGGCCGATGGAAATTTTGTATTACGGCTAGGCACAGTGATAGATTAACCATCAGCCAGGGCCCTTAGAAAAGACTCTTACCACCTCCGTCCCCCACCTTCCAACACCTGATGTACAAACTTACTCTCCTGTTTGTTGTAACCTATACTATTACCATATCAGAACACAAGAAAAATCATCACGACAGAAATGAGATGTTTAAGGACTATACTAAATGTGACAAGAAGAGACCAAATAAGAAATGACACCATCAGGGCAAAGGTCGGACTAACACCAATATTACATTATATCCAGAAACAGCAAGTCAATTGATTTGGCCATGTTACACTGTTACCATCAGACAGTATATCACAGACAGCATTCACACTAAGATTTGTAGGTAACAGAGGAAGAGGCCGCCCAAGCAGGAGATGGAGAGAAGAAATTCTTATCTTATATCTTATATCCTTCCCGTGCCGTTAAACGTCACATAGGGCTCGCAAAGAAATTACAGCAGTATTAAATATCTCATTATATGAAGAAAATCGTCCAGTCCTATTGTAAGGAGTAGATAACAAAGCAAGCAGTTGCCCGGTTTGATTGGCAACCCCAATGGCCAGAGACGAGCTTTTATGGAAATGCGCAGTCATGCGAGTCCGTCGCTGATCAGATATAGAAGACGAGAAGATAGAAGTTGAAGAGGTCGCGGGATTCCATATGCAGAGCAAGTTAGAGGCCAGCGACCGTTGGAAGCTGTGTGATTGTTCAGGGGTGACTGAGGGAAGTCATTCGTTAGATAGGAACAGATATGTGTAGTTTAATTGTGTGCGTTTTACAATCAGAGCTGAACCTATAGTGTTCAAGGAAACGTTTTAATGATTTGATGATGCATATCGGCGGATATTTAATATCACATACATAAGATTCATTTTGATTCTTGCTTCCTTGTAAGTCGACATTTGTGTAAATACAGGAGATCATGATTTCATGAGGGATTGTTATATCGTGTTCCTATTCATTGGTGTAAAGTGTCAGTACGTAAGGTGTGAAAGTATAGTATATTCGCCCTTCAAACATTTGGTATAACAACGATATAAAAAAAAAAGACTGAACATCTTCTCCTTCATTCCAATATCATATTTTACTACATGTGGTGCCGTGACCCAGCGAACCTTCGTACAGCATAACTCCCCTGGAGAGAGAGAGAGACAGAGAGACAGAGAGAGTATGTAAACAGAATGGAAGATGAATATATAATATATGATAATATATGTTATGTGTCAGCTGACCGTATTTCAAACCAATTGGATTACACTGGGACATTGGAGGTCAACGTTTGTGCCAACATCGCTGACAAGAGGTCAGCCAGGGTTCAGTGTTTAGCTGTCGTACGTGGGAAATTCCACCACGGCAGGGTCAAAGTTCACCGCACCTGCGCGTGTCATGTTACATCGGGACAGAGGTTCCAACAAGTCTGTGTTCTTTGAAGAAAAATTTATTCCCGTGTGAGGAAAACCCTACTGGAATCTCCAGTTAGAGTGGAGCAGTCCTAGGCGGAAGAAATTTGTGTTAGTCTGGGAACGGGCAGGCTGGACAGTAAGTCAGTACAGAGAATCACGCATAGTGGTGCAGTGTGAACAAGTCAGTACGGAGAATCACGCATAGTGGTGCAGTGTGAACAAGTCAGTACAGAGAATCACGCATAGTGGTGCAGTGTGAACAAGTCAGTACAGAGAATCACGCATAGTGGTGCAGTGTGAACAAGTCAGTACAGAGAATCACGCATAGTGCTGCAGTGTGAACAAGTCAGTACAGAGAATCACGCATAGTGCTGCAGTGTGAACAAGCACACAGTGTATTTCTACGATTATCTATTTAAAAAATTTTCTTGGAAAATATTTCTCCAAATATTCAACCGATAATCTTTGTCTAAAGGCCAAGAGCTGTAGCATAGCCTTGTAAGTAATGATTATAGTTATTATTATTATTATTATTATTATTATTAGTGACATGATCAGGAATATAGTTAAGAATGTATTGGGGGGCAGGATAGTAGATCAAACGGTGACAGAGAAGGGATAGTTCGAAGGACGAAGAACGGATACTCGGTACTTCAAAGACCTGATCAAAGGTAAACCGAATCGACATGGGTATGCCGATAGATCGTAACATTGCGACTTCACGCACACATGCAGTAGCCGAGGGGGAACACTTGACCAGTAGATCAAACGACTGAACAGAGAACGGACTAAGTCCCGAAGCAGATAACTTGAAAGAGATGAGGGACTGGGTTAATTGGAGGTAACAATTGGACCGACGGAGATGAAAGCGACTAACACGAAGACGCTAGTTGCGGCCAGTTGGAACTTAGGAATATAAGGCAGAGAAGAGGGCTGAAGAGCAGATGAGGATTCAGGAGGCAGGGGGAGGTGCAGGCAGCTGCAAGTAGACAGATTAGGACTCAGCTGCAGGTAGAGAGAGAAGGATTCAGCAAGAGAGATGTAGAGATAGAGACATAGTGTGAGACTGAACTAGTGTAGCAAGAGATTGTGCAGTAATTTTTACCACGAGCTTTTGTATTAAAGTATGAAGTATTGTGAAGCAGAGAACGCTGCTTAAATACTGGCTTTTAGAATATGAGAAGTATGATATCGTGATATTTTGAGATTATGTGCTTCAAAGAAGAATATAACGAAAATGTATATAATCTTGCATATTATTCCAAGTGATGTTATCAATTTTATGGCTTAGATATATATTGGTCAAAATAAAAGTTATGCAGTGAACTTTTCATCGGACTTCTCTGGTCCAGCGAATGATGTAATATGTTGTGAAACATCAATGTGTGATGTGACGATTAAAGAGAAACGTACTGAATAATATGATAGTACAAAGAACATAAACTTGAACAATAATAGAAAATCAGATAAAGACATCTCTTTGTTAAACTGGTGCCGGTGACTTTTTCCCGACATTTGGGAGGAGACGACCGGGCGTATAAGCGGCCACAATGAGAAGTATTGACTATTAACGATCACGTGCTAGACTGTGTTGAACCGATGTGATTTAGCCAAAACGAACTGATGTGACATAGGCAAGGAACAATTGTTTCTTTAACAGTGTTAATTAGAGAACATTAATGAGACATTCACGAGGAACATCAACATCAGCGACAGAGGGACAGTTTGCTCGACCAGGAACAAGAGACAGTTAGGTTCTATATTAGTTAGATTGCAATTGTAATTACAGTGCATATTTGTTTGATTTATACAACTGTGTTAGAATATTTTTTACTAGAAATTATTGATTATTTCACCGAATATTTCATTGAATAATACAGAGATTTTTCAGAGAAAGTATTAGAGAAAATGGCAGAAACACCGGAAATAGAATACTAAAATGGGAGGTCAGATATCTGAGGAGAGAAGTAGCTAGGCTAGGTAGAGAGTTGAGGCAAGAAAGAAATATGAGATCACATTACAATTTTTATCCTAGAACAGACGTTAGACAGACACAGAACTCTGGTTATAGAAATGAGAGAGTTGGAAGTAGAAACAAATATCAAAACCAGGGACACTATACAGACATGAGTTATAAAACCAGACAACCAGCCTACAACGACACAAGGTTTAGAGACAGCTACCAGCACAACTCTTTTAAAAGAAACGATTGGAGGTACACGCCACATACCACTGAAAGATTTGATAAGAATATAAAAAAAAAAAAAGAAATTCAGTAGTGTGTACGACATCAGACACAGATAGACGAAATAACTATGAGACGAAGAGGAATAAAACTAGGGTAGAATTAGTCGAGGCTGGTAGCCAGACAGTTAAGGACAGAAAAGACAGGTCAACAGACACAGAACTAGGCAGATTAGCTCACACAATGGTTGATGTAAGTGTGGGGGTGAGCGAAGATTGTTTGGTAAGAAAGAGTGATGTAGCCACAAACACTTTACCCACAGAAACATGTGATATTACCATAGAAACAGACAGGATCGTGTTAAAGGACGTAGCTACGCAGTCTTGTCTGACCAAGGATGAAGAAACAAATACGGTAGATGTAGTATTAAGAAATAGTTATACATGTAGGTCAGAGACGAGGATTGATTTGAAAGAGGATCATGTAAGAGACTGCAACAATAGTCAGAGAATACTAGATAGTACAGAGGGCTCACAAGGTACAATAGGTGCAGTAGATGTTGCTGAAATTAATATGAATGAAGAAATGGTGTCACCTGATTTTAATGATGATGTGGAGGCATCCTCAGATGATGAGGAAATACCAGAGGCTTTTTTAGCAGAGATGGAAAAACAAATTTCTAACATTATAGAGTCATGTAAATCAATAACTTGCAGGGAGGATCAGAACAAGAATATTCATAAAGATGTCAGAATCTATGAGAGAGGATATAATAATACTACTACAGGATACAGAAAAAATAGTTTTATGTCAGGTCAGTACAGGACAGCTTTTACTGACGAGAGAATCTATGAGAGAGGATATAATAATACTACTACAGGATACAGAGAAAATAGTTTTATGTCAGGCCAGAACAGGAGAATTTTTAATGATGAGAGAAGGTATGAGAGGGGATATAGTAACCCCAGAGGAAACAGAGATAATAGTTACTGAAGCAGAGGAACGAGAGGAAATAGAAGGCGCTAATGATGAAATATTAATGACGTTATTTTAAGGTTCCAGTGTTCTGAGTATGCAGATTCAAGATTATTAGAATGCATAGTGTGTTACAGATTCACCTAATGTTAAGGTTACATAAATTGTTGGTCCTCATGATATACATCCATAATGGATTTGGCATTGATGATGTGAATTTTTTGCATTGCTACTAGGGTATTTTTAATGTTGAAATGCTCAGAAATTGAGAGTGTTAGTAGTATAACACTCTGTGTATCTTTTGTATGGTGAATAATAATGTAATATTGCATAATTTTGTATGATGAATGAAGTGCCTACACATTTTTTTGAGATATGGAAACAAACTTATCATTTGTATTAAGAAGAGTAGGGTGAGATGTTTGGGTGTTGCCAGATTGTTTAATGGAACCGAGAAGGTTGTGTTGTGATTATCAATACGAGGATACCCTCACCACTAAAAATGGTTGGCATAGAGGGATGGAGACCCAAGCGTTATCATGATAGAGGTGTACTTGGGGGGTAAAATAATTGAAGTCAGTGGAACAAATTTCGCGAGAATACGATGGGAGTATTCTGGTCTTTCAGGAACCAGTACATCACATTTTCACACTGAGTATGTATCAGGGAATGTGTATGAGATATCCTATGGTTGCCGCTGATGATGAGAAACGGGAGGTTTGTCGACTGAAAATTCATCATAAGGGCAATAAAGTGATTCGTTTTGAGGTTGGGCCTCAAATGTAATGACAGTATTTTTTGGTCATTTGAAAGAATGTATGCTTTTCTTTTTCTTAAGTGTGTATGAGACATCATTTTGATGTAGAAGAGCAGCCATGAATTAATGTCTTACTGGAAATTTTTTTGAACAAGATACAAATATGGTGATACATGTTTTCTTCTTATGATAATTATAAATAGTATATTGACAGAATGTGGTTACCATGTTTATGGAGATGTAGTCGGTACCGTTAACATTCTGACTTAAACAAGGGGAGGTGACCGCAAAGTGATTTTTGTTGGTACGGTGGTCCACATGGAAATATATTTTGGTAGCTCATTACTTACAAGGCACTTTGCTAGTTTTTTTTGTGTAGTCATAATGTTAACAATATGACTTAAACGAGGGGAGGTATGTAGTAACTGATGATTAAAGAGAAACTTCTTGAATAATAAGATAGGACCAAGAACATCAAGTTGAACAACAAAATAGAACTCTTAAGTGTTATAGAACCATGGAGTCCGTAACAAATATCGACATCAAACCAGAAGCTGACCCGGTCACCACAATGACCAAAGCCTTGAGACAATTAAAGGTAACCTTCGCCACTCAAGGTTTACCCTGCCACATCGATACCTACGATGGCGATCCACAGAGATTCCAACAATGGATAGAACAGACAGAAAAATATGCGTTTGTGCATAACCTACATGATTTGCAAAAGAACAACATATTCCTTTTTACAGCCAATGGGAGTGTTTCAGACTCCAGGCGAATTCACGAGAAATCAGACGAAACGTATACAGACTTTAAAGAAGAACTAGCTAAATGTTTCAGCAAAGGCATCGATCCTCACCCAGCCTTGAGACAAACAAGCAATCTGAAGCAACGCAAAGAAGATCCAATCCAAAACATGGCAGAAACAATGATTAAACTGGCAAAACAAGCCTTCGACAACGACAAGATACATCAATCGGCCTCACAACATTTGCTGGCAAATTTTTTTTATAGACGCTGTATATGACAAAGCAATCAAAACAAAGTTAATCAAGAAAGACCCACAGACATTAAACTCGGCAATCAATCAGTTATCGAAATGGAGCAGTTCACAAAAAGACTAACATCCCGCATGGCTAACGGGGAGAGCCCATGCCCGCAACTGAACCAACGACTTCTTCTTTACGCACCGACAGTGCTACACAAAGACAAGCTGCCTCGGAGAGCGCAATTCAAATCACGGCCACCGTGGCCCAGATCTTTATCAGGACATACAGATAAACAAAAAATCAAAACCATGTTTCAAATGCGGTATTCATGGCACATAGCTCGCCAATGCAGATATAATTCTGCACCCGTGTCAAACAGAAGTTCATGTAGGAGCACGCAGACTAACCATGCATATACACCACCCACATTCACCAGACCACCGGAGGACCGATACAGAACACCACGAGAATCTGCACCAAGATACAGAGCCTACAACCAACAGAGAAAACTCTCGGATAACTTCAGCTGAGGTACGGCATACGGTCCACCCCACCTCTACAAGTAACAACGGAGGTATAGTAAACGGTCCACCCCACCTCTACAAGTAGCAACGGGCCGAATCACAGCAGTTATAAACGGCACAAACGCAACATCCACCATTCCCGTGCAGATAAACAACACCATCATCCACACACTCATCGACACTGGCAGCGAAGTCAGTCTGATCAGACAAAACGTATGGGAAACTATTCGCTCAAACACGGTATTACTGCCCAGCGAAGGCAAACTCTTGACTGTCGACAGTTACGAATTAAGGGCAAAAGGTATCACATGGATAGAAATATACATAGGAGGACAAACTCATAAGCAAACGTTTATAGTTGTAGACAGAATGTGCAGACTGGCAATACTAGGCAGAGATTTTCTAACTCACACAAAAGCAACAGTGGATTTCGGAAGCATGCAACTATCGATTGGAAACACCAAAGTACCTATGAAAAACGAATACGAGATTTGCTCAACGATCAGAGCTACTTGTGACGTCGCAATTAAACCACAAACAATAACCATCGTACCAGCAAAATTGCAAAGACTTTTACCGGCGTTGAAAGACACGGAGTTAATGATCACTATTCACCAGAACAGTGTATTACTTCACGAACCTTGTGCTGAAACTATAGACAGTATCGTTAACCCTGATAAACAAAGAAAATGCCTCGTGACTATAGCCAACAACTCCAACAGGCATTTTAGAATAATAAAAAAAGGACAAATCATACCAAAGGCAGAGTTTGGCCTCGACATAAATAATATAACTAAAGAACAAACAGAACAACGCAGATACCACCAGATCTACTGACAGAATCTAACAACTGCTGACACAAATGCAGGTACATCCAAAACACGAAGCAGCTATCAAAACGATAATAGACAAGAATCAAGACATTTTCGCAAATAACGACTTAGAATTGGGCAGAACTAATACTGTCCAGCTGCACATAAGACACTGGATCCAAACCACCAGCATACACAAAACCATACCCTACGCCACTCAAACACAGAGGCATTGTAGAGAAAGCAATCAAGGATATGCTAGAGGCAAAGATCATAGAACGAGCACCACTGTCCAAGTGGAACTCACCGATAGTTATAGTAAGAAAAAAGGACGGAACACATCGCTTTTGATGCGACTTTAGAGGACTAAACAAAATCACGACTCCTATCACATACCAGATGACCAACGTAGAAGAAATTATGTCAGTGCTCAACACGCTAAATACTTTACCACACTGGACGTCAAATCAGGATATTGGAATGTACCCTTAATAAAAGACTCTAAAGTAAAGACCAGTTTCACGTCCAGTTTTGGGAAGTTCATGTTTACCAGAAATTCGTATGGCATCGCCAATGCTGCAGCAGCATTCATGGCATTAATGGATGAAGTACTGTACGGACTATCAGACCACACCATAGCGTACATAGATGACATCCTGCTTTTCACAAAGACGTCAATTCAGGACCACATCAAACAATCTGTATTTGACAGGCTAAGACAACATGACGTCAAGTTGAAAATGTCCAAGTGCAACTTCGCACAGAACAAAATCAACTATTTAGGTTTCACCATAAGTAACCAAGGCGTCACACCAGATAACGAGAAAGTGAAGGCAATGGCAGAGATAGCCACACCAAGGACAATAAAACAAATACGAAGTTTTATAGGAACAGTATCATACTACAGAAGGTTTATAGACAAGTTTTCCCACAAGGCAGAACCTTTGATCGCGCTCACAAGAAAATATAGCCGATTCTCCTGGTCAGCAGAATGTCAAAGGGCATTCGACAAACTAAAAAATGACCTCATGCGACAGACCATGCTCGCATTCCCAGATTTGAATAAACCGATGATACTTTACACAGACGCATCAGCAACAACAGTAAGCTTCGTGTTACTACAAGACATACCAACAACAGTAAGCGCCGTTTTACTACAAGACATCAGAAACAACAGTAAGCGCCGTGTTACTACAAGACATCAGAAACAACAGTAAGCGCCGTGTTACTACAAGACATCACCAACAACAGTAAGCTTCGTGTTACTACAAGACATCACCAACAACAGTAAGCGCCGTTTTACTACAAGACATCACCAACAACAGTAAGCGCCGTGTTACTACAAGACATCACCAACAACAGTAAGCGCCGTGTTACTACAAGACAACAGCACAAGACAGAGGGAGGAAAACCTAAAACCCACCTACTTCCTGCCCCATAGACTAAGTCAGTCACAACGTAAGTGGCACATCAACGAGAAAGAGGCATACGCCATAGTGTAAGCGTTACAGAAACTCCATGAATATATGTTACACAGCCAGTTAAGCATCTGAACAGACAGTATAGGACTTTTAAACCTAATGAACACCAAGCACAAGAACTTCAAAGTACATCGATGGAGCCATTACACCCAGGCTTACACTGCAGACATTCGTCATATCGCAGGAACACGGAACCTGGCCGACCAGTTTTCTCGGCCAGGAACAGAACAATGTAAAGACAACAATCACCAGACAGCAGATACTATCAACAAACAGGATAACATGCTTGAAATAAACACCATCAACTCTTCATCCTTTCTGCCAACTGATTTCCCCATGTACGAACCACAACCAGCATCTGAAGTCTTACCAGCCCCCCCCCCCCCCCAACAGTTACCCTCCCCTCCCATCATGGCAGATGAGCAAGACCTGGACGAGGAGATAAGACAGCTCAGAGGAGATATGAAGCACAACCGATTACCAAGGAAAACCAATGAAAAGTTCAAAATAGTAAATAACGTGCTATACAAAGTAGAAGAAGACAACGACGAATACAGGTTGCGAACTGTCATGCCCGAACATCTACAACAACAGGTGTTATCACAATACCACGATAATAACGGGCATATGGGGTCGGAAAAAAACGTTGAAAGCCATCCAAATTGGATACTATTGGAAAAACATGAGACAGGACGTAAACCAGCACATAAGAGCAGTGCCAAACGTGCAAAACAAGAAACCTGTTACCTCTAAAAAATCCATTAGAAATATCCGATACCCCACCGGCATGCATGCTAGAAATATCCGATACCCCACCGGCATGCATGCTGAAATTAAGTATCGACTGTTCAGGACCTTATCCAGTCACCACATCAGGCAACAAGTACATCGTGCATGTAACAGACGAATATTCCGCATGGACGGAGTGTTTTCCAACGCCAAACATCCAAAGTAAAAACAGTAGCTGACTTGGTAATCGACAATATCGTCCCAAGACATGGAGTACCAATTACTATAGTCACAGACAACGGTTCCGAGTTTTGTGGAGAACATTTCCAAACTATGGTGAAACGCTATAACATTCATTATATCTTCACCACACCGTACCATCCTGAAGCCAACGGGACAAACGAGAGACAGCATCGCACATTAAATGATATTGTGGCCAAACTGGTAAACACGGAGGTCAGTAAATGGGACGAGTACTTGGCACAGGCGGTGGCAGCGATGAATATGAACATTTCTAAACGAACAGGATACCCCCCCCCCCCCCATTTTTCCTCATGTACGGGAGACACCCCATTCTACCCCTGGACGCCATCCTGAGACTACGAACACACTGCTACAGTGAAAATGATTCTATAGAACACACTCTAATGAAACAACATAAAGCTTTTATACAAGTGATAAACCACATAAACAGAACCAAAGACGCACGAAAGCAAAAGTACGACGAGCAAAGCACAACTGAGGACATTTCTATAGGCGATCCAGTATACTTATTAAACCACCATATGACATCAAAACACGACAGCAAATGGAAAACGGGATTCTTTGTTCTAAGAAAATTATCTCCAGTATCATTTATAATAAAGAACCAACTGACAGGCAAAATACAACGAGTCCACTCAAACCATGTGAGAAAGGTCAAACAAGATTGGCTACAGGCGACAGAAACAATCAGCGCAGACAGGCTACACTCAGTATAGCACCCAACAACGATGATGACACCGACGATGTAGCAGACTCGTCGGAATCAGAGACCGAGGCTGACAATACGCAGGTAGAAATAACGGAGGCAGAAGTCGCCCGCACCCCACAACTGGGAGTAGACAGCGAAAACATGCCACCCAAAAGACGTGCAGTACCCAAGCTGAAAACCCTCGAACGCGTACATCCCGACACAAACAATACGCAACCACAGATGCAAGAAATCACTGACAGCGCACAGGCAGAAACACAGCAATCGCTTAAAGATCAAGTAAGCTACACGAGAAATCAGGGTGCAAGATCAACATCACAGAGCAATAAGACAAACAGTACCGCTCCAACAAGTACATTCATACTAGTACATGAAAAACAACCACCCACCACATGAGAAGACGGAGCTACAGAGCAGAGCGTCGAACAACGAGTAGAAGAACCCTTGCACACATTACAGGACCAAATACAGTATATGAGAAATACTGCGAGTCATACAAAATTACAAAAATAGGCCAGATCAACACACCAACAAACAGTCTAACCGGGGGAAAGCGACACGCAACTACGCAATCACGTCTCACCACGGATGGACAGAAACATCGCCGTCGCTAAAAAAAACAAAAAACTTTCACCCACTCCACCACTAACACATGGCCAGCAACAACATACTGTACATAATCAACCGGACCGATGGTCAATTCATTGATAGGTCAAGGCTGTATAAATCACACGAAACGCTGAATAGACAACAATACCCAGAAACACTGAGGCAATAAAGCATTTCAGAAAAATCCCTGGCTATCATTAGCAAACAAACAATTGCCCTACAGCAGATATAACTTGCCTGATTCGACAGTCAGTCAAATAAGGTCGAGCCTAGTATCCGAAAGAGAGAACTACAGCAACATTTGTGCTGGGCCCTAAAGAAGGACATAAAGACTTTGAGTTGAGGATATGTAGCTATACTACAATGTATATGTACAATTTCTTGTATTCCATACACAAATTTTGTAAACAAAACTAGGGGGAGTATGTAAGGAGTAGATAACAAAGCAAGCAGTTGCCCAGTTTGACTGGCAACCCCACTGGTCAGAGACGGGCTTTTACGGACATGTGCAGTCCTGCGAGTCCGTCGCTGATCAGATATAGAAGACGAGAAGATAGAAGTTGAAGAGGTCGGGATTCCATATGCAGAGCAAGTTAGAGGCCAACGACCGTTGGAAGCCGTGTGATTGTTCAGACGTGAATGATGGAAGTCATTCGTTAGATGGGAACAGATATGTGTAGTTTAATTGTGTGCATTTTACAATCACAGCTGAACCCATAGTGTTCAAGGAAACGTTTTAATGATTTGATGATGCATATCGGCAGATATTTAATATCACATACATAAGATTCATTTTGATTTTTGCCTCCTTGTAAGTCGACATTTGTGTAAATACAGGAGATCATGATTTAATGAAGGATTGTTATTTCGTGTTCCTATTCATTGGTGTAAAGTGTCCATACGTAACGTGTGAACGTATAGTATAATCACCCTTCAAACACTTGGTATAACAACGATATAAAAAAAGATTGAACATCTTCTCCTTCATTCCAATATCATATTTTACTACACTATCAAGACGCGTCCCCTCAACACCGAAAAGTATATGAGGAAGGAGACAAGACAAGACAAGACTATTACTATATGACTTTGTGTTACACAGACTGAACATACATAGATACGTCAATGACTTTTGTATAACATAACCTGCTAGCGCAACAATATAAGTGGCTGCCACATGAAACAATAATCTGTATTTGCAGAGGTTTTTTTCTTCACGTGGGGTCCCCTGGCCTTCCGGTGCCCCATTGCCTATGCCTGTTCAGACTAATGAGAAATCAATCGCTGGCTAGAAACGTTGAATCACTGTCTCAAATTCAAAATGGAACTTTGTGATCTGTTTGGTTTCCCACGTCTCTCACTCTGTCATGTTTTTTTTTGGTTTCCGCGCCTCTCATTCTATCATGTTTTTTGCTGTTTGTTTGTTTTTGTTGTTGTTGTAATTTTAGTAAAATATTTGTTTCAGGTTCTAATGGTCCATCTCCTTTGTGGTTTTTCAATCATGAACAAAATGTGCGGTAAAGAACCCCCATTTCTCTCTCTCTCTCTCTCTCTGTCTCTCTCTGAACATTAAGTGCCCACGCATACGGGGCTCCCGCAAGGTTTTTCCACAAATTCCTGTCCTTTGCCTTTATTTCCGCTCTTGCCCAGGTGAGCCCTCTACTGCTCAACATCCTTTCTGTTGTTCTTCTCCATGTCTCTTTTGGTCTACCCTTACTTCTTTTCCCCTGTGGTGTCCATCTTAGTGCTATTTTTGGTAATGAGTTGTCAGTCATTCTGAGCACATGTCCCAACCATCGCCAGCGTCTTTCCTCAATAATTACTGCCATCTGCATTTCTGCCAACAAGATGTTATTTCTTGTGGTGTTTGGCCAAAATATTTTTCTAATTATTCGTAAACATTTAGTCTGGAAAGAATTCAACTTGCTTTCTATGGTTTTGGTGATTTTCCAGCATTCACTTCCATAGAGTAGTACACTCAGAACATTACTCTTAAATATCTTGACTTTCATCTTCATGCTTAGTTTTTTAGATTTCTATATAGTCTGCAGCATTGCAAAAGCCTGGTTTGCTCTAGTAAGTCTGCTGTTGATGTCCTCTGTGCTGTCTCCATTTTCTACTGCTCTACTGCCAAGATATACAAATTCGTTTACCTCCACCACTAACTTGCTATCTACTCTGAGTACATTTCTGTTGTTCACATTTTGCTTCATTAACTTTGTCTTTCCTACGTTGATCTTTAATCCTACGTTGTTTGCTTTCTATGTTAGCTTGTTTATTTTATCTTGCATTTCTTTGTGGCTGCTTGATAGTAGACAAATGTCGTCCGCAAAGTCAAGGTCCTCCAGCACTGTGTCAAGGGTCCATTGTAATCCTCTGCGTTTGTCTGATATTGCCTCCTTCATTAACCAGTCTATTGCCAAGATAAATAATGTTGGTGATAGTACACATCCCTGCTTCACTCCTGTTTGTACCCTAAAGCTGCTGGATGTATGTTCTCCACATGTCACTTTGCACTGAAAACTTTCGTATAGGGCATTGATTACATTCACTATCTTACGGGGGAGGCCATGCCATCTTAGAATTTTCCACAGTGCATCTCTGTTGACACTGTCAAAGGCTTTTTTCAAAATCTATAAACAATGCATATGTTGTGCTATGCCACTCATTTGCCTGTTCTAATATTTGTCTAAGTACAAATATGTGGTTTATCCATGATCATTCTTTCTTAAATCCTGTCTGCTCTTTCCGAAGTTTTCCCTCAAGTGTTGGTACAATTCTGTTGATGATTATTCTGGAAAATACTTTGCTGATGAGTGCAGGAGAGTAATGTCTCTCCAGTTCCCGCAATTTGTGAGGTCACCTATCTTTGACAGTTTTACTATAAGGCCAGTTTTCCACTTCTCTGGAGCTTTTTCTAGATCCCAAATTTGATGTAATATCCGGCAAAGTTATTTTGGTGTTTCTGTTTCTTCTGCTTTCAACATCTCAATAGTTACTTCATCTTCACCTGGTGCCCTGTCTAATTTTAGCTTCTTTATCGCCTCCTTTACTTCATTTATTGTTATTGGTCCTGTATTGATGTTTAGTTCCATTTTTGCTTCAGGTATGTCTATTGTTTGTGCTGCTTATGTTCTGTTTAGTAGCGTGTTCCATCCATCTTTCAATTTTTTTATCTTTCTCCACTTCTTCTTCTTCTTCTTCTTCTTCTTCTTCGTTCGCTTCTGCCACCAAGACCGCCCTGTGGTCCTACTGAATTTACACCGTGGTCCCTCGTGTGGTAACCAAAAGGACCACACGAGATCCCCGAGAGGACCACAAGAAGTTCAGAGTATCGCAGGACATGAGCCTGTATTCTTGGTGGGTCTCAGAAGCGGGATTGCGTGACACCGTGGTTTTCGTTGCACCAGTTTAATCTAGAGTTGGACTTTCTCACCGGAAAACCTCAGTGTGTTTTTGGATATCAGTATATCCCCGCTGGGTGAGAGGTGGTAGAACACCCAGGCTAGAGTTGGACTTTCTCACCGGAAAACCTTGACGTGGTTTGAGATAGCCATGTATCACTGCCGGATGAGAGGTGGTTGCCCATCCAGTCCAACGTTGGACTTTCTCACAGGAAAACCTCAGCGTGATTAGGATACGCATACATCCCCGCCGGGTGAGAGGTGGTTGCCTATCTAGACTGCCCTGGTCCAGTGTCTCCGACTTCAGCATTTTGTGGTCGTGGCTGCTACCATTTCTAAACGTCATGATAACCCAGAGAAGACCGTCTTGGAAGGGTACATAATGGGAAAAAGAAAGAGAGGAAAACCAAAGCGAAGATGACTGCAAGACATCGTTGATGATCTGCAAATGGATGCATCAGCAGCAGGCCATCTTGCTCACAATCGAGAGGCCTACAAGAGTGTTGTTAGGGAGACAAAGTTTCGCGAGGGACATGCAAATGAATGAATGAATGAATATTTTGGTGTTCAGTAATTTTTTCTTGATTTCTTTTTTTTTTTTTTTTGCTCTATCTTTTCCTATGTGGTCTTGCTTATCCATTCCTTTTTTTTCCTCAGTTTCCGATATCCCAGCTCCTCTTTTCCTGTTTCCTTTAGTGTTTCGTTGAACTCTATTATGGACATTTCTACTTTGTCTTGTAGGACACTGAAGCGGTTCTTAAGTAATATTAAGAATCCATTAATTGTTTGCTAGACTTTCAGTTTTTCTGTATCAAAGCGTGGCTTTCTCTGTTCTCAGATTTTGGCTTTTCTTAATTTTAGTTCTATTGGTGCTACCAGAAGTTTGTGATCACTTCCTACATTTGCTCCGTTCCTTCCCTTCGCATCTTGTAGTGACAGTTTCCACTTGTTTATTAGTATGTGATCGATTTGGTTTTCCGTGGTTTTATCTGGGGACCTCCAAGTCACTTTATGGATGTTTTTATGTTGGAAAATTGTCCCTCCGACGGTCATCATATTTTCTTCACAGAAACTGCACAGTCTTTCTCCATTTTCATTTATTTCTCCGATTCCTTCTCTTCCCATGATTCTTCTTCTATCTTCATTTCCCTCACCTACTTTCGCATTGAAGTCGCCCAAGATGAGTAGCATATCATGCTTGGGTATTGTTTCTACTGTTGCTTGGAAGTTGTAAAAATCTTTTAATTCCTCTTCAGCTGCTTCTGTTGGTGCATAACAAACTATAATAGACAGCTTCGTGAATCTTGAGTTGAAGCATGCATATAATAATCTCTCATTTATACGGGTCCATTTCAGCAATGCTCTTGATGCTTCTTTTGTTATAATCAATGCTACTCCTCCTTCATGATGATCTTCTTTACCTGACCATATTATTGTATCTTCTGTGTGCTGTATTGTTAATTTCCTTCTGCCTTGTCCTGTCCATCTTGCTTCTTGTATTCCTAGTATGTCTAGTTTGTATCTGTGCATTTCCTTGATGGTTTGTGCTAGTTTTCTAGTCTGATTAAGCGTTCTTACATTCCAGCTGCCTATTTTTATCTTGTATTTATGTCCCAGGAGGTCTGCAATCGAGCTGGGGACTTCCAGTGGCTGGCTTTCATCCACAACCTTCATGGGCACAGTTTCCTGATAAGCATTTCTCCTTCCACCTGCATTTGTTTTTTCCCTTGCTTCTGTTTCTGTAGCAGTCTGATAGTTTGTTTTTTTTTACCAGATATGGTAGCTGGCCCTATGCCGAACTCTCCTTAGTCGCCTTTTACGATCATGCGTGGTAGGGTACAGTGGTCATATTCTTTGCTTCCCAGGCATGTGTCCAGGTTCCGGGTACCACACGGGGTTAGAACCTCCATGTAGAGATTCAAATGTCCAAGTGCCACTACCTGTAGACTACAGTTTAGAGCTATATGCCCAGAATTTTAAAAACTAATTTGGTGGAAATGTTACAATTTTGAATAAAATTCGCTCTGTTGATAAGCACAAGCTAACATTTTGTGAGTAAAAGTTATAAACCTAGCCTAATGATTAAATTTTTCCGCTTGATTGAGTGCCCCGTGGTTGAACTTTGAAAAGGTTGTCAGGCTACATCACTCACCTATAAACGAGCAGAATCAAAGAAAGAGTCATGAAGAAAACACCAAGTTGTCTCATGTCAAGCGATTCTCTAAGAAAACTTACAATCTGCTTCATAATCTGGCGTGTTGGTGACTTATGTGCAGGAAACTCTCTACTGTAGAGAGCGGAACAACAAACACAACTCCTTTAGGTCATCAGAGGAAGTCCTCCTAGTTGGGTGGGGGTGTCAGTCTGGGTCATGACTCCCGGAGGTCTTGTGAGTTGTCTTTTTATAATTAATTTGTTCAGTCCCTGAATAGAACCCGCGATCTTTCACTGCACTTTGAAGTGCACCTTGGCCGTTCAGCCACAAAGGACATGTATTAGATGCCCCAAATGATTATTTCACAAACTCCACAGCCAACAGATGCCTTTTCTGCTGTTTCTGACAGGCTTTTCAATGCCCTTGCTCTTGCTTGTCCCTTTATGCCCAGTTGCTTACATAGGTCGTATACTGAAATTGCTACGAATCCTCTCGCTCCCATTTCTACAGCTATCACTTTTGTCTTGGCTGCCTTAGTTGCTTGACCAGGTCATTGTACTTCTCATTCTCAAATATATGCTGGTCATCTATTCTTGTTTTGTACGGAACAGTAAGCTTGATCTTATTACTTCCTGTTTTTGCTGTGAACTACACTAATATAGGTCATATTGTGAACTTAGTTTTCATCATTTTTCTCTCCCTGAGAAGGGGTAAGTGAACTCTTCATTCTCTGAGTTAAAAGTCTTCGCAATGGAGATTTTTGTCTTGTTTTATTCGCGGACAGATGAACTAACACCGACCTACAGCTACCAGTGAGGGCACCAACTTTCTGAAGATGAAATAAAGGTAGAAATGAATAAATATTTTTTTCGCCACAAACGTGTATAAGCCAACAGATACGTTTAGTTTTGTTCGTTTCTTGTCTTCATCTTTATTGTATAAATTGCTGTCTTGTCTAACATGTAGTCCAGCTTCTTCTCTTTTCCTTCTTTTCATCTTACATGTTGCCGTGTGGATAAGATGAAAGTCGAACTGTCACAGTTGTCTTTAAAAAAATGTTGTTAATAAATATTCTTCTTCTTCTTCTTCTTCTTCGTGGATCTACGAACTGCTGTTCTTTGCAGCCGATGCATTGGAGATGTTGAAGCACCACAGCCTCGTGGCGGCATGGAAGTGAGCCATGGCAGCTACTTTTTCAGTCCCCGAGTGCAGGTAAAACGCAGGGGGGCGGGCGTGGAATGCTTCTTTAGCAGACTCCGCCACCATGGGGACTATGGCGATCCCCCGTCCGTTAACAAGGCTAGGCCTATCACTGGGTTGAATATCAATGGAGAAGTGGGACAAGGTCTTTGTCAGCTATGCTTCGCCAGCACTGATGATAGCATGTCAGCTACGGATCGCTGACTGCCAAACACGGACTTGATCTTCGCCCCCTTGTGTTACTGAATAAAACTGCTACTAAATTTTAATTACCGCATTTCCCGCCATGTAAAAAGTGCCCATAAGTTGGCAGGTAATATTTCGGGGGGGGGGGCGCTAAAATCCTCACATTTAAAAAAAACCAACTCCACAGCCTTCTTCCCACCCGCTCCCCCCCTCTCCAGGGAAGGTTCCATTCCGCCAGTTATTATTTACTGAACTTTTAAGCAAAACCTGGAGTCAGGCTGATTAAAAACTGGAATATCAGCAGTCATAACTAAGCTGAGGAGGCTAACTTGCCTGGAGTCAACCTGATTAAAAACTGGAATATCAGCAATTATAGCTAAGCTGAGCAGACTAACTTGCCTGGAGTTAACCTTATTAAAAACTGGAATATCAGCAGTCATGGCTAAGCTGAGCAGGCTAACTTGCCTGGAGCTAACCTTATGAAAAACTTGAATATCAGCAATTATAGCTAAGCTGAGCAGACTAACTTGCCTGGAGGTAACCTGATTAAAAACTGGAATATCAGCAGTCACAGCTAAGTTGAGCAGACTAAATTGCTTGGGATTTGTTTACTCGCTCACAAACTGAAGCATTGTCGAAGGTGTACAGGCTCATGCATCTGTCAGTCATGGAACCTCATAACCCGGGTATGATGGTTTAATTACTCGGTACTTTTTTTTAAATCCATGACCCGTGATAAGTAAGACTTAATATCGCTGATAATCTGCAAATGTATGTATCAGCAGTAAGACATCTTGCTTACAACCGAGAGGCCTACAGGAAAGCTGTTAGGGAGACAAAGTTCCTCAAGGGATATGCAAATGACTGAATGACTGACCCGTGACTTAGGCAGTTTAAAAGTGTAACTTAGGCTACTGAAAGCCTACTTGTATTGGCAGCACCCCCCAAATCCACCGTAAAATTCAACATTAACATCTGGCAGTGCATTAACTGCAGCAACTTGCACTGAATTCCTGTATGTTCTGTCTCGTTCACCACCATTAGTTGATTATTGCAGTAAATACGGTAAACAACGCACCTGTTAGCGCTTACAATCAGACTGCAGGGAATAAACAATATGGCAATGTATAAATCTATCCAAAAATAGATGAATGTGAGCAGGTGGCAGCGATAACACTCCTCATTTTTAAAGCTGTCGAAAGATGAGTCCATGACTACCGGGTTTACATACATGCACACACACACATATATATGGCGTATATGTGTGTACGTGCGTGTAATTTTAGTTTATAAATCATAACTGAGTCATTTATAATCATATTTCTCGCATTTTGAAGTGGTAAGAAGATTCATATGTTAAACATGTGTGTTTAAGTGTTAGTCTAGTACTGGTAAACTCTGCGTCAAGGCCAGTCTAAACCTAACTATTGATGTGTACGACACAGGGTGGTTTTTGGAGGAGTTTTTATGGGGGGGGGGGAAATGCATCTTTTATGGTGGGAAGTACGGTACTCACAGCTAAATGTACATACTTCTTCTGTCATATTTATTCTACTATTTAGTGCTATGGAACTTCACACAAAGAGTGTACGCAATGTCTGTTCTTGATCCAGGATTAGAAATTTGAGTCTTTCCCCGTGTAAAACATCTATCACCTCCTTGCCTACGAACATGTACACAGCTCAAGCACAGTGATATCGAGCGACGCCATGTTCTGCATCAAAAGCTTGTGATGTAATTTGCAACAACGGGAGCGAAGGGAGACAATTGTGTTACAGATACGAGACTCATATTAGGTTAGTTAGGTCCGGCGGGCTGTAACTAATTAGGACCTCACCATGCCCACATCCTGGCCCATAGAGGAAGGATCGATGTTTTAACCGTAGGGACTGAGTTTGCCACGAAGCCCCAGATTATAAAATCCTCTGCTGCAGTTAAGTGTTTGTTCTGGTTGACCTCCATGCTATTAAAGAAGGCTACTGCACAATGGAGTACAAGATTTGAAGGCCAATGAACTGCCGGACTTAAAAAGCTTCCAACAGTCTCATAAGCTGTGTAAAGAAGCAGACGTTATTCGCCTGCTTTTATTGTTTCTTTCCTTCGTTTATCGCCGTCTTGTCACTTCTCTGACCAGCTTCGTTGTATCACTCGAATAATTTATTAGTGTATACGTATATAAATCTAATTATATAACTATATACGGAGCCACTGCAGTAAATCTGTTATAACGAAATGTATAAACTAGGAAAAAAAGTAGGAACAGCTTTATTAAGAGCACACAGTTGTGACGTTTCTGTGTGAACCTAATCATACAAAAACATACAGGACTAGGGAAAAAAACACACACACAAAGAGAGAGAGAGAGAGAGAGAGAGAGAGAGAGAAGATAAAATACAAATTCAATAAATGATATGTAAGAAATAGGAATGGAAAAAAATAGAATAAAATAAAATGAATGGAGCACTTAGCTGTTACTTGTAAGAAGCTGTGGCTTGTAAGAGGTTGTGTTCAGAAGTGCGTATGGTGGGGTGTAGAGAATGTTTAAATGAAGACTTGTGTTGTGTGATATTGTTTCTTCGTAAATAAGGAGGGGGATGGAACAGTGGGAAGGGGAGAGAGTGATACAGTGGTAATCTATCCAGGAGAGGGTGGAATAGGTGATTATAGATGGGGTAGAAGAATTGTAATCTGATGCTGGGAGGAGGTTGTGTTATACGTTTCATTGTATGTGTTCTTCTGTCCTGCTCTCTGCGTGCTCAGTGAAGCAAAGATTGTACAATAGCAACGTTTCTGGTCCCACAAGCCTTCCTAGATCCAATGTCTTGCAGTGTTGTAACTCGTCGGGCCCTCTTCTTCTTTCTTATCCCTAAAGATAGCATAATATTGTTGAAGTTCTGAACTATATATTGTCTTTAGTGGTCTGAAGATATTGCTGGACTTTGTGATGGCGACTGTCACGTATAGTAGAAAAAAGGTAGATAAAGGTGTATGGTGCAGTTTTACAAAGTGAGGGAGGGAGTGAGTAAGGTGAGAAAAAAACGAATAGAAAGTATGAGAATGTATAAATGAAAAACATACAACATCTGATATTTCGGCGTGAGCCTTTTGGAGGATTACATGCACACGTATAGTATCACGTATAGTAGTACACTTTGGCTGTTTAAAAGTTATCAACCTGATGCACTTTCATATAGCATTTTTTAACACGTTGTGACCGCCACGATATTATCTTTCTCCATTGTCACTTTTTAATTTATGAATGCACGTTACCACTTCTTTTTGTTCACGTCAAAAGTTCTGAATGTGATACTATACACACACTACGCGTGATATTATATGGTTCACCACAAGACTGAAATCCTAACACACATAGTCACTATAAAATTCAGATGTTTCGTTCTTGAATCACATTATAGTTCACTTTTAACATTCATCAAACGAAATTCACAAGTGTCAAATTGAGACATCTTCGAAAGCATTTTACAAAGTTCCACAAATATCAAATCTTATGCACTTCTCATTCAGCACTAGTAGTCACTTTTCATCTTGAAATGTTATCTTCTATCTGTCCTAAACTACGATAGGTGATTGATAAGTTCTCAGCATAAGGTACAACGGGTTATTTGTGGACAACTTTTTTGGGGTTATTTTTCAACATAGTTCCCTTGCAAGTTTATGCACTTAGTCCAGCGATCCTGTAGCATAAGGATCCCTTCTTTGTAAAAGTCAGAATATTGTGTCAGTAGAAAATGGTCTACAGCATGAATGACATCATCATCTGAAGCAAATTTGCGACCACTGAGCTCCTTTTTTTGCGTTTGGTAAACAGGTAATAGTCCGAAGAGGCCAAATCTGGGGAATAAGGAGGATGCTCAAGAAGCTGGAAGCCGCATTCATGAATGGCAGCCGTTGCCACCGCCGACTTGTAAACTGGAACATTGTCTTGATGAAAGATGACTCCTCTCGTCAATTTCCCTCGACGCTTTTCCTTCAGTTTAACCCGCAGTTGCTTCACCATATTAGCGTAATAGGTCCTGGTGACCGTTCTGTCCTTCTGAAGATAGTCTACCAATAGCACACCTTCTGAATCCCAAAAGATGGAAGGCATCTTTTTGCCTGCAGACAAAACCACCCTTGCTTTCTTTGGAGGTGGGGATCTATGATGTTTCCACTGCTTTGACTGTTCTTTGGTTTCTGGTTGAAATTGATGAACCTAAGTCTCATCCATAATCACAAATTGCTGAAGAAACATTTCAGGATCTGCAGAAAAATGGCCAAGATAGTCTCTTGACATTTTGAGACGCTGTCGTTTGTGATCAGCTCCAAGAAGTTTCGGGACCCATCGAGCAGAGACCTTTGTCATTTGAAGATCATTGTGAATAATGGCATGAACACGTTCCTGGGAGATGCCCAAGTCAGTAGCACTTTACCACTCAGTTAGTCGTCGATCCTCCATTACTATATCACGAATTGTGCCGGTGGTTTCATCGGTAGTTACCGTTCTTGGTCTTCCTTGACAGGGATCATCTTCCAGACTCTCCTTTCATGTTTGAATTGAGCCTCCCCATTTCTTCACTGTGCTGTAAGAAGGGGCAATCTCCCCTAGAGTCTCTACCATATCCTCATGGATCAACTTCGATGATAAGCCATTGATGCAGAGGTAGCGAATGACTGCTCGATGAGAAATTTTATCCATTTTCTCAATTTCTGCCACCCTTTACCACTTCAGGAGCCTGTAAAAATGTTTGCAGTTAATTTCTTGAAACTTGCTGTTTAATCTTATATTAACCTGATCTACAAATGCACCTAATAGCAACTGTGTGTTTCAAGTATTTGTACTTTATGCCGAGAACTTATCAATCACCCCTCGTACTTCTGGTTCTAAACTGGTTTTCTGTCTCCTGAATATCTATTGGGTGTACCTGTCCATCTGCCGTTACTCTCCTATCTATCATTCTAATCCTCTTTTCTTTCTGTCCTCTCTCTGTCCCCCTTTTCAAAACTGCATGTTTGACTTATATATCGTAAGTCAGGACACCTCTAAATATTTCTGTTGGTCAGCTGGTGGACTACATACTAATTGGACTTAATTCGGAGATACGTCGGTCCACTCCCTTTGTCATCTTATTGGTCCACTGGACTATTCATGTGTGCAAATTGCGTCATAAGATTAGCAAATATGCTTCACTTGTCAGCAAATCTGTTGGGTCAAATCCATCTATTCAATTTTCTTTCGAGGATAAACTCTTCTTAACAACTATCAGGTATTTGCGATACCTGTAGCGGACATCCGTTAGTGTCCGTCTGTCTGTCTTCATATTGTTGATTTAACCATTCAGTTTAGTCGTGTCAGGACTGTTGTAATCTTGGTGTATATCTTTAATCTGCCTTTCCATCAGCTTTATTATTTTCTAGTAATTCAAAGTATCTACTTAATTCTAACGTAATTCTACTATTACCGTTGGAGTGTTCCTCTCCACCGCTTCTCAGATTTTTCATCGTTTCTTACCTACTTTCTCCTTATCAATAATAATCACACCTATAACAGACAGAACTACAAGAATAAGACTTCTAAGGGCATGCATCTTTTCAAATGCAACATATGCATATGAGACCTGGACACTTAACAAAACAGCTGAGAAACACATAAACGCCTTTGAGTGTAAATGCTACAGAAGAGTTCTTCAAATATCATGGACACAAAAAAAAGAACAAATATAACCATACTACAAGAACTTAATATTGAAGAAAGTTAGCTAGTAAAGAGGATTAAAGAGAGAAAACTTAAATATTTTATACACATTAAACGTTATGAGAATTAAAGAAGACCTATTTGAAGGGTACATAATGGGAAAACGAAAGAGAGGAAGATCAAGGTAACGATGGCTGCAATACATCGTTGATAATCTACAAATGGATGGATCAGCAGCAGAGTATCTTGCTTACAATATAGAGACCTAGAGGAGAGCTATTAGAGAGGCAAAGTTCCTCAAGGGACACGCAAACGACTGACTGATAATAACATGCAAACTAATAATAACATTAATAATAATTATTACAGTACAATCCTAATAAACAAGGCACTATGTTACATTACATACGTAATGTATGTAACATAAAGACTTCCTGCTATATGGTTCGGAGACATGGGTTATGATCAAGACAATACAACAGAGGATACAAACATTCATGAACTACTGCTTGAGGAGGATTTTAAACATTAAATGCCAGGACAAGATCAGGAACGAGGAGGTCTGGAAAGTGCAGGACAAGAACTATGAACCTACAAATCATGTCTAGGAAGTGGAGGTGGATTGCCTACACTCTAAGAAAAGCCGACACCAGCATAGCAAGACAGGCACTGACATGGAGCCCTCAAGGAAATAAAAAACGATGAAGACCTAGACTTACTTGGAGAAGAGAAATTATGACAGTGCTCAGAGGCAAGGGATACACATGGAAGGAAGCAGAGAATAATTCCAAGAACAGGGATGACTGGGGAGTCTTTATCTTTAACTTGTGCTCTCAAGGGAGTGAAAGGCGATGATGATGCTGCTGCTGTTAATGATGATGATGTTACATTAGGTACAGCCTACTAAGAAGTTAAAAAAGGTTATAAAGACAATAAGAAAAAGCAACAACGGTCTTTCATTTGGTAAGAAAGATTTTGTACCATCAGTAACAATTCTGAGGCTTGGCAATTCATTTGCTTCCAGCGGTTATCAAACTGCATCCACCAGGTGGCAGTAATGTATGTTTAACTAGATCAATGGTTCCCAATATTTTTTTTTAAATATAAAAGGGCCACTTTTCCAGCGACATATAAGTTGCTTATATATATATATATATGTGTGTGTGTGTGTATATATATACATTACATTTTACATCCTTCCCGTGCCGTTAAACGTCACATAGGGACCGCATGGCAATTTGCCAATGTCCTGTCTTCGGTGAGTTTTTCAGTCTCATCAAGGGATGTTACGCCCACTGAACTGGCTTCTCTTAACAATGTCCTCTTTAGAGTTTCATGTGGTCAACCTCTTTTTTCTTCGGCCTGTTGTGCTCCATTTGATAGCTTGTTTGGGGATTCTCTGATTGTTTTTTCTCATCACATGACCGACATATGTCCATCTTCTTTTTCTGATCAACCATGAGACAGGTTGTTGTTTGCTCATCTGCCTGATCTCTGCGTTGTTCTTGAATTCATTCCACTTTATGCCGAATATTTTCCTTAAACATTTGTTTTCGAAAGAGCATAATTTCTTGTCTATTTCTTTAGTTGTTTTCCAGCTTTCACATACATAAATGAGAGTGGATATTACATTTGAATTGAATAATCTTAACTTGGTGTTTGTGCTTATAACTTTTGAATGCCATATGTTCTCAAAATTCTTGAAGGTCAATGATGCTTTGGCAATTCGAATTCTAACTTCTTTTCTGGTGTTCACACTGTGGTCTATGTAGCTGCTGAGATATGCAGAATGGTTTACTTCTTCAACAGCCGTTTCTTCTACGTATATTTGTCCTTCGTCGTTAAGTTTCATTATTTTTTGTTTTACCCTTGTTGATTTCAAGTCTTATTTTACTAGCCATTGAGAACAGGGTATCTGTTTTTACTTGCATTGATTTCATATTGTCGCTGATAAGAGTTATGTCATCTGCAAAATCAAGATCTTCCAGTTGAGTCTCACGTACCCAATCAATGCCCGTTTTACCTTTGCAACATTTTTTCATTATGAAGTCTATATCACTTTCAAAAAGCAAGGGAAATAATATACACCCTTGTTTCACGCCTGTTTCAATATGAAACCATTCACTTATTCCTTCGTCTGTATTGACTGCACAAACATATCCATTGTAGAGGTCATTAATGATGTTGACAATCTTAGATGGTATTCCATATATTCTTAAAATCCTCCTTAATGTTTCTCTGTGTATGCTATCAAATGCCTTTTTAAAGTCTATGAAATTCGGTATTAACGGTCTTTGCTTTTCAATATGTTCTTCAAATATTATTCTTAGAGTAAAGATCTGGTCGAGACGGCTTCTCCCTTTTCGAAATCCTGCCTGTTCTTCTCTCATTGAAGCATCCAGTATATCTTGAATTCTATTCAGAATAACTTTGCAAAATACTTTTGACACAACTGATAGTAAGGTTACTCCTCTCCAGTTGTTGCAATCGCAAAGGTTTTTTCGGTATTTAAAAATGATTCATTTTTTTCCAATTTAGAAGGGACTTTTTCTTCTTTCCAAACTTTATTGAACATTTTCTGTAGTTGATTCATGTTGTCTATATTAATAGCTTTTAACATTTCGGCTATTATTTCATCACCTGCAGCTTTGTTGTTCGTCATTAGATTCAATGCCGTTTCAATTTCATGCAATGCAATTTTATCTAGGTTGACATTTAGTTGTGGGAATGGTAAATCAGTTCCAAGGTCTATCAGTTCTTTTGGATGTAGTCGATTAAGTAATTCTTGGAAGTGTTCAGCCCATCTTTGATTTTGGTCTTTACTTGATGTTAAAAGTATTGGTCTTTCTTTGGATGTAATAGTACCTGTTACCCTCTTTTGTATAGTATATAGAGTTTTGCTGTCTCTTGTTTTTGCTGGCTTCTCCATTTCTTTCGCCATATTGTCTATGTATTCTCTTTTATCCCTTCTAGCTGAACTTTTTACTTTCTTGTCTAGTTCTTTATATGTTGCTTTCACAAGATCTTTTCCAAGATCTGTTTTTACATTCAACATGTCTAATTTGGCTGCTCGTCTTTCATGTATGGATTTTCATGTGTTATCTGATATCCATGCATTTCTATTTGTTGTTTGCAGTCCAGCACTTGTTTTAGCTGCTGTAATTATAGCGGTGCTGTAAGAATGCCATAAGTCATCTATATCTGTCTCCTCTACCTCACTGAATGCAGCGAACTGTTTGGTAAGTTCCAGATTAAAATTACTCTTAGTACTTTCATACTGTTTATCTTTCTGAGTATTGCTTTCTTGTGTTGGCTTTTCAGTTTTAGTCTTATTTTCCCTACACACAGATTGTGATCCTGTTGACATCTGCACCCCTATATGCTCTTACATCTATCAGAGACGTTCTGAATTGCTTTCTAATACAAACATGATCTATCGGATTTCTGGTTCTATCATCTGGAGATATCCATGTTGTTTTATGTATCTCTTTGTGTGGAAATACTGTTTCTCCAGTGACCATGCCCTCTTTTAAACATAATTCAATGAATCTTTCTCTATTTTGATTTACCGTATCAATCCATCGTTTCCCCATAACTTTTTCGATGTCGGTGTTATCTTTTCTTACCTTGGTGTTAAAATCTCCCATGACAACTAAGATGTCGTGTTTAGGACATTTTTGTTTTTGTAGTTGGTGATAGAAAGTGTCTTTTATTTCGTCGTCTGCATCATTTGTGGGTGTATATCATTGTATGATTGTCATTCTTCCGTGTCTTATTTGGAACCGTGCTCTTAATATACGACTGTTCACTGTTACCATTCTGTAAGGCTCTTTGCTGCCGCAGTTGACATAAGTATACCTACTCCTTCGTGATATTTTCCATCGTCTTTGCCTGAATGTATGATTAACTTACAGTTTTCAGGAGATCTTTTCTTTGCTTCAGGCCATCGCATTTCACTGATGCTCAGGACGTCTAGGTGATATTTATCCATTATATATATATATATATATATATATATATATATATATATATATATATGATAATGTACTTTCACAAGACATACAATGAAAAAAGGAGGCACTGAAAATATTGTAACAAAATAGAGGGAAGAAGAGCCAGAAGAAGGCCGAGAGAAATGATACTGGACAGTCTGGAGTGGAAAATTGGCCTTGTAGTAAACTACCAAAAAAGAAAAAGGGTGACATCACAGATTTCGGGAACTGGAGAGGCATTACCCTACTGCCACTTACCAGTAAAGTATTTTGCAGAATAATCATCAACAGAATTGTACCAGCACTTGAGGGAAAACTTCGGAAAGAGCAGGCAGGATTTAGGAAAGGAAGATCATGGATAAACCACATATTTGTACTTAGACAAATATTAGAACAGGCAAATGAGTGGCATAACACAACATATGCATTGTTTATAGATTTTGAGAAAGCCTTTGACAGTGTCAACAGAGATGCACTGTGGAAAATTCTAAGATGGCATGGCCTCCCCCGTAAGATAGTGAATGTAATCAAAGCCCTATACGAAAGTTTTCAGTGCAAAGTTATCTGTGGAGAACATACCTCCAGCAGCTTTAGGGTACAAACAGGAGTGAAGCAGGGATGTTTGCTATCGCCAACATTATTTATCTTGGCAATAGACTGGTTAATGAAGGAGGCAACATCAGACAAACGCAGAGGATTACAAAGGACCCTTGACACAGTGCTGGAGGACCTTGACTTTGCGGACGACATTTGTCTACTATCAAGCAGCCACAAAGATATTCAAGATAAAATAAACAAGCTAACTCAGAATACAACCAACAAAGGACTAAAGATCAACATAGGAAAGACAAAGTTAAAGAAGCAAAATGTGAACAACAGAAATGTACTCAGAGTAGACAGCAAGTTAGTGGAGGAAGTCAGTGAATTTGTATACCTTTGCAGTAGAGTAATAGAAAATGGAGACAGCACATACGACATCAACAGCAGACTTACTAGAGCAAATCAGACTTTTGCAATGCTGCAGACTATACGGAAATCTAAAAAAAAACTAAGCATGAAGATGAAAATCAAGATATTTAAGAGTAATGTTCTAAGTGTACTACTCTATGGAAGTGAATGTTGGAAAAATCACCAAAACCATAGAAAACAAGCTGAATTCTTTCCGGACTAAATGTTTACGAAGAATTAGAAAAATATTTTGGCCAAACACCATAAAAAATAACATCTTGTTGGCAGAGATGCAGATGAAGCCACTGACAGAAATTATTGAAGAAAGACGCTGGTGATGGTTAGGACACGTGCTTCGAATGACTGACAACTCACTACCAAAAATAGCACTAAGATGGACACCACAGAGGAACAGAAGTAAGGGTACACCAAAAGAAACATGGAGAAGAACAATAGAGAGGATGCTGAGCAATAGAGGGCTCACCTGGGCGAGAGCGGAAAACAAGGCAAAGGACAGGCATTTGTGGAAAACCCTTACGGAAGACCCATGTGCTCTTAGCATTTAAGGTTCAGATGTATATATATATATAACAGTGCTACAAACACTGTATCATCACCATCAGGTGCCGTGCCGATTGGCGTTGGCTGACATGTTTCTCCATAGTACCCGATTCCCCCATTCAGGCTATCAGCTCAGCTGGTGATCACCGTTCACACCATCTCCTTAGACTGTCCAGTATCATTTCTCTCGGCCTTCTTCTGACTCTTCTTCCCTCTATTTTGTTACAATATTTTAATGGCTCCTCTTTTCATTGCATAACCTGTGAAAGTACATTATCTTTCTTGTATTTTTTGTTATCAGATTTTTTGTATCTCCCGTTCTTCTCATACATTCTTCATTAGTAGTCATTGCTGTTCAGAGAGTTTGAAACATTCCTCTGATAAACCACATTTCTATTGCTTCTAATGATCTTTGTGCGGACCTATTGACTATGATCTTTCTCCATATATTAAGATATGCTCGATATAACAGTTTAGGACTCGTTTTATAACATTTATTGATAAGGATGCGTTGCGTAATATTTTTCTCATTCTCTGAAATGCAGTCTTTGCTTGTTTTATTCTGTTGCTAATTTCTTAATTGTTTTATTTTAACAGGTGGCGCTTAATGCAAAATGATAACGCAGGTACGGACCAAAGCTTTGGAATTACTGGACTAGATTTCCCTAACTATAGAAGATAACGTTACGGACTAGACCACCGGCCAGATTGCCAGGACAATAGAGGATAAAGTAGCAAGCCACAGCATACTCAGGTTGGGAACTACTGGACTAGATTGTCAGAACTACAGAAGATAAAGCAGTCACGGGCCATAGTTTGGGAATCACTGGACTAGACTGCCAGAACTATAGAGGATAAAGCAGTCAGGGTCCACAGTCAGTGGAACTGTAGCCGCCTTACTTACAGCAAAGGGGAGACTGGGCTACGTGCGTGTATAGGGTCACGAAGAAGTGTTAGACATAGAGATCAGAGGTCAGAAATTTGTGACGAGGTTTTATGTAGAAATAATCACTTTCCTGTCATTTTGTTAAAAAAAAACCTGTTGCGGCTTGCTATAATAATAGTTAATATTCACAGAACGCCTAGTGTGAAGGTAAGATTTGAAAGTATCAAAGAAATAAGAAAAATGAGCAGAAAGGCAAGGGAAAGGCCGGAAAGAAGGCAATGAACAGTGGCCGTACCGGCACTGTAGAATATCATTGAGTAGATCAACCAAGTGCCGTGCAGCGTGGCGTAGGCGATCATTTCTCTCTACAATTCCCTGTCTTTAGACTTGATTATGAGATCCGCTGGTGACTTTCTTCCTAGCCACACTGACAGCCCATCCAGTAATTTCTCTCTCTGTCTTCCTCTGTCTCTTCTTCCCTCAATTTTGTCCAGTTGCCACTATGTGTTCCAATTTTCTTCTTCTCAGAAAATGTCCTACTAATCTCGCTTGTCTGCCTCTGATCTTTGCTGTAATTTACCTTTTAACTGCAACCTCTCTTAAGACTTCTTCGTTGGTTTTCTTAGCTGTTCATGGTACCTTCAACATCCTTCTTATGAACACATTTCCATGGCCTCCATTTCTCGCTGTACTCTCCTATTCATAGACCATGCTTCGCATTCATAAAACAAAATTGGCTCGATGTAACATTTAAGTACTCGGAATCTTGTTTCAGTTGACATGGATCTGTTGCATGAAATGTTTCTCATTTTCTGGAATGCTGACTTGGACTGAGCACGTCTGCTTTTTATTTCATTGTGACATTTCCCATCAGCTGTTATAATTGTTCCTAAGTACTTGAATCTATCAACTTGTTTCAGTTCTGTGCCATCGATGGTAATGCTACATTTTGGTGGTATTCTTTTCTTTGAGATGACCATCACTTCAGTCTTCTTTTTATTCAGGCTGAGACCTTTACTTTTACTTTCACAACCACGATGTCCAGAAGAGCCTTTAGCTCCCCTTCACTTTTAGCAATTAGAACTGGGTCATCTGCATATCTTGATATTCCTGGCAAGCTTTTTATATTTCTCATTATGTTTTCGCTGTACAAGGAGAAGAGGTCAGGAGATAGAACACATCTTTGTCTCACTCCCAATTCTATGTCTTGGAATGCTCCTATCTGGTTCTCAACCTTCATTGCTACTGATTGCTGCCAGTATATATTTTTGATGAGTTTCAGATCTTTCCCATCTATGTTGATGTCTTCTAGTATTCTTATAATTTCAGTGTGTCTCACTTTATCGAATGCTTTTTACAGAAGTCTATTAAGCATAAGTATAGGTCCGTCTTTACTTCTGTTGATCTTTCCATCAATGTTCTCAATATGGCATTCCTTGTGCCTTTTCCTTCGACGAAGCCACACTGTTATTCAGCGATTTCTGGTTTTATTGTGCCCCTGGCTCTTCTTATCACAATACGAAGCAGGATTTTGGTAACATGGCTCATAAGACTAATGGTTTGATGATCTTCACATTCAACTGCACCTTGTTTCTTTTGTAAGGCAGTGAAAACTGATTGCAAAAGGTCTGATGGGACATAGTTACTGTTATAGATGTCATTCAGCAATCTGCTAATTATTTCTGTCAAGCTCTCCTAATGCTTCTAATTCTTCTTTGGTGATTTTGTCTGGCCCTGGTGCTTTGTTGTTCTTCATGTGTTTGGTGGTTTCTTCTACTTCTGCATTTAATATGGGAGGCCCTTCATTATTATTTCGTATATCTATTTCGCCTCTATTGTCCTCATAATGGACAGAGATAAAATAACGGCACTTTGGTGCGAATACATTAGAGAACTCTATGAGGACAATTGAATAGATGTGGGGGGGGGGGGAATCGTGGTTCGGGATTACAGGAGAGATAAGATCGCCAATACTAATGACGATGCTGCTGCTGCTGATGATGATGACGTAGGGGTTCAGTTTTAAAAAGATGATGATGATGATGATGATGTAGGGGTTCAGTTTTAAAAATACACGTCACATTTTGTGTTGATTTTTTTTTATATCAGTGACCACCCCAGTGAGAAAGGAGGAGGGGGGGAAGGTAGGGTCCAGCCGGTCAGTGCTCATAGGTGTAAATCGCTTTGATCTTCTTTATTGTATAATTAGGATGTTCTTTCACTCCTACACTGCTTGCCAGCGAATAACGAAAATTCAAACCAAATACTGTATAATATTAAATAGTTTATTATAAGATTTGCGATATATACGATATAACTAATAAACAGGTAAAATGGTAAAGGTAATCCTGTCATGCCTTAGAGGCACATAGGGATATGGTGTTAGTGCCCATTTATTTTACATGGACCGGTTAACAAAATGGACCCTTAGTAGAGTAACGGAGGATCTTGATTTTGCAGGCGATATTTTTATGCTATGAAGTAGGTACAAGGAAGCGCAGGATAAAACAAATAAGCTAACCCAAAATGCCAGTAAAATAAGACTAAAGGTCAACGTGACAAAATTAATTAAACAAAATATGAACAGCAGCAATGCACTGAGAGTAGACAACCAGTTAATGGAGGAGGTCAATGAATTTGGATATCTTGGCAGTAGAAGTAGCAGAAGATGGAAGCAACGAAGAGGATGTCAATAACAGGGTAACTAGGACAAACCAGACTTTCCCAATCTTCAACAGTCTATGGGAATCTAAAAAGCTGAGAAAGGAAACGAAAAAGTCAGGATTCTTAAGTGAATGTTGGAAAAAAAACCAAAACTACAGAAAACACACCGAATTCCTTCCAGACTAACTATTTACGTAGGATTAGATGAATATTTTGGTTCAATATCTTAAGAAATAACACCTTGTTGGCAGAAGTGCAGATAAAGCCACTGACGTCGATTGCTGAGGAAAGACGTTGGCGGTGGTTGAGACATGTGCTCCGGATGACAAGTAATTCGCCACCCAAAACAGCACTGAGATGACCCATCAAGAGAATAGGAGTAAGCGTAGACCAAAGGAGACATGGAGAAGAACAACAGAGAGGATGTTGAGCAACAGAAGGCACATCTAGGCAACAGCGAAAATAAAGTATATTTGGAGAGGCGTTTGTGGAAAGCTCTTGCAGAAGCCCCACATGCCTAGGGCACCTAAAGATTTAAAGAGAGAGATTAATAAAATATTTAACTTAACATTTCTTGGAACTAAAAAGGGTCATCATAAAGCTATAATAGTTCGATTTTATCTTTCTGAAGCTCCATGGGGTAAAATAGTCTAGATTTTAGAAGACTGATAATAGCAATCTATTTTCTTGTTATTTTTCTTTCTCTCGTGTCTAATGTCATTTGTTTACAGTTTTTCTAGGCTAATCATCCAAATTTCTTCCTAAATGTTAACGTAAGTGAACCTCAATGTTTCCAGCCTGATGTGAGTATCGATGTCATTTAAAGTGCGATTTGTTCACTCAGTTTATGGAGAAGTAAAGGGACAATAGGTATTCAGTCTTTTGGATGTCCCTTGTGGAACTTTGTCTCCCTAATAGCTCTCCTGTAGGACTCCCGGTTGTAAGCAAGATGCCCTGCTGCTGATGCAGCACTCGCGACAGTTTCTCTGATCCACCCCTATTGGCATACAAATGTGAGCCAAACCTTAAGAACATCCTCGTCCACAACCACTTGAAGCAGGGCCTTATATATGTTGGCACCAGAAAATGTAACCGTCCCCGCTGCGTTACTTGCCCGTAGTCTGGAAAACGAAAACAATCACCTTTCTCGAAACTATCCTCACTCTTCATGAGGGATTCACATGCGAGTCCCGTAATGTGATATATGTCATCGTTTGCAAAAGATGCAGGATAACATATATTGGTGAGACTGACCTCGGATTAGGGGACCGCATGCAAAAACATCTGTACGACATCACCCAGCATGCTTCGAAACCAGTCCCAAATCATTTCAATGGCCCCAAACACAGAGGCAAATCCGATTTTCTGGTAACAGCCATCAAACAATGTCACGCAGATGACACAAGCCGCCTGGCGTTTGAGAACTGCTGCATTCAAAATTATGGAACGCTGGAGCCACATGGGTTAAACTGGCTGTTTAGCTACACTTAACATTCTCTTCAATCATTATAGTACCTCTCCATTAAGCTCCATCCTTTCTTACTTTTCACACCTCCTCGCACCATCACTTTGCAACCCCTCTTCCCCAGTCATCTATTTCAACTTCTCCTGGCTAGGTCAACATTGTGTCACTCTCTCTCCCCTCCTAGTTCCCTATCCACCGCCCCCAGTTACAACCCACCGACTACATATCACCGGTCTCCATTTAAAGTCTTCTCTTAAGATTGTCTTCTCTAAATTCTCATGACGTTTATTATGTCCGAAATATTTAACTGTTCTCTGTTTAATCTTCTTTGCTAACCAACATTCTTCAGTATTAAGTTCTTGTAGGATGGATGTATTTGTTCTTTTTTGTGTCCATGATATTTGAAGAACTCTTCTGTAGCATTTACATTCAAAGGCATGTATGTGTTTCTCAGCTGTGTTCAGGTCTCACAAGCATATGATGGGATGGGAAAGATGCATGCCCTTAAAAATCTTATTTTTGTAGTTCTGTCTGTTCCTCTCCACAGATTCTTTAGTTGTTTTATTTTTTTTAAGAGCGATGGATGTCCTCCTTTTAATTTCCCCCATTGTATCTCCATTATTAGTTAGTAATGAAGATATTCAAAACTGTCCATCTCTTCCAATTTTTCATCATTGATATATGTTTCAGCTGCCTTATTTGTTTCGTCAGTTGTCATCAATTTAGTTTTATTTGCATTAAGATAAAGATTTTGGTCTTCACTATGGTATTTGAGGCGTTAAATTGCTCATTTGGTGCAAAAGCAGCAAAGAAATCAACACAGTCTAATGAAAACCACGAACAACTTCGGGCGTCAGCCATGTCTGTTCTAAAAAGTTAAGATTAACTTTCCAAATTCGAGAACTTCACTGGCAAGAGGCTAAACTTGCAAGAGGCTGATATGGAAACAATTTCAGTCTTGGTCAGCGAACCTGAACCAATGGCTTCAGCAATGCTACAAACATCTTTTGTTGTATAGCCCCACCAAAGCTGACATAAACCAAGAGTGGTATTTTTACCCTCCTAAAATAGAGATAATTCCTAATGCTTCTAAATCGCGTTGACCTCCCTTCGTTTATATGTAAATAGAACATTCCTTTTTTAGGTTTCTCTTTATTTCATTCACTTGGATTTCATCATAACCGTAGCATAATACTTTCTCCACTGTGTATGTGGTGACAAAAAGATTAAATATCTGTGCAGTCATTTTGTTTTGATCAGGTCAATGGACTTGAATTTCTAATAATTTGTATGCACCTCTACAGCACATGCCTACGTCAAAACGTGTACCTTTGAAGACAAGAATTGTTTTCGCATCATTTACCTTAAGTTGAAAAGGTGCGCATATCGCGGAGTTTAGAAGGAAGTTTTATAGGACAAGGTGTGAACAGTATCGAATTAAGGTAGGGAATGTCCAGGTAGGCACTTATAATCTGCTATCCCGCAAACGATTTAGTGACTGTAAACTCATCATCATCATCATCATCTTTCACTCCCTTGAGAGCATAGGCCACGGATAAAGACTCTCCAGTCATCCCTGTTCTTGGAATTATTCTCTGTTTCCTTCCATGTGTATCCCTTGTCTCTGAGCACTGTCATAATTTGTCTTCTCCAAGTAAGTCTAGGTCTTCCTCATTTTCTATTTCCTTGAGGATTCCATGTCAGTGCTGTCTTGCTATGCTGGTGCCGGGTTTCCTCAAAGTGTAGCCAATCCACTTCCATTTCCTAGACGATTTGTAGTTTCATAGGGTCTTGTCCTGCCCTTTCCAAGACCTCATCGTTCCTGTTCTTGTCCTGCCATTTAATGTCTAAAATCCTCCTCAAGCAGTATTTCATAAATGTCTGCATTCTCTGTTGTATTGTCTTGATCATAACCCATGTCATAACCATATAGTAGGACATTCTTTACGATTGTACTGAAAAAGCCTGAGTTTGGATCTTGTTTTGATGTTCTAAGATGACAATATTTTGTCAAGTTGGATAAATGTTGTCCTGGCCATTCTAGCTTTAACATCATTTTCCGTTCCCGCATATTTATCCACTCAGTCATTTCCATGGCCTTTGGGGAACTTTGTCTCCCTAACAGCTCTCCTGTAGGCCTCTCTGTTGTAAGCACGATGCCCTGCTGCTGATGCGTCCATTCTCAGATTATCAACGATGTCTTGTTGCCATTTTCGCCTTGGTCTTCCTCTCTTTCTTGTTCTCATTATGTACCCTTCCAAGACTGTCTTCTCTGAATTCTCATGACGTTTAATGTATCCAAAATGTTAAAGTTTTCTCTGTTTAATCTTACTTACTAACCAACCTTCTTCAATATTAAGTTCTTGTAGTATGGATATACTTGTTCTTATTTTGTTTTCATGATATTTGAAAGACTCTTCTGTAGCATTTACATTCAAAGACATTTATGTGATTCTCAGCTGTTTATCCACTATGCTGGCTAAATATGTGAAATACTTCCTCAATTAGTACTCAATATGCCAGACACCTGTTGTTTTTTTTTAGACAGGAAGCAGCGATGGTAGGAGGGAAAAAAATCGTTTGATCTATCGGACAGGTGTTGCAGAAGGTGAGACCAGGCTATCAGGTATTGTTCTGGGTTTGACTGGGTCTTAATTCCAAATCATGATCATCATTAAGTGCCGTGCAGGTAGGCGTTGACGATCAGTCCTCTCCTTAGATCTCGGTCCTTGATATTTTCAATTAGCTCAGTTGGTGACTTTTTAGTGTGCCATCCCGCTAGACTGTTCGTGATTAAAAAAATAATCTTGTGTACAGGGAGCGATCAGAAAAAGGAGACGGATATATGTCGGTCACGTGATGAGAAGAAAGAGTCATAGAATCCTAAAGCAAGCTATCAAGTGGAACACAACAGACTGAAAAAAAAAGAAGTCGACCACGTTAAACTCTAAAGAGGACAGTGTTAAGAGAGGTCAAAAGGCATAAAATCCCTTGATGAGGTTGAAAAGCTCGCCGAAGACTTGGCGAACTACAGAGACAGAGAGCCAGGTGTGACGTTTAACGGCACGGGAAGGATGTAAGACGTGGAGTGACCAGATTTAATGATGATTAACATGGTTTCATTGTTAAGAAACTGTCAAGGAAGACGTGGGGAAACGAAAGCTCTTGTAACATACAACAAATATTTTACGTTTTTTCATTTTATGTTTCGGTGATCGTGTTCTTCACAGTTTACGGTCCTTGGTGTCAGCGGGCAGCTGAAATGCTCTTTTTTTTTTCGTTTCTTTTTGTCTCTCGTCCTTCATATACTTCTTTTTCTCTTGAATTTTTCAATGTTTACCAGGTTATACAGCTTCCTTGTCTCCGATTACCAGTTTCTGTCATCTCATGACATGTCCAGTGATTACCTTACATCCTTCCTGTGCTGTTAAACGTCACATAGGGCATGAATGGTAGTTCGCCAAGATGTCCTGTCTTCGGCGAGTTTTTCATTATCATCAAGGGATGTTATGCCCACTGAACTGGCTTCTCTTAACAATGTCCTCTTTAGAGTTTCATGTGTCGACCTCTTTTTTCTTCGGCCTGTTGTGTTCCATTTGACAGCTTATTTGGGGATTCTCTGATTGTTTCTTCTCATCACATGATGATGCTCCGAAAGGCAAGGAGACAGCAGCCGGAAATAATGTCCATCTTCTTTTTCTGATCAACCATGAGATAAGTTGTTGTTTGCTTATCTGTTTGATCTCTGCGTTGTTCTTGAATTCGTTCCACTTTATATTTTCCTTAGGCATTTGTTTTCGAAAGAATCTAATTTCTTGTCTATTTCATCATTTTCCAGCTTTCACATGCATAAATGAGGGTGGATATTACATTCGAATTGAATAATCTTAACTTGTTTTTTGTGCTTATAACTTTTGAATGCCATATGTTCTCAAGATTCTTGAAGGTCAATTATGCTTTGGCAATTCGAATTCTAACTTCTTTTCTGGTGATTACCAAGTTCTCTAATTTCTCTCTTCTCATGACATGTCCAGTGATTGCCAATTTCTCTAATATCTCTCTTCTCATGACATGTCTAGTAATTATCAGATTCCCCTAACTTCTGTCTTTTCATAATACATCCAATGAATTTTGAGTGTCCTATAATTTTAACTAGTTTTGGGTTATTTCTTTACCAGTCTGCATTATCCACTTTTTCATTCATACATGTACAGCTGGAAGATGAAGAGTAAACTGGTGTGCCTCATATTGTAAACAAACATCCTTTCATTTTCCAAGCAGAAATAGTGTGAGGTGTATGGTGCAGTTTTAGTAAAAACAGACAGAAATAAGAAAAGGTGAGAAAGCCAATGACAAACAACAACAAACTAAAATTTAGGATGTTGGGAAGGTCCAGCAGAAGGTGAGAGAAAAAAAAAAACAAAGAGAGCCACAGGGGACATCAGTACCATTTCAGCAAAAATATTCTTTTTGTCACGCTGAGGATGTTTTCCCAGAGAGACAAGGGGACGACCGCCGGGAAAAGGTTTGAGAACTACTTGGCTAAGGATTCTTGTCTTGAGATGAGAAATCTCTGTAATCCTAGCACAAGAGAATGAGGTACCTATTTTACAGCTAGAGTGTGTAGGATAATAAAAGAATCGCAGTCAACTACAGTGAATAACAAGGCAGTTCACTTTCATATGTTGTAATCCTGTACTGAAGTCGCTGTGAGAGATGGATAAAGAAAGGGGTAAAGAAATGAAAAGAGTGAAAGAAAAGTCTAGTACACTTCAACCATCAACATGATAAAGATGGTGCGTAAAATTGCTAGATGTTGCAAACATTAATATCCAGCTTAAAGTTAATGATCTCTGTTTCCACTGTTCTCATTTTTAACTTTAACTCTTCCAATACAAATCTGCATTTGCTAGAACAATCTAACTGTGGACTCCTTTCCAACACAAGCTAATATACTCCCTCCAAAAAACTGACACAGTACTCACTATCTGATTTCAGGTCACAGTTCATTGTTCTAATTTCCAGTACCTGGAACAGAGCTATAATCCAGGATTTTCTGAACAACACAATCTTAGACAAACTGTTTTACAAATATACAGTGTACAAGGGTGTGCTGGAAAATAATGCCTCCAATCTGTTAAAAATCAGAAACAGTTAAATTTAAATGAAACTATGAATAATAAAATAAATACTACAAATAACTTTCAGGAAAATTGTCTCCTCTTGGCAGTCCACGTACCTTTGCAGATTCCCCAGTAGTTTGTGATATCATCACAGTCACATTTCTCACTCTGATAGTGGAATCACATCTTCACAACATCACTGCAGTCAAAGTGAAGTCCCCTGAGCCTGAGTTCAGGGAACTGATAATTTCAGGATGCAGACAAAACAAGATTATGTGATGGATGATCCAAACCTTGGAATATCTGAAGTATCTCTTGCTGGCATCTTGTTGAGCATTATCATGCTTTTAAGCCATGCTCTTAACCTTCTCTGTGTTTTGCAACAGCCTTCATAATTTATCATGTTTTTAGTCATACATTTCATATTCATTCCATGGCCAGTGACATGAATTTTAGTCTAGTGTCGCTGATTCCCTGTGTTAAAAACCCCACTGGTATTCTCTTGCTTTCTGACCCTGGGTGCCACACCCAGCTTCACTATGTCACTGACCAAGAATGGGACCTTCACATCTGAAGCTAAGTACCAACAGTTACTAGCATCAACTCATTTGGTTTCATCTCAGTGTTGAGTAAACGAGGCACCCATCTAAAAAAAGAAACTTTGACAACCAAAATCTCTAATTACTGCCATCACTCACATAAAATGCCACATCTGTACACAGGTTCTTGCTGAAAAAATGTGATGATTCAGTTCTTTAAAAAAGAAGTTATAAACATTAACCTGATGCATACTATCAGCAGCAGTGTACAGATTTCTGCTCCATGTCTTGTCACACAGGTAGAGGATGGCACCTTCATCTCAAATACATGTTAACCAATGCCAAACAGCACTGAAGTGCAAACATTTCCATCACTAAACAACTTTCAGTTATTGATGAATGTTAATTCAAGATACATTCGATGCAGTCAAGAATTATTTAACCTCATGGCGTTTTATGTGCACTGAAATATGCTCATTATACATCTATCTCCCTCCCTAGTTCACACCCCATGTTGGAAAAAGAAATGTGAAAAATGTGTGATTTGAATATATGCCAGTTTGTGGTCTTATGTTTGTTCCCCCCTTCAAAAAACAAACAGCACAAAAGAAAAGGGAGATATTACTTTTCAGCATACCCTTATAAATTCAATATGACAAAGCAAAAAAAAAATATAAAACAATATATAAATCATATTTTTATACAATAAAAATAGCCCAGGCTGATAATTTTTACATGTGTCATCCAAAATGGCACATTCAAACCCCTAGTATTTTTGACTTGTATCAGTTCATTATCAGGTACCACCGGTCCTGGCAAATCCTGTCAAAAAACATGAGCAATTACCATGAAGAATACACACAAAGCAAAAATATAATCTCAGTTGTACAAATTAATGACTTTTTTCCCCCTAAAAACTGACACTGATGAAGCAAACGGACTAATGCTTGTTTGACAGATGTTGTAGTTAAACTAACGCAGAAATGTTATCAGACAGTGCATAGAATACTGGAAATAAGAAGTAATGCTGAAATGTTACCAAGACAGTACAGGCAGTTATATGAGCCTTCAAGAATCAATGCATCTTGCAAAAAAAAAAAAAAGTGACAGAAGCACATATATGAACCAATGAAAACTTTGGAATGCTTTAAAATAAAAATTTAAAAAAAAACCAAAAAAAAACAAGTAAATGAGCAAGACTAGATGGTTAAAATAAAATTCATATTTTATGACTCAAAAAAAAAATGTTACTTGTGCAGGCCACTGATTCCCATGGTATCAGCAAACCATCTTGTTTTGTGCAGTTGCTAGTCACCGCTGTCATCCAGGTTAATTATACTAACTCAAAGTATCTTATATAAATGAATTTCCACACAGGAGTCAAATACAAACACAAGAAGAAGAATGACCAGCTCAAACAGTTATGCTACAAGCAGATGTGCACTACAGGAAGAAAGATGACTGTGATGTGATCTTACTCTTGCCACAGGCAGAAAACCACAGCTGGCCAAGACCCTGTCCCACTTCTCCTAGTAAAAGCCTGGCTAAGGGAGCAGGGTGGTCACTGTATCTTTTTTTTAAATGGATCCTTCATAAGTTTTCAAGCCAGCAAGCATACACCACTCCAAGCTAAATACAACACTAATGCTTCAACACCACACCTGTTACACAGTTTCAGGGAGATAATACAACAGCAATAACAACACCAAAAGGACTTGATCCAATGTGAAGGCCACAGAGCTGTTGCCATAACCGGGAAAAAGTGTCCAATTTGATTCTGATAACTAGAGTTCATATTCCGCATGACCTAGTTCTTAAAATACTTACGAATGAAAGCATAATTTCATAAATTTCCTGTGTTAATCTGCTATTCTGCTTTCATAAATCCACTGAAACATCTGTTGTTTTATTTTCCATCTCCCACATGTCTATTTCTTGATTGTCTATTTTTAGTATCGGTAATCCTAATTTCCACAAAGAAGATTTCAGTCTCTTTTTGCTGCATTGTTTATGCAAGCATTCTGAACTGAATTTGTACCCTTAATAAATGCAGAAAATGATATGGCCTTTAGCAGCCATGGAAGATTGCTTTTACAAAACTTAAACTGCTTAAAACTACATAATCTCACATTTCTTGTATCTTGTAGCAAACTTGGACATAAAAGAATTTAGAAAAGGTCATAATGTTGAAAAAAATTATCCCGTTCAATAAATAAAATTATATAAAACTGACAGTTACAAAAATATACATGATATATGTACATGCTCCAAAGAAGATAACAAGTTCATAAGAAAGACATATTCCTTAATGTTTTTTCTGATTTCATTGTCCCATACAAAATGGTAAATATTATGTGATGCCACAGTAAAAAAATACAATGCCTTTATGTATACCATTTTTTTTTTCAAAAAATTGACATTTGTTTATTGTACATTTTCCCAGAAGGAGAATCTGAGATTCAGTTAAAATCTATGAATTTTTGGTCACCGCTGTCTACCATGGACGGCACATTTTTAATTTTTCCCAAACACAATTCTTGTGCCATGCCTGTCAAATCATTTTGGCTGTATCTAAATTCTCTTGGGAAAGGGCGTGTGTGGCAATGCCATCTACAAAGGATCATCACTCACATCTGTGTCTGTTTATGTGCATTTATGGTGTTTAGACTGACACAAAAGAATGAAAGCTTTTTCTTATTCCTGTCACATGCAACAAATTAAAAAAAAATATTTCCCAAATATATTAAATAAAAATATCTATACATGTACTTATTTCATAAATTATGCTTTATAAGTTTAGCACAGGAGAGGTCATGACACAGCAAATGAACATTCATAATAAGCCTCCTTCTTTCCTAAACTCAGGATTTTGTTCTTCATCAAATCCTGAAGGAGACAATAAACACAGTTCACAATAGTTTCACCACATATTTATATACATTTATACAACTTATTAAAAAAAATAAAAACTGAAGTACTGGGTAAATCCAAATGAACCCACTTGTGTTCAGTGGCTGGCTTGTCCATGGATAGATTCGACATATGTCAGTCAAACAAACAATCAGAGAATCTCAAAACAGGCTATCAAGTGGAACACAACAGGCCAAAGAAAAAGAGGTCAACCATGTGAAACTCTAAAGAGGACACTGTTAAGAGAGGCCAAATTAGTAGGCATAAAATTCCTTGATGAGTTTGAAAAACTCGCTGAAAATAGGAAAACTTGGCGAACTATCTAAGTGATGTTAATGGCACGGGAAGGATGTAAGGTAAATCTTTATTGGCACATGTACATTCTTATATATATATATCTATATGTTAGATTAGTATATGTAATACATATATTATTGGAAGCTGGGAACTAGGATTAAAGCTGGAACAGACAAAATCTCCACCACATAACAAATGGCAGCTCTTCTTCTGTTTAGGAGATCAAAACAAAAATAAGAAGGAACAGCATAATCGCAGTAAAATCAGACATCATAAATAATTTATGCAGCAGTTGGAAGACAGGAAAGAATCAGGGACTGCAGACAGGAAGGATACATCAAACAGCATCGGAACTGGCAATGCAAAATAATTAGAAACAGTAGAACTTAACCTCCGTGTACAATATGAAAAGTATGCAAGAGAAAAGTAAGTTTATCTGACAGAAATAAATTACACTAAAGAACCAGCATCTAAACAACAGGAAGCAAAGTTCAATAAACAAGATTTTCGTAGAACCTCATTCATTTCTGGTCTTAGAGTGATGGGTCAGCGAGAAGCTAATCCTTGAATCTAATTTTGACAGGCAAATTTCTGCATGTCATTCTCCTTCCAGAAATCTATGAAATTCTTCCTCAACTGATGATCAATGATATACATATTTCCATTTAAGCCGGTCAGCAGAGAGCTCCCAGTATACTGGATCTAAATCTCAGCCTTCGAATCTCATTTACACTCTTCTTTGTACTTGCTGCTATGGGTTGAGCTGTTGTTTTTGTTCTTCCCCATGTGAAAGCTATTCTTATTTTACATAAAAGCTGTCCACTTATAATATATTTGAAATGAATCAATATGAAACAGAATGAAGCACTACAAAGATTAACACAGATTACCTTCCAAAAAAAACCCAAAAAACATGCTTCTTGTTTACAAAACTTGGATGGAAAGCCTGAATAACAATGAACAACAACAGAAATGACTCAAAAAGTAGTACATCAGAGAAGGAAACAGAACAAATAAAAATAAATGGAGCAAATGGTTAAAACTCAAGAACTTAGTAAGAATGGAATGAAGGATATGGAAAACTCATGAATACAAATTTGCTACAAATAATATATGAATACATCACAGTAAAACTTGCTACATCAAACTTGTTACAAATGAAACCACTACTACGCATAATTACTACATTGTTCTTTTAGACCATATTTTAACATGCTTAACACACACATTATACACATTTTTATTTTCCAGACCATGGACCCCAATGGGTATGTTGTAAATGAACTTTTTTTTTTTTACAGACGGTGGAAGTTTATGAGTAAAATATAAACTGAAATTTGACCAATGGTCTTTCAATGAACAACAACGGAGAAAAGGATTTACACGGGAAATGAAACTAAAGTAGAAAAAGAAGTTTTAAACATTTGATTTACCTAATACAGAAAATAAACAAAGATCAGTGAAGAAAAAAAAAAAACTGAAGTACAAATTAACCCTTTTGTGTTCAGCGGCAGGCTTGTCCATGGATAACTAAAACTACTGTGCCAGATTTCTTTTTGGCAGGACTCACTGTTAAAATACAATGTTGAACATCAGCCAAGAGTGATAATTGTAGTAGTATCCCTTTGAAGCCTCGTGTGCTTACCAACTTATGGATAGCTCATATGAACATTAAGATCAGTCTTTGATTGTTTAAGTGAATTTTGTTTAGTTTGTGAGAGTGTAACCAAGACTATGTCTGAAACTGCCAAACAGCCATGATTCTATTCTCTCTCTCTCTTGCGCACACATGCATGCATGGACATACATACAATACATACATACAACCGTACATACATACACACACATCTGTGTATTATACACATGTGCACATGATACATGGTTATTTTTCAGGAAAGTGCAGTTTCACATGTGCACACTATACATTTATGCATGTTATATGTGTGTAGTTTATTCCACCACATGTACAAACTCATAACAAAAAATATATGCTACAACAAAAATTTCTTTAAAAGAAACCACTATACTTTTTTGTTTGTTTGTTTGACCACTCCCATTTCATTAAAATCTTTGCAGATTTATTTTATCAGGGCAAGTTTAAAGACTGGTGGGTATTAGCATATGTGTGAGCACGGGGTGAGCACATACAACATTTATGATACAGATGGAAAGATTATGTTTTGTTATGCTGTCACACATAAAATACAGCTACAACTTAGAGCTGAGATGAGGTGAAGTTGTATGTATACAAACTACAAGTACTGTAACAGAAATTAATGTATGTAACAAAAGAACAGGCAGAGTTACAGATACAGAATCAATGTCATGTGTTTTGACAATGCAACAAGACAGAGAATGTTACACTAACCCAGCAGGTTATTTCATGACTTTAAAACATAGTTGATACCACTCCACTACAAAATTCAAAAAAAAAAAAAAAAAAGCTTGTCGAGTGCTTCACAAAATACTGGAGAAAATTTATCCTAAAATGACTTATAACAAAATGGCTCATCAAACATACTCATATATTTGGGGTAAAAATTTAAGAAAGAATACACATAACTAGCTCAGCTCAAGTTAAAAAAACACTGAGACTTGCACTCCGGCCATTCCCATATATTCTCTGCCTTCCATTCCAACTCTCACTCATGCATGTGCCTGCCACTGGAGTGAGCCACATACTAGGTTGCGCACGCTAAACCACTTCATTCAGAAAAAAAAAGTCCATTTCCCCTCTCCTGCCCCAACTCAATCATCTTCCTGATGTGACTGCAGTCATTCAGTCTGATGCCATCTTTCATATGCAGCCTTGTTCAAGATGGCTCCAGCAATCATCTCCTTCTTGTCCATTCTTAGTGTACCCTGACTTGATGTCATGCCTGCTAGCTTGTCTGCTTTCTTAACGCCTTTGACCACTCACTGCACGACTTGTTCCAACTACCATCACCTTTACAACAAACCTGGAATCTAAACTGGCAAAATGACAGCACAATGATACTCTGAATGACCTGCATGTTAAAACCACTGAGAACTCACACAACCAGCACAAATGTCTCTCCAAGACAAGCTGTATATAGGGAAATATACAAACCTTTCAAGAGAATAAGAAACATTTGTGACTGATGAACAAAGATGTAAACCAAAGGAAAAAAAGCAAGGATGAACGAAGAAAAAAAAAACATAATGGATTACAAAATGAAAAACTTCTGTCTCTTACAAACAGAATCAAACAGAACTACAAAAAAAGGATCATCTAAGGGAGCTAAATCTGTGATGAGATATGGAAGTTGAGACCCCAGTAACTTGAGCCACAAATAACGATAAATGTACATAAATATTTTGTAAGAGTAAAACCTCTTTGGTTAAAAAAAAAAAAAGAACCCAGCAGAAGAGTCAAATTTTGTGGATGATAGTGAGGGAAAAAAAAGGAAGACATTCAAAATAAGATAGGCAAGTTCAAGCAGAACAGTGGACCTACAAGTACACCACCAACTTCTTGACAAACTGATTGTCCAGGATCTCTTCCACATGCAAGAAACTTCTAAAATCAAGAAAAACTAGATTACTATGTGGACATGGATGGTACTGTCTGTTAATAGTACTTATTTCTGCTTATGCAACACTTGTTAATGGTTATTCTTAGATTTCACGAGACTGCTGGATTATATTACCTGAGTTTAACCTAAGCTAAGGATAATTCATTTCGTTCACTCTTTCATTAGAATGTCCCATGAGTGAACTTTGTCTGCCTAACAGTTCTCTTGCAGTCTCTCAGTTGTAAGCAAGATGCCCTGCTGCAGATGCATCCATTTGTAATTCATCAGCAGTGTCTTGTTGCCATCTTCACCTTGGCCTTCCTCTCTTTCTTTTTCCCTATTATGTACCCTTCCAAGACTGTCTTCCCCAAACTCTCATGACAATTTAATGGCCAAATTACTTAGCTATATTAATCTATCTATCCATGTCCTTGGTCAGCGACTGGCTAAGCACTCACTGTCTAGCACACCCTCTGGCATCTTGTCGGGCAGCAACAAATTCTCCTCACCTTTCATGGTCTATGGCCAGCCTTCATATTGTGCTCCACCTGTGCTGCATGCTACTAATTTCCGTTTCTACATTTCTCCGCCAGGTAGCCTTGGATTGCCCTCTCCTTCTTTTTTTCATCAGGTGTCTGTCGCATGGCTGTTTTAGCAGTGTTGCTAGGGTCCCTTCGGAGCACATGACCAATCCATTTCCACCATTTTTTTTTTTTTACTATTATGACATGCATATCTTCTAGTTCACACTGGGCAAGTAGGTCTCTATTATTTCTTGTCTGTGGCCAGTAAATATTTAAAATCTTTCTGAGGCAGGTTGTGTGCAACGAGGATAATCTGATCACTTCCTTTTCAGTTGTTCTCCGGCATTCTGCTCCAAGTATGGATAACACACAACTTTGGCACAGTTTTATTTTGGTTCTAGTACTGTACTGGGAGGAATTCCAGATGAGCTATAGCTTCTCTCTCTCTTTTTTTTTTTTACATCCTTCCCGTGCCATTAAACACCACAAAGGGCTCGCACAGTTGTTTGCCAAGTTTTCCTGTTCTCGGCGAGTCTTTCAACTTCATCAAGGGATGTTATGCCCACTAAACTGGCTTCTCTTAACAATGTCCTCTTTACAGTTTCACATGGTTGACTTCTTTTTCTTCGGCCTGTTGTGCTCCACTTGGTAGCTTGTTTTGGTAATCTCCGATTGTTTCTTCTCGTCAAATGGCCTACATATGTCCATCTTCTTTTTCTGATCTCCCATGAAACAGGTTGTTGTTCACTCATCTGTCTTATCTATGCGTTATTCTTTAATTCATTCCACTTTATATCAAGTATTTTCCTTAGGAATTTGTTTTCAAAAGTCTAATTTCTTGTCTATTTCCTTAGTTGATTTCCAGCTTTTGCATGCATAAATGAGGGTGGATATCACATTTGAATTGAATAATCTTAACTTGGTTTTTGTGCTTCAAACTCAGCCATAATTTACTAAGGCTAAGTCTTAGCCATAATTCTTCTTACATCTTACGTCCTTCCGATGTGGTCCAATAATAAATAATGCTGTCTATATTTTTTAAATTAGTGCAGCTGAAACTGCAATACAGTAGCAACTCAGACCAGAAAAAACACTGACACAAGAAGTATAAGAAGCAGAGAACAGAAAACAATCTTAAAACTCAGTATTCAGAAGGTCTCTTCTAAAGAGATTTTTCAGCCCAATGGTTTACAGATGATTCTGAGTGGCCAAGTGGTTAATGCTCTAGCCTCTCAAAGTGAAGGCTGGTGGTTCAGATCTGGCCAGATGTCCCAGTAACCTATTTGTAGAAAGTGGCCACTTGGCTTCTTCAGGAGCTAGGGAAATAAAGGTGGCCAGATATAATATGTTGATCACATCATCCTCTAGCATACTGACACGAAAATATCTTATATCTCACAGCCTTCCTGTGCAGTTAAACGTTAAATAGGGCCAGCATGGTAGTTCACCAAATTTTCCTATTTTAGGCAGGCTTTTCAACTTCATCAAGAGATTTTATGCCCACTAAACTGCCCTCTCTTAACAATGTCCCCTTTAGAGTTTCACCTGGTCAATCTCTTTTTCTTTGGGCTGTTGTGTTCCACTTGATAGTTTGTTTTGAAATTCTCTATTTCTTCTCATCACGTGACCAACATATGTCCATCTCCTTTTTCTGATCTCCCATGAGACAGGTTGTTGCTCACTCATCTGTCTTATCTCTACATTGTTCTTGAATTCATTCCACTTGATGCGGAGTATTTTAATTGGGCATTTGTTTTAAAAGGGTCTAATTTCTTGTTTATTTCTTTAGTTGTTTTCCAGCTTTTGCATGCATAAATGAGGGTGGATATTACATTTGAATTAAATAATCTTAGCTTGGTTTTTGTGCTTATAACTTTTGAATGCCATACGTTCTCAAGATTCTTGAAGGTCAGTGCAGCTTTTGCAATTGTAACCTCCTTTCTGGTGTCACCATCCTGGTCTGTGTATGTAGCTGCAGACTCTCCCCAAGTTTTTGAGACAAAAAAATTTGCAGAATGGACTTTCTATAAACAACAATCAATTGCTGCTCTAAATGTCCTTGCAACCCCTGACTGTCATTAATCATTGACAAAATCTTCCATCAACCCTTAACCTTCATTAATCACTGACAAAGTCTTCCATCAACCCTTGACTTTCATTAATCACTGGCAAAGTCTTTCCTTCAAACCTTGACTTTCACTAATCACTGGCAGTCTTTCCTTCAAACCTCGACTTTCATTAATCACTGGCAAAATCTTTCCTTCAAACCTTGACTTTCACTAATCACTGGCAAAGTCTTTCCTTCAAACCTCGACTTTCATTAATCACTGGCAAAGTCTTTCCTTCAAACCTTGACTTTCACTAATCACTGGCAAAGTCTTCCATCAACTCTTGACTATCATTAATCATTTTCTATGAATATTCTCCACTTTTTAGTTTAACTTCTGCATAACAAATTTACCACTCAACTGGAATCTGAAATAATGGTCATTTACACCGTATGGTTGTGTCAAAATGACTAACAGATTGCTATGTGAAAATCAGAAACAATCCACCGAGCAAGAATTCTGGGCGACTGCCACAATCTATCTCAAATGTGTACTATCAAATCCTCCTTTACCTCCAAGACTCCGGAGTTTTGTTAAATTATAACTCTAGTGTTAACAGGGTTATTCAACTATGACCGACTGGCTTTTCTCCTTGTTCTTAATGGCTGGTCAGTGTTCGCAACCAGTGACAGTAATACTAAAATTCAACATTCTACACAAAGTCAATATCTGTAATGGCTTATTACTATTTTACTTATTATTTTGCAGTAGTGCAAAATGTTATACACCCTCTCATAACAGTTTTCATCACAAATTAACTGCTTCAGAACAGGGAAATCAATTAACAGAGTTAAAGAGTTAGTATTACTATTATTTGTTTTCAGTTTTACCCAGTATCAATGAAAATGGTTCTTCTTCTTCTTAAATAAAGGTGGCCTGGTTGGCTAAGTGGTTTGGCTTGGTCTACTCATCCAGTGGTACAGGGGTAAAGTCCCAGCAGTAGAGATTTTATTCTGGTACCACCACACCAAAAAGGTCCTGGAGTCCATCCAGCCTCTAAAAATGGGTACCAGAGAAATCTGGGAAGGCAAATGCGGCCAGGTGTGATACCGACCACATCACACTTTCATGTGCCGAAGGTCATGAAAAATACAGGTATATGAATAAGAAGGTTAAAAAAAGTATCACAGAAAAATGAAATTAGATCTGTCTATCAAAGTGGAAAAGATGACAGAGAAACTTTTATGTGAGGATCGTACACATAAAGATGGTAACCATTTTAATTTTTTTTTACATGCAATTTAAAAAAAAAAAAAAAACTTGGATGACTAATGATTGGAGACACCTGGCTACACCATTTTTTAAAATCATAATTAATGGAAGTTCATATCCCGAGGTGAATATTTTCAGATTTTATAACCAATTATGAATGCAGATGTTCAGTCTGGATATACTGCATGGCTCTGAGAGTTTATATGAAGAAAAAAAAAAGCCATTAGCTGTAAAATGATCATCACCATCATCCTGTGCCATGTCAGTCATGCTTCTCCGAAGATCTCGTTCTTTGATATTTTTCATCAGCTCAGCCGGTGACTTTTTTTGTTGTGCCATCACATTAGATAATATCAATTTTTTTTCCTCTCTTGGTTTTCCTCCTTTATCTTTTCCCCTTTATCTTCCCTGTTGTTCTGATGTTTTCAAGCTCTTCAAGCCATGTCCAAACAATGATGACTGTCATTTTCTTATAGATTTAATTAGGTTCCTATCTAAGTTTGCTTTTTTTTTTTTTTTAAAGACACTCACAATTTGTCACTCTAACTGTTCAGAGTATTCTTAACATTCTTTTAATGAACCATATCTGTCACTTCTAGCAACCTTTCCATTGATTTTTTAAAAATTTCCACAATCCCCTACCACAAAGTAGGACAGGCTCAATGTAGCATTTTATAACTATCATTCTGATGTTCAGTGATAGAGATGTATTGCACAAGATGCTTCTCATTTGCTGGAAAGCTGTTTTGGCTTGGCATGTTCCACTCTTTGACTTCAGCAGTGCATTCCCATTTTATGTTACTGCAGTGCTAAGATATATGCACTTGTCTCAGGGTTGTTCCTTGTACTTCTACATTGCATTTAGGTGGGTTTCTCTTTCATCATATGACCACCATTTCTGTTTTCTTGCTATTTAGGGCAAGTCCTTTCTTCTCACTTTCTGTCACTACGGTAAAATGATTTTAAAAAAAAACAAACAAACAAAAAACAATTGAGAAGACTACATTTCTTTGAAAGAACAGAAACTATTAGAAAGTCTAGAAGGTGCCCAGTGTACTACTATTAGAAAGTCTAGAAGGTGCCCAGTGTGCTACTATTAGGGAGTCTAGAAGGTGCCCAGTGTGCTACTATCAGGGAGTCTAGAAGGTGCCCAGTGTGCTACTATTAGAAAGTCTAGAAGGTGCCCAGTGTGCTACTATTAGGGAGTCTAGAAGGTGCCCAGTGTGCTACTATTAGGGAGTCTAGAAGGTGCCCAGTGTGCTACTATTAGAAAGTCTAGAAGGTGCCCAGTGTGCTACTATTAGAAAGTCTAGAAGGTGCCCAGTGTGCTACTATTAGGGAGTCTAGAAGGTGCCCAGTGTGCTACTATTAGAAAGTCTAGAAGGTGCCCAGTGTGCTACTATTAGAAAGTCTAGAAGGTGCCCAGTGTGCTACTATTAGGGAGTCTAGAAGGTGCCCAGCGTGCTACTATTAGGGAGTCTAGAAGGTGCCCAGTGTGCTACTATTAGGGAGTCTAGAAGGTGCCCAGTGTGCTACTATTAGGGAGTCTAGAAGGTGCCCAGTGTGCTACTATTAGAAAGTCTAGAAGGTGCCCAGTGTGCTACTATTAGGGAGTCTAGAAGGTGCCCAGTGTGCTACTATTAGGGAGTCTAGAAGGTGCCCGGTGTGCTACTATTAGGGAGTCTAGAAGGTGCCCAGTGTGCTACTATCAGGGAGTCTAGAAGGTGCCCAGTGTGCTACTATTAGGAAGTCTAGAAGGTGCCCAGTGTGCTACTATTAGGGAGTCTAGAAGGTGCCCAGCGTGCTACTATTAGGGAGTCTAGAAGGTGCCCAGCGTGCTACTATTAGGGAGTCTAGAAGGTGCCCAGCGTGCTACTATTAGAAAGTCTAGAAGGTGCCCAGTGTGCTACTATTAGAAAGTCTAGAAGGTGCCCAGCGTGCTACTATTAGAAAGTCTAGAAGGTGCCCAGCGTACTACTATTAGGGAGTCTAGAAGGTGCCCAGTGTGCTACTATTAGGGAGTCTAGAAGGTGCCCAGCGTGCTACTATTAGGGAGTCTAGAAGGTGCCCAGTGTGCTACTAATTAGGGAGTCTAGAAGGTGCCCAGTGTGCTACTATTAGGGAGTCTAGAAGGTGCCCAGTGTGCTACTATTAGGGAGTCTAGAAGGTGCCCAGTGTGCTACTATTAGAAAGTCTAGAAGGTGCCCAGCGTGCTACTATTAGGGAGTCTAGAAGGTGCCCAGTGTGCTAATTAACTCTTTCCTAAGTTTCCAGTGTGCTGATTAACTCTTTCCACAAGTTTCCAGTGTGCTAATTAACTCTTTCCTATGTTTCCAGTGTGCTAATTCTTTCCTAAGTTTCCAGTGTGCTTGTTAACTCCTAAGTTTCCAGTGTGCTAATTAACTCTCCTAAGTTTCCAGTGTGCTAATTAACTCTTTCCTAAGTTTCCAGTGTGCTGATTAACTCTTTCCACAAGTTTCCAGTGTGCTGATTAACTCTTTCCTATGTTTCCAGTGTGCTAATTAACTCTTTCCTAAGTTTCCAGTGTGCTTGTTAACTCTCCTAAGTTTCCAGTGTGCTAATTAACTCTCCTAAGTTTCCAGTGTGCTAATTAACTCTCCTAAGTTTCCAGTGTGCTAATTAACTCTTTCCCACCTTTTGTCAAAGGAAGAACTCAAAATTACCTGAACATTCTACCACCTGGAAGAAAACCTGAGGATCTGAAAAAGTCAATCTCCTGTTAAAGGTTTCTTTGATGACCCTAATTTGGTATTCCTGTTCCTGTGTGCTTTTTATCTTTGGCAAGTGGCTTACCACAAGAAGAAAAAGAAAGTTCCGTTAACTACGGACATAAAAAAAAATTATAAAAATTCATTTTAAAACAAATTTCATATCTAAATTTCCCATAGCAATAGGAATGCTAAGAATATGACAAGAATGATTAAAAAAAAAAAAAAGAAATGCCTGAATGAATTTTTAAATAAACTAAATCTGAAAGAACATTCCTAATTATTTTTTTTTTCAAAAAATAGGCAGAAAAAAATAAAAAAAAAAAAAGGAGGAAAACAGCAAACAGAAAAGATGAATGGGTAGAAAGAAACGGATTCTTGAGAATCAAGATAATCACAGACAGGTATCAAGTGAAGCAGCAAATCATGTTGGTGGGAAATGAAGGCCAGAAAAGAGAATTACCACAGATCAGTGTAACTAGATATAAACTAAATCCGAATCATCGTCTTCTTCATCATCTTGGTCCTTTTTTTGAAACTGCTGGTTATCTGAAGGAAGTTCAGGGCTGGCATCTTCCCAAACGTCATCAGAGGCTGCAGTCTCATAGGCATCAGTAATCAAGGCACTTATAGCGATATTTTCTTCTGCTGCTTCAGTCCCTGTTGTGCTGAAATAATCTTCATCTTCTGCTGCATAGCTGCTGTAAGACGAAAGTTTCTCATCACTTACATCTTTTACTAATGCAATTTTCGATACATCACTATCCTTCGCAACTTCAGCTGCTGCAACTCCTGCTGATGACATCACTGCAGTCCCTGTCAGTGAATTTGGTTTAAGTGATGCAGAAGTATGAGCATCATTTGTGGGTTTTGTACTGCTTGTAATGGAGTCCTGGTGTGCTGTGTTCAAGTCATGACAATTCTCAGCTCTTCTCATATCTACGAGGCTGCTACTACTCAAGACTGTTAGGGGCCTATCTCCACTGGCACTCATGCTGGCTTCATTTAGTTTCTCAGTGAATGCTGTGCTTGAAGATGCTGCTGGTGATGTTGTGCTTAGATTTACTTTAGATGCCTGGATGTGACTGCCTGCCTGTTTTCTGCTCCTCAGCGGCATTTCATGCACGTTGTTATCACTATCACACAGCAAGGCTATACTCACAGCTTTCCCATTTGAGTTCTTAGGTTTCAATGACCTTTTGTGTGGAGACTTCCTGCATGCTTCATCAGAATCAAATACTTTGGTTTTTGGAGATGATGAGGCTCTTTTATTTGTTTTAGGGCCTACTGATGACCAGCCAACTGACACGTCTTCCTCAGCCGACCAAGCAGTTCTCGGCAAGTGAATTCTGTTCTCCGTGCCCGCACCTGGGTCTTTGCTCCCACCACTATCAGTAACACTTTCAAGCCACTGGTCTGTGTCAGCTCTATCACTTAGCAGGACATCATATGATCTTCTTGGGCGCTTTTCAAAATTACTGCCACATGCTGCTTGCACAACATTCTTAGGTGATTCAATGGCCTCTGATCTACGAGTCTTTCCAGCCACAGCACAGGTGCCTGCGTCTATACTGTGCTTACCTCTTTCCCTCATACGTGAATGAATATCTGTTGTCATTTGTAAAAGATTCTCTGCCATCTGAAAAAGTCAATCTCCTGTTAAAGGTTTCTTTGATGACCCTAATTTGGTATTCCTGTTCCTGTGTGCTTTTTATCTTTGGCAAGTGGCTTACCACAAGAAGAAAAAGAAAGTTCCGTTAACTACGGACATAAAAAAAATTATAAAAATTCATTTTAAAACAAATTTCATATCTAAATTTCCCATAGCAATAGGAATGCTAAGAATATGACAAGAATGATTAAAAAAAAAAAAAAGAAATGCCTGAATGAATTTTTAAATAAACTAAATCTGAAAGAACATTCCTAATTATTTTTTTTTTCAAAAAATAGGCAGAAAAAAATAAAAAAAAAAAAAAGGAGGAAAACAGCAAACAGAAAAGATGAATGGGTAGAAAGAAACGGATTCTTGAGAATCAAGATAATCACAGACAGGTATCAAGTGAAGCAGCAAATCATGTTGGTGGGAAATGAAGGCCAGAAAAGAGAATTACCACAGATCAGTGTAACTAGATATAAACTAAATCCGAATCATCGTCTTCTTCATCATCTTGGTCCTTTTTTTGAAACTGCTGGTTATCTGAAGGAAGTTCAGGGCTGGCATCTTCCCAAACGTCATCAGAGGCTGCAGTCTCATAGGCATCAGTAATCAAGGCACTTATAGCGATATTTTCTTCTGCTGCTTCAGTCCCTGTTGTGCTGAAATAATCTTCATCTTCTGCTGCATAGCTGCTGTAAGACGAAAGTTTCTCATCACTTACATCTTTTACTAATGCAATTTTCGATACATCACTATCCTTCGCAACTTCAGCTGCTGCAACTCCTGCTGATGACATCACTGCAGTCCCTGTCAGTGAATTTGGTTTAAGTGATGCAGAAGTATGAGCATCATTTGTGGGTTTTGTACTGCTTGTAATGGAGTCCTGGTGTGCTGTGTTCAAGTCATGACAATTCTCAGCTCTTCTCATATCTACGAGGCTGCTACTACTCAAGACTGTTAGGGGCCTATCTCCACTGGCACTCATGCTGGCTTCATTTAGTTTCTCAGTGAATGCTGTGCTTGAAGATGCTGCTGGTGATGTTGTGCTTAGATTTACTTTAGATGCCTGGATGTGACTGCCTGCCTGTTTTCTGCTCCTCAGCGGCATTTCATGCACGTTGTTATCACTATCACACAGCAAGGCTATACTCACAGCTTTCCCATTTGAGTTCTTAGGTTTCAATGACCTTTTGTGTGGAGACTTCCTGCATGCTTCATCAGAATCAAATACTTTGGTTTTTGGAGATGATGAGGCTCTTTTATTTGTTTTAGGGCCTACTGATGACCAGCCAACTGACACGTCTTCCTCAGCCGACCAAGCAGTTCTCGGCAAGTGAATTCTGTTCTCCGTGCCCGCACCTGGGTCTTTGCTCCCACCACTATCAGTAACACTTTCAAGCCACTGGTCTGTGTCAGCTCTATCACTTAGCAGGACATCATATGATCTTCTTGGGCGCTTTTCAAAATTACTGCCACATGCTGCTTGCACAACATTCTTAGGTGATTCAATGGCCTCTGATCTACGAGTCTTTCCAGCCACAGCACAGGTGCCTGCGTCTATACTGTGCTTACCTCTTTCCCTCATACGTGAATGAATATCTGTTGTCATTTGTAAAAGATTCTCTGCCATTTCAAGTAAAGAAATCCTCCTGAAATCATCTCTCTCTCTTGATGTTTCTAATGGAAAATCTACTGTTAACTGATCTGAAGTAAGCAGTCTTTCACTTGATTGATCTCCATCACTTTCAGGGTATCCTACTGGATGAGAATCATACTGCAGAGACCAAGATTCTCCTTCGAGTCTACTGCTCCCACCTTTGCTTGAAGAACTAGTGGTGTATGGTGTTAATGACTTAACTCTTTCTGTAACTGAGCCTCTGCTTGAACATCCTTCCATTTCCTGTTCATCAGTTCTTACAGCACACCTCTCTGTCAAAGGTTTCCCTGCCACTTGGGAGCCAAATGATCTCTTTGTACACCCAGCATCCAAAGTCACATGACCCCCATGTGATGATGTGGTCTTTCTTCCACTTTCATCTGAATCCCAGGCTGCAAAAATCGAGGCCAAGTCTTTGCTCTGAAAGTCTCTGGTCTTATCACTTTCATCAGAGTGAATATTAGAGACAGAGATGTCCTTGATGGCGCCAAACATGGTTCCTACAAAAGTTGGTGATACTAAAGGCTCATCATTTGAAGTAGCTTCTGACAACTCTGATGGAGACATGTCTGTCATCCTACCACCAGGCCCTCTCCCATCACTTAAAGCATCATCTGAATAGGCTGCCATGGATCCAGGACTGTCCAGCAGACCTGCACTAAACGGCTCTGGTGCTTCTCCAAAGAGTGCCTGATTCTGGCGATGACTTGGTTTTGATGACTTCGGAGTCTGATCACAGCGGTACAGATCTTCGACACTTCTATTGGGGACCCTGGTTACAACTGTTGAGCCAGACTCATCAAAACGGCTGGACTGGCTTAGTTTGTGACAGTGATGGCTTTGTGATTTAGTGAGTGACCTGTTTCTGTCACCTGAGGCCTCACCTCTTTCACCTGTGTGATGGAAGGAACATATAAAGGGTTAAAGAAAAATTAAAATCTCAAAACTGTATATCAGAAAAGTCATACACGAATGCATGAATGTACAAAAGTGAACAATTCATTTTACATCATGTGCTATGCCAGCAGGCTCCGGCAATCACACTTTCCCACTGTATGTGGTCTTTTACATTTTCAATCATTTTTGTTGCTTTTCTATTTCTGTACAACTCTGCTAGTCCATTAAGATATTTTTATCTTTTCTTCCCTCTTTACTTTTACCCTTAAATTTTCCAGTGGGAGGAAAAAAAAAAGGGGCAGAGAGTTCCATCAGGGGAACAGAAGTAAGGGTAGACCAAAAGAGACACGGAGAAGAACAACAGAGAGGATGCTGAGCAATAGAGGGCTCACCTGGGCAAGAGGAGAAAAAAAAAAAGGCAAAGGACAGGCATTTGTGAAAAACCCTTGCAGAAGCCCCATGGGCACTTAAGTTTCAGAATGAGAGAGAGAGAGAGAGAGTTCCGTCAGTCCACAGTGGTATAAAGAAGATATAGAGTAGGCCTTACTGCTTTCTTTGGCATATAAGCATACAATAAAGTGATATGGCCAGGATTATCATCAGGCTGCCTTTCTTCCCAGCTTCGGAAGGAGCCAGCTATTTCAGCATTTCTAACAGCTGGGTGACTGGGGTGACTCCAACAGGAGCCAAACAGGCACCATCACTACCTTTGCCATAAGAGACAAGCATACTGGCCACTTTATTTCTCAGTTTTTTTATTGCGGTTTTCTAAAGACTTTCAAGTCTTTCACAGAAATTCCAAAGAATTTTGTCTATATTTTCTGCTAGGTGTGTCCAACAGGTGGTAGTTGGCCTCTAGAAAATGAGGTTAGCTGTGAATATTAGAATAAACGGTAACAGACCAAAACAGGTACCTCTGCTGCTTGAAATAGTCTCTTTAACTCTTCCTGTGCCACTGGCCTACTACTAGAGCGCATCCGGTTTCCATGCTTTTGCCGGGAGCCTTTATATAGGCCTCTGGTTTGTTTCGGTGTAAAATCGGTTTAATTTTTAGATTGCATGTTATGTGTGCATGTCACATTTATCCAGCATTCTTTTCACAAAGCATTATTGACAACGGGGTCAAATGGCAGTCAAATTCAATGTTTTTGATCAAAGTTTTCAGCTTTTTTTGGTTACTTCGGAGGCAAACATACGACTAGAGCACTGTTCTTGAATGTATCCTAAGTAGATCTAGACATATTAGACGACCAGAGAAGTAGTTAGAAGGTTATTTCAGACATTATTTTAGCAATTTTTGGCACATATAACCACAAAACAACATTGACAAGTCGATCTAGATATCTCAGATGATAACTTGTGTCGATCTAGGCCTATCCAATGTTAAGTAGGACACAATTATTGTCTAAAAACATCACATTACTTCTTTTTTCCTAAAACATTCTGTATTTATGAAATCTTCATATATTTTTAGTTATTTTGAAACATAATAAGTACACTTCTAGCATGGAAATACATGTTTCATTCACTTTTACTAATATACCTCTATTCATATCAAGATCCGTGCTTTTACTCTGGCACACACTTGAATGTCCGTGTTTTCTTCCTGCGGCACGGGAAGAGTTAAACAACAGCTAGCAGAGAAAAGCATGCACAAATCAAATAGAATGGCAAAAAAAAATTGCCACCATTATTTTCATTCCCTAGTCAGAGTCATTATATACCCATAGGAGGGGATTGATTGACTGATTGATCTTTATTTCAAAAGGGTTAAGAATTGGGCACGCAGGCCCGTCTTGACATTCTGGGGAAAAAGAAAGAGAGGAAGACCAAGGTGAAGATGGCTGCAAGACATCGTTGATAATCTGCAAATGGATGCATCATCAGCAGGGCATCTTGCTTACAACCGAGAGGCCTACAGGAGCGCTGTTAGGTAGGCAAAGTTCCACAAGGGACATGCAAACGACTGACTGACTGACTAAGTCAGATCATCCTTCAACAAAATAAACAAAACGATGACCAAAGAAAACATGGATAAAAAAAAAAAATGATAAGATTGCTGACTCCTCTATATATAAAAAATTACCCATAGCAAACGCAGAGGACAGTTCTTGAAATCTTTGAAGTTCAATACCAAGTTCTTCCATAGAATTTAGTCCTAAAACTTTGCTTTTCCCCTTAGCCTCCTGACCAGCACTGTTTGATCGGGGCCTGTGTCGGTAGTTCTGACCACGGGTTTTGGTGGCCTTGGTCTGATGTGGCCTACTTGAACTGAAGAAAAAATAAAAATATACACTGCTATATTAGTTCAGCTGAGAGAGGGCATATCTGTCTAAGTACAACAACATCATCAACATCATCATCATTACCATCACCACCACCATCACCATCATCATCATCATCAACATCATCATCATCATCAGTCCTCTGTACTCCCAATGGAGCATAAGGCATCAACAAAGGTTCTCCAGCCAGTCCTCTCCTGAACAAGTCAAGATACTTCAAACCATGTCTTTCCTACTTTCCTTAGTGTGTCTCCAACCCCCAATGGCCTGCCCCTCTTTCTTTTCCCTTGAGGCATCCAAGTCATGGCAGGATAAGGGTATCTTGTTCTTTCCATTCATGGTACATGGCCCAACCATTTTCATTCTAAAGAACTTTGGTGTAAATAACTCATCAAGATTCATTTTTATTATGTGCATCCACCAGGAAGAGAGTGCTACAGTGTTACAAACTGAACCAGTCCTGTCCTGTGGATGTAGGCTTAGACAGTCAATAAAACAATAAAAAGAAGAATGGAACCAGCTGAAATGTGGTTCTTAAGAAGAAAGTTGAAGGTACCATGTACAGCAAGAAAACTGAACAAGGAAGTTCCAAAAGAGGCACAAGAAACAAGGAATATCAGAAATTGACAATCCAGATTTGCGGGGCATGTTTGGAGGAGAGGCGGGCTAGAGCACCTAATGGCAACAGGGAAGATCGAAGGCAGAAGAAAAAGAGGTAAACAGAGAGAACAGATGTTTGATGGTTTGGCATCATGGCGCTGGGAAATGCTCAGTGACAAGATGCACAAGGGATCGAGGGTTATGATAGGACATGACATCTTGTGTCTGTCAGCAGCAAGGACCTTGACAGAGAGAAAGAGAGGGAGATATTACATAGTATTATATTTTATTCACAGTTTTATATTATATTATTATTATTTTCTTTTATTAGCTGTAGACATGAATGTGGCCTGCCAGCCTCTTACATTAGCAGCATCTGGCCCGTCATAGAAAAAAGGTGGCTAACCAAGTCACCTATAAAAAAAAACAAAAAACGATCATGTTTCTTGTGATTTCCATGCTTTTGATAAGAATGTTGCTGACCTCTGTCCAGAACAAATGAAAATACACTCAAGTCATGTCAGCATATGTTAACTTATACACTCTGACCTGCCAATGGAGCCAGATTTTAGATAGAGAGTAAAGGATAGATATCAGACTCTGAAGAGTTATATTAAGGCTCTATATTAACTCTTTCTATGCCTCTTGATGTGCGTTGCATGGATGGGGTCCATATAAGTTTTGCCCACCCAAGTTTAGTGCACTGGGATACGTTGGTCTCTAATTTTGAATTTATCCTAACTATTTTCAAAATTCCGGCAAAGTCGGTAGTATTACTTCCTTTGGGTAACTAAAGCATGAACACAAGGTTGAATTCAGAGTCAATTTATGTTATAATTTAACTATTTAAAATTTTTTTTCTAAGCCTGTAGCCCGCCGGCCACTTGTGTTTTCATGTTTTCAGTTTATTGTAGATTGTAAATAAATAACATAAATAATTAGTGTATATTTTCCTGTGAGGAAATGGTGTTTGTGTAAAATTGTATTCATTTTGGATATATTGGACCCAGTAAAAGGATTAACTTGAGGGGTAAGTGAGAAAATTTTTCATCATAATTTTCCACTCTTTCTTCGTAATTCTTAGCTCTTTTTTTTCTGTTCTATACTAACAATTTTATTAGAAAAACAATACACAACTTTTCCTGTTTAAACTAATGTATAATATGTCATACTGCAAATCAGACTATGCCTTTGTGATCCTTTTAAATGTGACAACCATCCCATTCCACTTTATGAAATTTACCTCTTTGGTCATTTGATGTAAAACCCCCAGACACACAGTGAGTTAAGCACACTCCAAAACTCAAAGACAGAAAATAAGAAAGAGAAATGATCAAACTGTAACATAAATGCACCATTAAATACAGAAAAAAAAACTAGAACAAAGATAATTTCAAAGCAAACGAGCCTCTAACTAGAAGATTATCACTGAAATTAGAAAGAGAGGAGGGAGATGAATGTATTTTTTTAAAGTAGCTGAACAAGGTCTTAGAACGTGAGTAAATAACCTCACTGACAGCCAAATTTTCAAACCAGAATAATATTTTATTCTGCCAGAAACAGTGTTTAATCAGTCAATCAAGATTCTTACTTGTGTTACAAAATACATAAACCATGCGATGAGACTCTCCTCCAAAGGAGGAGACCACAGAACTTATGGACATGTCAAGAGTGCAATCCTAAAACATTTAGGACCACCAAGTAGGAATCTCACCTCTGACTATCTTGGGAGTCTGGGACATGAAGAAGGCCATTGTCTCTCAGAAACTGTAGCCGCGACATTTCTAACGCTCTTAACAGTTCCATGTGCTCATCCAGAATGATTTCAGACATACCTACGGAAAGAGTCAGCCCCGTTACTGGACCAAATATTTGTAATTCATCAACAACACTGCACAGGTATTCAATAAATATGCTTGAGATTCTACTACAGAGAGCAAAATAAACTCCCTAAATCATCATACAAGTTTTTCAGCCCTTTTAGAGAAGTGGATTTCCCCTGAGTGTTGGGTCATGACTCTCAGAGGTCTGTGAGCTGTGGGGATTTGCTCTTCCTTCTTTCCTGGCAGTCTGATTAGCATGGTGGTTAGGTGTCTGATTCACTAATCCAGTAGTACCAGATTCAAGTCCCAGCTGTACCAGGTTCAAGTCCCAGCTGTACCAGGTTCAAGTCCAAGCAGTGGGGACTTTTTCTGGTACCACCACACCAAAAAAAAGGCTCTAATAATGGGTACTAGAGAAATCTTGGAAGGTAAATGTGGCCAGGCGTGATAGTGACCACACCACACTTTCATGTGCCCATGATCTTGGGAAAATGGGCCATATATCCAATACAACTTAATGGCATGGACCTTTACCTTTCCTGTAGCTGAACCACCGTCTCCGGCATGACAGTGAATCTCGATAACAAGCTAACCAGATATCACAATATATTCATTCTTGATTCACCTCTACATAATCATCACTGCTGCCACTGAAAAACACACAAGTTTAAAAAAAAAAAAAAAGTTAATCACAAGGATAGTCATTTTTTTTTAACCTTCTACTTCTTTCTTGTTCTGGTCTTCCTTGTCAACTTGCATGCACCAACGGCTGCAGTAATCATGATGCTCATTGGTTCTCGGATTTTTGGCTCTCACCTTGTTGCAACCTGATCTGTGGCATTTACCTGAAAAAAAAAAAAGAAGTCCATCTTAAAGGCAATATTAAAACTGTAACGCTCAGTACATTATGGAATTTTAAATAAAAGGTCATGGAATGTCAGTGAAACCACAATCACAGACAAATTTTAAAATCGAAGTCAAATTTCGTTGAGTCACAAATACTATTCGTTTATTTGCATGTCCCCTGTGGAACTTTGCCTTCTTAACAGCTCTCTTGAAGGCCTCTTGTTAGTAAGCAAGATGCCCTGCTGCTGATGCCTCCATTTGGAAATCATCAACAATGTCTTGCTGCCATCTTCACCTTGGTCTTCCTCTCTTTCTTCTTCCCGTTATGTACCCTTCCAAGACTGTCTTCTCCAAATTCATTTAATAATGTCCAAAGTACTTAAGTTTTCTCTGTTTAATCTTTTTTTACTAACCAACCTTCTCCAATATTAAATTCTTGCAGTCAGCCAAAAACTAAAATTTAATATGTGAAAGAAACTCCTCAGGCATTCTAAAAATAAATAAATAAATACTGCAAAACAAGAATCTCCCATAAGTAACACAAGATTTTCTCATTGCAATATTCAGTTCCCAGCACCAGCGCCGCCGCTGCCGCCACCATCCCTGTTCTTGGAATTATTTTCTGCCTCCTTCCATGTGTATCCCTTGTCTCTGAGCACTGTCATAATTTCTCTTCTCCAAGTAAGTCTAGGTCTTCATCATTTTCTATTTCCTTGAGTATTCCATGTCAGTGCCTGTCTTGCTATGTTGGTGTCGGGTTTCCTCAAAGTGTGGCCAATCCACCTCCACTTCCTAGACATGATTTGTAGGTTCATAGGTTCTTGTCCTGCCCTTTCCCAAACCTCCTCATTCCTGATATTGTCCTGCCATTTAATGTTTAAAATCCTCCTCAAGCAGTAGTTCATGAATGTTTGTATCCTCTGTTGTATTGTCTTGGTCATAACCCATGTCTCTGAATCATACAGTAGGACAGTCTTTACGTTTGTATTGAAATGCCTAAGTTTGGTTCTTGTTTTGACAAAATATGGTCATCTAAATGACCATATTTTGTTAAGTTGGACAAAATGCTGCCCTGGCCTTGGTTATTCTAGCTTTAACATCCTTTTCCATTCCCCCGTATTTATTCACTATGCTGCCTAAATATGTGAAATACTCTACTTCCTCAACTAGCACTCCCTCAATTACCTTGAAGTTATTGATTGCACTATTACTTTTCATTATCTTTGTTTTTTGTCTGTTAATATATAGTCCCAGTTTAGCTTAATTGTTTATACTAAGCATAACACAGCTTATTTTTGAAGCACAAGAGAAATGATGCTTGCAGTAAAACTGGTTCTAGTAATGAAGGTAGAAAGAGGTGTATGGTTTAGTTTTACGAAAAAAGACGCAGTGAGGAAAGTGGACCGAAACAATGAAAATTTACTGAAACCTGCTGCAAATGCAGAGCCTGCTTAAGCTGGCTATGGATGAAGACGTCCGTCAGATTTAGTTCCCATTTGTAGGCTAACAGTGGGAGGTCAGAGGTGATGTCATGAGAGTCAAGGTCGAGCTCCAGCAGTGGCAGACGGTGACAGAGAATTTTCTTAGAGCTCTAGCAGTGGCAGATGGTGACAGAGAATTTTCTTAGAGATCCAGCAGTGGGAGATGGTGACAGAGAACTTTCTTAATCATCTGGCCATGTGGATGAAAAGGGAGTGCTAATTTAATTCTATCAGATAAAGTCGCAAGTTTTTTTTCTGAATGCTTCTTTGTGGCTCACTTACTGGATACAGCTGAAGGCTTTCTGAAGGACTTTTTCAGTATAGTATTGATGACAGAAAAATTCTAATAATTTGTTGGACTGGTCCATAAAGTTTGAGTCACCCTGGCATAGGTGGCGAAGATGGATGGGCTGAGAGTATGGGATGTAAGGTAGATAGATATGTATGGCTGTCAACAGGTTTGTGGAACATAGATGAGAAAACTGTCAGTGCCAATATATACTTTGATGTATAAAAAGTTAACAGACTTATCAGAAATTTCATGCATACATTTGATGCTCTCATTAAATGATTTGGTGAATTCAATGAATGTTTTTTTTAGCTTGTCATTTGGCATGGCATGCTGGTTACTCCAGTGCCATCTCCCTTTCTCGACAATTATACTCCCTTTCTACAGTCATAGTTAGTCTGCTAAGTTCTACTCTTTCCTCACCTGCAACTTATATTCCAGAAGCCCCTCACTGCAGTTGATTACAAACCCTCTACCCCCCCAAACACATTCATCTATTCCACCCATCTTTTCCTCAGCTAGATTATCACTGCATTCCTTTCTATCTCCTTTCTGCTTTCTCCATCCTGTCTTTACTATCAATCTATCACACATCCCAAGTCTTCATTTAAACACCATGCTCACCATGCGCACTCCTGGATGCAGCTTCTTTCAAGTCACAGCTAAGTGCACCCCTTTTATTATTATTATTATTAGTTTTTACATTACTGTTTGTTGCACAACATTTGCATAAATTTATATCTTATCTTCTTTCCCGATTTCTTTTTGTTTTTGTATGATTAAGATGTGAACGAAAATGTTACAATTGTGTACTTGTTAATGAATAAAGCTGTTCTTATTTTTCTTTCAAACAGTTTTAACATTTTGTTATCACAGCTTTGCTACATTGGCTTCGTGCATATTTATATACTTATAGCCAAATTATCGCAACATATGCCTGTGAGACCTGGACACTTAACAAAACACTTGAGAAACACATAGATGCCTTTGAATGTAAATGCTACAGAAGAGTTCTTCAAATATCATGGACACAAAAAAGAACAAATATATCTATACTACAAGAGCTTAATACTGAAGAAGGCTGGCTAGTAAAGAGGATTAAACAGAAAACTTAAATATTTTTAATACATTAAACGTCATAATAATCTAGAGAAGACAGTCTTGGAATGTACATAATGGGGAAAAAAAAAAGAGAGGAAGATCAAGGCGAAGATGGCTGTAAGATATCGTTGATAATCTGCAAATGGATGCATCAGCAGCTGGCCGTCTTACTTATAACTGAGGGGCCTTCAGGAGTGCTGTTAGGTAGGCAAAGTTTCACAAGGGACATGCAAATGACTAAGTGACCTACCCAAATTATTCGGGTGCTACACCATCACGCTCGTCTGCTGAATCTCAGACTTACCGATGTTTTCTCTTGTTCTCAGCTCAGGTTCTCCTTCGCTTTGGTCACTGTCGTCAGAGGGCCACTCCAGTAAAGCTACCACATTTGTATGTCGACCTGATGCATCTTTTATCCATGGATTGGCAGGATCAACCTCTTGGATGGATGCTACAATGGCTCTGTGTAAATCTTCCTAAGTTGTCACATAAGAAAATGTAGATTACAAGATATGACAGAATTCTCATGTGATATTAGAATCCATCATAACAGTAAACAGGAGACAGAAAAACGTTCACAATGTTAATGAGAATGTTAAAAAAAAACAAAAGTTAACTAACAAAGTATACGACTGTTTTGCCAAATGTTTCTGGCAGCAGGATGCCTGGCCAAAGACATATCACATGGTGGTAGAACAAGGCAAGAAGCTTTCCTCTTATTTCCACTCTTGAAGATAGCACATTTACAAGATGATACTAGAGCTTGAAGACAGCACTTTTACACGAAGATTCTACAACTTCAGAGCAGAGCTATAATCCTCTCAATTACCTTGCCATATACATTTTATAATGTAATAATCCTATATCCACTCAGTTTTGTATTGTCTTTTCCTATTTTTGGCAAAGGAATCAAGTAAGTGTGTAGCCACTCATCAGGTATTACACCAGTCTTCAAGCTCTGGTTGCAATCTTCTGTCATTTGCTTTACAATGTTGTCATCAACTTCTTTGAGATGTCCATGCCAGATGCCATTAGGAGCAGGTGCACCATTTTTGGCAGACTTAATTATCTGTCTTACCTCCTCCACCTCTATTAGATTTTCCAGCATTTTGATTTATACAAAATTCAATGTTATGTTTCTTGTCATTAGACGCTCTTCAAGATTACCCTGATCTGATTGTTTGATGTATCATTGGAAAAAGGCTCTCCCTTTCTACTCATCAGATCTCAGTACATTAACTTCTTCATCCCCATGTTGGTACTCACTTGTACTCCAAGCTTGTTGTTGATTTTCCTTTGCATTTGCCAGAATTTGCGCAAAGACTTTTCAACTGCTATTTCTTGTATCAACTTATTCCATGTCTGCACCTTTGGTTCCCTTGAGATTTGAATGTATTTGTTGCCTCTCACATTTCCTCCTATGCTACAATCAGTTCTTCAGTTGTTACATGGAGATTTCCTCTAAATCTCTGCTATCTTTGTGTCACCCCTCACTTGGTTCGCCAGGCATTTTCTATATGCTGCGTCCACCAAAGTAGTTGTGGATAATGCATGCTTCAGACGTCAATTTATGTTTAGTAGTTGACCTAGTGCTTCTTTCTGGTGTTGGAATCAGCATCGGCTGTGCAGCACATACTCCGTAATGTTGGCCAAAGTCTCGTATGGACTTCATTGCAAAATGTGGCCACAATGTCGTCAACTCAGATTACAAAAGTTCCTGCTTTTCATGATGTCCTCAGAGCGGATCACTGTGAAAAGTGCTACATACCCGTGTAAATGACACAAGAAAGCACAAAGTGGGTATACTCCATGTCAGGAAATCGGCTATCTTGAAAAAAAAAAACAGCACGCATATATTTTCCCCACTGTTGTCTTGCCTCCAACAGAATGTTAACATATTTCTAACCAAAAGAATGTTAACATATTTCTAACTTTACCATACATTTAAAATGAAATAAATGGCAAAATTAAAAAATAAATTACAACTGCATTATAAAAAAAAGTACAAAAGAAAGACAACTCACATCAACAGCACCTCCGCTGACCTTTCTCTTCATTTTCCCTTTCCTTGCGTTTGGTGGAGTTTCGGGTGGAACAAGGCCCTTTGATATAGCCGTGATAAACTCCAGCCTTTTGCGTTGTATGATGTGTGCCTGCTCCATGATCCTACGGCGCGGAGTGCGTAGATACAATCTGTTTACCATTTGTGAAAGAATTTCTGTACATTCTTCTAGTTCAGTCTGTAGAGACAACAACAAGAAAATTCTGGACCTGAACATTCAGTATTAGAAAATTTTAAAAAGCATGCAAATATGGAATATTAAAACCACACTGACCAAGCACTCAGATACTTTGCTAACATTAGATGGAAGATTTATCACTGGAGTAAAAAGCAGATTTCCACAAGCTATCTTTATCTCCTTTCAAAAGCTGAAATCCATACTCTGTAATAAGTCATTATAAGTGAGAGTTAGAAAGAGAGTGGTACTGTGTTACACTGAACCAATCCTGTTGAACCAATCCTGTCCTGTAGATGTGAAGCTTGGTTGGTCAGTAAAGCAATACAAAAAAAAGGCTGGAATCAGCTGAAAAATGGTTCTTAATATAAATGTTGAAGGTACCATGGACAGCGAGAAAATCGAATGAAAAAGTTCTGAAAGAAGAACAAGATAGGAAAATTATAACAAAGATCAGAAAATGACAATCTAAATTTGTGGGGCACGTTTGGAAGAGAGGTAGGCTAGAGCACCTAATGGCCACAAGGAAGATAGAAGGTAGAAGAGAGAGGTAGGCAGAGAGAAAAGATGGTAGAAGAGAGAGGTAGGCAGAGAGAAAAGATGGTAGAAGAGAGGCAGGCAGAGAGAAAAGATGGTAGAAGAGAGAGGCAGGCAGAGAGAAAAGATGGTAGAAGAGAGAGGCAGGCAGAGAGAAAAGATGGTAGAAGAGAGAGGCAGGCAGAGAGAAATTCTTTGAGATGTCCATGCCAGATGCCATTAGGAGCAGGTGCACCATTTTTGGCAGACTTAATTATCTGTCTTACCTCCTCCACCTCTATTAGATTTTCCAGCATTTTGATTTATACAAAATTCAATGTTATGTTTCTTGTCATTAGACGCTCTTCAAGATTACCCTGATCTGATTGTTTGATGTATCATTGGAAAAAGGCTCTCCCTTTCTACTCATCAGATCTCAGTACATTAACTTCTTCATCCCCATGTTGGTACTCACTTGTACTCCAAGCTTGTTGTTGATTTTCCTTTGCATTTGCCAGAATTTGCGCAAAGACTTTTCAACTGCTATTTCTTGTATCAACTTATTCCATGTCTGCACCTTTGGTTCCCTTGAGATTTGAATGTATTTGTTGCCTCTCACATTTCCTCCTATGCTACAATCAGTTCTTCAGTTGTTACATGGAGATTTCCTCTAAATCTCTGCTATCTTTGTGTCACCCCTCACTTGGTTCGCCAGGCATTTTCTATATGCTGCGTCCACCAAAGTAGTTGTGGATAATGCATGCTTCAGACGTCAATTTATGTTTAGTAGTTGACCTAGTGCTTCTTTCTGGTGTTGGAATCAGCATCGGCTGTGCAGCACATACTCCGTAATGTTGGCCAAAGTCTCGTATGGACTTCATTGCAAAATGTGGCCACAATGTCGTCAACTCAGATTACAAAAGTTCCTGCTTTTCATGATGTCCTCAGAGCAGATCACTGTGAAAAGTGCTACATACCCATGTAAGTGACACAAGAAAGCACAAAGTGGGTATACTCCATGTCAGGAAATCGGCTATCTTGAAAAAAAAAAACAGCACGCATATATTTTCCCCACTGTTGTCTTGCCTCCAACAGAATGTTAACATATTTCTAACCAAAAGAATGTTAACATATTTCTAACTTTACCATACATTTAAAATGAAATAAATGGCAAAATTAAAAAATAAATTACAACTGCATTATAAAAAAAAGTACAAAAGAAAGACAACTCACATCAACAGCACCTCCGCTGACCTTTCTCTTCATTTTCCCTTTCCTTGCGTTTGGTGGAGTTTCGGGTGGAACAAGGCCCTTTGATATAGCCGTGATAAACTCCAGCCTTTTGCGCTGTATGATGTGTGCCTGCTCCATGATCCTACGGCGCGGAGTGCGTAGATACAATCTGTTTACCATTTGTGAAAGAATTTCTGTACATTCTTCTAGTTCAGTCTGTAGAGACAACAACAAGAAAATTCTGGACCTGAACATTCAGTATTAGAAAATTTTAAAAAGCATGCAAATATGGAATATTAAAACCACACTGACCAAGCACTCAGATACTTTGCTAACATTAGATGGAAGATTTATCACTGGAGTAAAAAGCAGATTTCCACAAGCTATCTTTATCTCCTTTCAAAAGCTGAAATCCATACTCTGTAATAAGTCATTATAAGTGAGAGTTAGAAAGAGAGTGGTACTGTGTTACACTGAACCAATCCTGTTGAACCAATCCTGTCCTGTAGATGTGAAGCTTGGTTGGTCAGTAAAGCAATACAAAAAAAAGGCTGGAATCAGCTGAAAAATGGTTCTTAATATAAATGTTGAAGGTACCATGGACAGCGAGAAAATCGAATGAAAAAGTTCTGAAAGAAGAACAAGATAGGAAAATTATAACAAAGATCAGAAAATGACAATCTAAATTTGTGGGGCACGTTTGGAAGAGAGGTAGGCTAGAGCACCTAATGGCCACAAGGAAGATAGAAGGTAGAAGAGAGAGGTAGGCAGAGAGAAAAGATGGTAGAAGAGAGAGGTAGGCAGAGAGAAAAGATGGTAGAAGAGAGAGGCAGGCAGAGAGAAAAGATGGTAGAAGAGAGAGGCAGGCAGAGAGAAAAGATGGTAGAAGAGAGAGGCAGGCAGAGAGAAAAGATGGTAGAAGAGAGAGGCAGGCAGAAAGAAAAGATGGTAGAAGAGAGGCAGGCAGAGAGAAAAGATGGTAGAAGAGAGAGCAGGCAGAGAGAAAAGATGGTAGAAGAGAGAGGTAGGCAGAGAGAAAAGATGGTAGAAGAGAGAGGCAGGCAGAGAGAAAAGATGTTAGAAGAGAGGTAGGCAGAGAGAAAAGATGGTAGAAGAGAGAGGCAGGCAGAGAGAAAAGATGGTAGAAGAGAGAGGCAGGCAGAGAGAAAAGATGGTAGAAGAGAGAGGCAGGCAGAGAGAAAAGATGGTAGAAGAGAGAGGTTGGCAGAGAGAAAAGATGGTATAAGAGAGAGGTAGGCAGAGAGAAAAGATGGTAGAAGAGAGTGGTAGGCAGAGAGAAAAGATGGTAGAAGAGAGAGGTAGGCAGAGAGAAAAGATGGTAGAAGAGAGAGGTAGGCAGAGAGAAAAGATGGTAAGAGAGAGGCAGGCAGAGAGAAAAGATGGTAGAAGAGAGAGGCAGGCAGAGAGAAAAGATGGTAGAGAGAGAGGCAGGCAGAGAGAAAAGATGTAGAAGAGAGAGGCAGGCAGAGAGAAAAGATGGTAGAAGAGAGGCAGGCAGAGAGAAAAGATGGTAGAAGAGAGAGGCAGGCAGAGAGAAAAGATGGTAGAAGAGAGAGGCAGGCAGAGAGAAAAGATGGTAGAAGAGAGAGGCAGGCAGAGAGAAAAGATGGTAGAAGAGAGAGGCAGGCAGAGAGAAAAGATGGTAGAAGAGAGAGGCAGGCAGAGAGAAAAGATGTAGAAGAGAGAGGCAGCAGAGAAAAGATGGTAGAAGAGAGAGGCAGGCAGAGAGAAAAGATGGTAGAAGAGAGGCAGGCAGAGAGAAAAGATGGTAGAAGAGAGGTAGGCAGAGAGAAAAGATGGTAGAAGAGAGGTAGGCAGAGAGAAAAGATGTTAGAAGAGAGGTAGGCAGAGAAAAGATGGTAGAAGAGAGAGGCAGGCAGAGAGAAAAGATGGTAGAAGAAGAGGCAGGCAGAGAAAAGATGGTAGAAGAGAGGCAGGCAGAGAGAAAAGATGGTAGAAGAGAGAGGTTGGCAGAGAGAAAAGATGGTATAAGAGAGAGGTAGGCAGAGAGAAAAGATGGTAGAAGAGAGTGGTAGGCAGAGAGAAAAGATGGTAGAAGAGAGAGGTAGGCAGAGAGAAAAGATGGTAGAAGAGAGAGGTAGGCAGAGAGAAAAGATGGTAAGAGAGAGGCAGGCAGAGAGAAAAGATGGTAGAAGAGAGAGGCAGGCAGAGAGAAAAGATGTCTGATGGTTGACATTCTGGCATGGGAAATGCCTGTTGAGATATGCACAAGAGATTAAGGAACATGGAAGGATATGATATCTCTGTCGGCAGAGACTTTGAGAGTGGGAAAATACAGAATGTGTCCAAATCCAGAGACAGACACAGAACTATCCAAATTCTATATTCAAGGATACCAAATATTCTACACAACAGAGGATATGAAAGATACTGTTCAAGGAGACAGATCTAACTGGAGGGTAGTGGGGTGTCCAGACAGCGCATCGCTCCAAGTCTGGATTACTTCCCTTGTTTTAAGGAGAGCCCCATAGTGGATAAAACAGAATGACTAATCAACAGAGTGAAGTGGGTTGGGCTGGGAGAAGAGAAGAAGAAAGAGAAATACTTCTGCTTGTCTTATCTCCTTCCTCATACAACTTTCTGTGCTGATGGGACAAACAGACATCTTGTTAAGGCTTAGTGATTTGCTATATTTAATAATAGGATATTTAAAGTTTCTGTAACTTCATCCCCCCCCCCTCCATAAATACTGTTGCACTATCTTTTAAGATTCCTCTCTCAGGTCCTACAAACGGTATGAGAAATGTAGTATCAACAAATGAGGAACCATATTATGTAATTAACAACTGCTCTCAGATACAGTATGGTTTATTAGTATATTTAAGAGCAATTTAGATGTTCAGCTAAGCTACCATATAAAAAAGATCCATTTTATATTAAACCATTAACTGAAAGCTACAACTGTGCATAAAAGAAGCATTTATGCTGATTCACAGTGTAATTATTTAGCAAGAGGTAATATATCTTTTGTTTCATTAAGATTATATACTGTTCAAAAAAAGAAACGCAACAAAAATGTTGTGATTTAAACTGAAGTTTGCTGATCAGACAAGGGCAAATTGCCTGAAATGTTCACTTGGACATCAACTTCAAGTGCTGACCTGAACTGTACTCAGCAGATGATTCATGAGCACAGAAAAGCGAAACTAGTTAAAACAGCATTTCTGACAATAACTCATGACAGGTTCATGAGAATCCCGTGAAATTTACTGAACACAAAACTCACTGACCATGTTATTGAATGCCTATAAAAGATTGACGCTCCTTGAATCAATTCATTTGAAAATTCAATGCACAAGTATGGCTCATCTCACTACACAACAACGACTCATCATCACTGGACATTTACAGACTGGACAGTCACAAAGTGTAGTTGCTAGACAATTGAATGTGGTTAGAAGCACCATTAGTCGCTTTGGAGATGACTTCAAGAAACTGGCTGAGTTGCAGACCAGCTACACAGTGGAAGACCCACAGTCACAACTCCTGCAGAAGACCGCTTCATACGGCTGCATCACCTCAGGAATCGATTTGATCTGCATTCTCAACAGTCCAGTCAATGACAACAGCTTGTCGAATTTCAGATCAAACGGTCAGGAACCGGCTGCACGACGCTGGTCTTTGGGCTAGAAGACCCTACAGGTCCTGTTCTTATGGACCAGCATTGCCAGAACTGACTGCAGTGGGCAAACCAGCTTCATCAATGGACCATTGCAAATGACTGGAGAAGGCTGTGGTTCAATGTGAACCACAATGACAGTGATGAATCATTCTTTCTGCTCCTGCAACATGACAGACAGAGAAGAGTTTACCGCAGAGTCCATGAGCGCTATGCCAAGAACTGCGTGGATGAGGCTCTTCCACATGGTGGAGGTGACAATCAACTTCATGGGAAGAAGTGACCTGGTGCAAACTGATGCACGCCTGAATGTCCAGCGATACGTCGCTGAAATTCTTCATCCTCACATCCTTCCATTTCTGGCTGCACCAGGGTCGATTTTGCAGCAGGATAATGCTTGACCTCATATGGCACAACTCACCACCCAATTCCTCACTGACAACAATGTCCAGATCATTCCATGCATGGCCATGTATGTCATCAGACACGAACCCAATAGAACACTTATGGGATGAACTCAACAGACAAGTCTGCCAACGAGACGTGGCGTCAACCAATCTCTGACAGTTGTCTCTTGCACTGCGGGAAGAGTGGGCAGCCATCCCACAACAACAGATCCAGCGGCTAATCGGATCCATGTCAAGGAGATGCCATTCTCTGATACAGGCTAGAGAGGAGGTCATACACCTTACTGAAATGGAGGCCTCAGTCACAAAGAATAAAAGTCCAAACCAAATTTAATGAACATCATTTCATTGTTAAAGTCTTAAAGTTTCTTAATGCCAAGATTGAAACATTAATTCCATAAAATAAAATTTTGATACAAGTGTGAAATTTGATGTCCATTACAACTACAGTAGTGTTGCGTTTCTTTTTTTGAACAGTATAGAAAGATAAAAAATAAAATACATAATGAAGATTACTAACATCCTTTGTTTTTACCATAATGAAGAAAAACAATCTTCAAACCTGCATAAACTCGAAAACAATTTTTTTGTATCCTGGCCCATCCAAGTAGAAGCCGTATACATATGAACATTTCAATACACGTCTTGCTTTTAATAACTGCTGAACTGCATCTTCCACAAATTTGGTCTCGGCATGAGCTGTTGCTGTAGGTAAAATATGACAGATATTACTCTTACAAACTTACAACTACATGAACATCAGCTGTGTGCAAAATCACTCCGATATTGTCATTGTTGACATGTATAAGGCTCCCATCACTCTAAAAGAGGAAAGTACCAAAAAAAAAAAAAAGTTTAATTTTTCATTTTTTTTTGTTTGTTTTTATCTGTTGTGTTGTTTTTGTACATGATCCTTGAAAAAGGCTTTTGCCAAAATATTGGATTGTTACATGTTCTTCATTTATATGTGCTCATCTTACTTTCTGCCTTTCTTGTTTCTGTCCACTTTCCTCACTCTTTCTATCTTTTTGTTACACTGAACCAGACACCTTCATCTACTTCATTACTAGAACCAGTTTTACTGCAGTCATCATTTCTCTAATCTGTATGAAAAAGCTGAAATATATATCAATCAGGACAAATTGGAAGAGATGGAGAGTTTTGAATATCTTGGATCACTATTAACTAATAATGGAGATACAATGAGGGAAATTAAAAGGAGGACATCTATCGCTCTTCAAAAAATAAACCAACTAAAGAAGCTGTGGAGAGGAACAGACAGAACTACAAAAATAAGATTTTTAAGGGCATGCATCTTTCCTATCGCAACATATGCATGTGAGACCTGGACATTTAATAAAACAGCTGAGAAACACATAAATGCCTTTGAATGTAAATGCTACAGAAGAGTTCTTCAAATATCATGGACACAAAAAAGAACAAATATATCAATACTACAAGAACTTAATACTGATGAAGGTTGGCTTGTAAAGAGGATTAAAGTGAGAAAACTTAAATATTTTGGACACATTAAACATCATGAGAATTTAGAGAAGACTGTCTTGGAAGGATACATAATGGGAAAAAGAAAGAAAGGAAGACCAAGGCGAAGATGGCTGGAACATAGTTGATTATCTGCAAATGGATGCATCAGCAGCAAGGCCGAGACGCCTACAGGAGAGCTGTTAGGGAAGCAAAGTTCCACAAGGGACATGCAAACGACTGACTGACTGTATGAAAAAGTATATTATCTTTTACAGGTTTTGTATAAATAAGACAATGGTTAAAAAAAATATATAATGCCATACTGATTTCTAAAATAAAATCACCACAATCTTGATCTTGCTCTAAATCACTGATAATAACTACAAAACTTCACTCTAAAAACTGCTGATACCTACAGTACCATTAAATGTAATATGCCATAGCACTGTCAAGAATGTATGCTCAAGGCAAAGAGTATCACTATTCATAACTAGTTTTACATTTAAACTATTTATACTTTGATACTGTGCTGTATTAACCCCTTTAGCATTCTCCCCAAGATATCTCACATGGGCTTGTTGCTCATACAGTGTTCTCTCCAATTTAACTCACCAATTATACACAGAAGCATTTTCATAATTATTCCAGAGTTTTCTCATATACAGAAGCATTTTCATGCAGTTATTTCTGCATTTTCTCATATACAGAAGCATTTTCATACAGTTATTCCTGAGTTTTCTCACTCTGTAGTAAACAGTAGCTGACCTAGTTATCAGATATCATGGAAGACTGCTAATACAGCAAAATTCAACAAGTGGGTCAAGTTAAGTATGATTGTGTTGTGTTATGCTACACACTGTGAGAATAATAGCTGGTTGCATTAAACATGTTCATTTCAGAGATGATGAAGACTTGTTGCATGACATTACCAATGCTTCTACTTATAAGGACAGCAAACAATTTAGATTCTTCAGGTGAGAGTGATGTTTATGACAACGATGACAACACTGAAACTGTTGAAACTGCACTTGAATTTGTGTGATCTGAGAATGGTCAACGGTGACATTCCAGGCCAGCATTCAGATTCACTGGGAAACATAATATTTTTATGAGATGTATATAGTGACATTGCTCTGCAGTTTATCAAATACAGAAAAAACTGTTCATTTGGACATCAACAACACCATCATACCATCTTCATTGCTACCACATTCATCATCATCATGAGTCCATATCAAGACACTGTAATCATCACTACCATGAGCATAATCATTATCATCTGCGACCACCTTTACTCTCATCATCATTATACCACCACAACTATCATTAACATTGTCATAACTTTCACTGTCATCATTTGTGTTAAGAATGTTATTTTTATTTCTGGATAATAAATCTTATTCTGTCTTTGTAACTGTTGCGTATTCTACTAGGTTTTTTTTTTGGGGGGGAGGGAACTCTTTTTTTTTGGGGGGGGGAGTGAAAATAATTCACCACAGGTACAGCAACATGTTGTTTTTTTGTTTTTTTTTTTGTTGTTAAAATAATCCTAAAGCAGTTAAAAGAAAATGCAATGATAATGTAATATGCATACGTTTCACTGCCATGGATAGAAGAAAGAAAATACAATGATAATGTAACATGCATATGTTTCAATGCCATGGACAGAAAATAAAACAAAGAAAGATGTACTAAATCAAATGAAAAGAAATATAATGGAAAACATAATAACCAGGCAGTTAAAATATTTTGATCATATCAAAAGTCATAATACAGTAATGAAAACCACACAAGGGGGGGGGGGAGCAAGAGGACAACAATGACATAGACTGCAGGACAGTATAAACAAACAAAAATCTAATGGATTCAGCTTTGCCTGGTGCACTGTGAAAGGAAAGACCAAGCTGAAGGACCATTAAGGCCAATGTTCTCTATGGAGAGGGCACAGGACAAGGAGGATGATGATGACAAATATCAGTCAGTCAGTCATCTGCATATCCCTTGCAGAACTTTGCCTCCCTAACAGGTCTCCTGTAGGCCTCTTGGCTGTAAGCAAGGTGCCCTGCCACTGATGCACCCATCTGCAGATCATCAACGATGTCTTGCCGCCATCTTTACCCTGGTCTTCCACTCTTTCTTTTTCCCATTATATACCATTCCAAGACAGTCTTCTTTAGATTATCATGACGTTTAATGTGTCCAAAATATTTAAGATGACAAATATACACATCCTATTTTAAATTTCACAAAAATGATGTGACTAATGATTACCAGGAAGAAACAGAGAATACACACCAGAAGAAATAGAGAATACATAACAGGAAGAAATAGAGAATATACATAACAGGAAAAAATAGAGGATACATAACAGGAAGAAATAGAGAATACAGAACAGGAAGAAATAGAGAATACATAACAGAAAGAAACAGAGAGTACATAACAGGAATAAACAGAGAATACATAACAGGAAGAAACAGAGAATACATAACAGGAAGAAACAGAATACATACCAATATCTGTAACAGCCTCTGCTAATTTCATCATTTTATCTTTGACTGTCTTTAATAACGGTTCTTCTAGCTGTGTATCATAGACAAATCAAGATTACAATTAATTTTACTCATAATGTCATAGACATGTCTTAAAATCAAAATTATGTGCAGTTAGCTACTGTCAGCCTCAAGATAAAATCAAGACTACAATTTAGTTTAGCTATACTATCATAGTCTTGTGCTAAAAACAGGATTAAATTAGTTATCATTTATTATTATCATAGTTTTGTGCTAAACCAAGATTGCGTTTAGTTTAGCCACTATTATCATGGTTTTCTACTACAATCAAGGCTAAAAGTAATTTAACCACTATTATGATGGTCTTTAAAAACGGTAGGCCACGTGAAACTATAAAGATGACACTGTTAAGGGAGGCCAAATTCTTACATCTTACATCCTTCCTGTGTTGTTAAAAGTCACATAAGCATGTTAGTTTGCCACCTTTTCTGTTTTCAGCAAACTTTTCAACCTCATCAAGCGATATTATGCCCACTAAACTGGCCTCTCTTAACAATGTCCTCTTTAGAGTTTCATGTTGTCAACCTCTTTTTCTTTGGCCTGTTACGTTCGATTTGATAGCTTGTTTTGGTATTCTTTGATTGTTTATTCTCATCACAAGACTGACATATGTTCATCTTCTTTTTCTGATCACTCATGAGACAGGCTGTTGTTTGTTCATCTGTCTTATCTCTACATTGTTCTTGAATTTATTTCCACTTTATACCAAGTATTTTTCTTAGGCATTTTTTTTCAAAAGAGTCTAATTTCTTGTCTACTTCTTTAGTTGATTTCCAGCTTTCACATGCATAAATGAGGGCGGTTATTACATTTGAATTGAATAATCTTAACTTGGTTTTTGTGCTTATAACTTTTAAAGGCCATATGCTCTCAAGATTCTTGAAAGTCAATGCTGCTTTTGCAATTCAAATTCTAACTTCCGTTCTGGTATCACCATTCTGGTCTATGTAGCTGCTGAGGTATGCAAACTGATAGATAGGCCAAATTAGTAGGCATAAAATCCCTTGATGAGGTTGAAAAGCACGCTAAAGATAGAAAAACTTTGTGAGTTTTATGTGCCACAGGAAGAATGTAAGATTTTCTGCTTACAAGGAGCTTTGTTCCCAACTTTGTTTTATTTCCATTTTTTTGTTTCTGTCTCCTTCCTCCTTATATTCTGATTACTTTGTGAAGTTAATTTTAAAATATATAATACAAGAAAACATACAAACACTTACCCACATGGATGCAAACACACACATGCAGACAAACCTTATAACTGTTTTCATGATTTTTAAATCTTGTGTAGTAATGGACAAATCTGTTCAGTTCCTGCATGTTTTTATTTTTCGACTCCGCCTGGCAAGATACAAACAATTATCATTAAATTTAAATTTCACAATATGAAATATTAATCAGTGCTGAAAAAAAAAAATGAACTCATGAAAACTGTCAGAGGAAAACATCCCAACTAGGATCTTCCTGGGCAATCAGCCTTTGAAACAATGGAAGCATTCCAAATACCTAAGCAGTGTAATATCATTCACCGGGAAAATGGATGCAAAACTGAGAACAGATGCATTAAAACAAATCAATTCAATGGAAAAATGACACTTTTACTGAAATACAAATTTATCAGAGCTGAAACAACAAAAAAAGAGCCTGTGCTGCAATTTTCCTCCCAACTCTGTGCCATCAGTGTCAACTATGGACACCAACAGCCAAAGCAGAAGAGAAATCATCATGAGAAATGTAAAAAGAAGAAGAAACAAAAAGCAGAGCTGGAGTAACACCAGTACTGCACCACGTCCAGAAACAAGACAAATTATGTGGGCACATTATATGACTACCGACAGACAGTTCATTCATTCATTCACTTGCATGTCCTTTGCGGAACTTTGCCTCCCTAACAGCACTCCTGCAGGGCTCTCAGTTGTGAGCAAGATGGCTTGCTGCTGATGCATCCAACAGACAGTATACCACAAGAAAACATTCACTCTAACAACTGCAGGAAACAGAAGAAGAGGCTGCCCACACAAGAGATGGAGAAAGGAAATTACAGAAACTTTAAATATCCCATTATATGAAGCAAAGTGTTGAGCCCTATTAAGATATCTATTTGTCCTCCTCAATGAAAGAGACGAATATGAGTGAAAAAGGTAAGGGAGGTATAGAAAAGAAAGGATTTACTCTATGATAAAATGAGCGCAAACTGTAACTATTATTGATTAACTCTTCCCGTGCCACAAGAAGAAATACAGACTTTCCATTTGGTGCCAGGGTAAAAGCGCAGGTATTGATATGTATTGGGGGTATAGTTGGAAAAGTGAATGAAATACAGTATTTCCATGTTAAGTGTACTTATTATGTTTCAAAATAACTAAAAATGTATGAAGATTTCATAAATGCAGAGTTTTTTAGGAAAAAAAAAGTAATGTGATGTTTTTAGACAATAACTGTGTCCTACTTACCATCGGCTAGGTCTAGAGGTACAGTACATACCATCTTAGATGCTCAAAACTACCTGTTGATCTCATCTTGTAATATGTGGAATTCTCGCTAAAATAATGTCTAAAATACCTTTCTAACTAATTCTCTAGTTATCTAATATGTCTGGATCTACTTGGGATACACTCAAGAACTTAGGTCTAGTCACTGGGTATGTCCATATCCCTATCTACTACATCACCAAAAATTGAAATTCACAACAATCACTTCAATTTTCTCCCTCGTTACTAGGCACTCTTTGGCCATGATGAACAGGGTCACAGGGCATGTGCACTAAATGTTTACAATCTAAACGTTACACCGGTTTTTTAATGAAACAAAGCATGTAGCGAAACAGTCCCATGGCACTATAGACACAAACCAGAAATGACCAATTTTAGTCCTTAAGCACGAGAAGAGTTAAAGTTGAATGGATGTTTATCCTTTTATACAACAACTGTTAAAAGTGTATTTACCATGCCTCAAGCTAGAAACTGTCCTAATATTAATAGCTCTTATGTGTTTTATAAGATCAATTTTTAAGCAGATATATGTTTCTGAAACTTGCTGAGGATTGTTATAGTGAGTAGTTTCTGGGCAGAGATTAGTAACACACAATAATTAGTGTATAAGTATATAACTATACACAAGGCCACTGCACTAGAGCTTTGATACCAAAATGTATAAACTAGAAAAAAAGTAGGAACAGCTGTATTACTTAACGAGTACACAGTTGTGACATTTTGGCGTGAGCCTTAATCATACAAAAACTCACAGGACGAAGAAACAGAGAGAGGAGACAATGTATAAATTCACATGAATGCTATGTAATGAAAAAAAAACTGAAATAAGATGAACAGAGCACTTGGCTGTAACTTGTAAGAAGCTGTGGCTTGTCCGACACTGTGTTCTGAAATGTGCATGTTGGAGTGTAGAGAATATTTATATGGAGACTTGTGATATGTGGGTCTTAATTGAGGGTGGTGGGTGGGGAAACCGTGGTAACCTAGCCAGGAGAATGTGAAATAGGTGATTATAGAAGGGGTGCAGTGGCTGTAATGTGATGCTGTGAGGAGGTTCTGAACTATGTGTAACAAGTGAGAAGGGAGTGGAACTTAGTGGGAAAGGATTATGATTGTGGAAGAGGAGAATGTAGTCCCAGTGTCCCATATTCCTGAATGTAGCGGTTCTCAAGCACTAGGCGGCTTCTATCATCTGCATGACATTGTTTGATGGCTGTTACCAGAAAATCAGATTTGCCTCTGTCGCTGGGGCCATTGAAATGATTTGGGACCGGTATCCTCACTCTCTACGAGGGATTCACATGCAAGTCCCGCAATGTGATATATGTCACTGTATGTGAAAGATGATATTGATGACACTGCCCTCAGATAAGAGGACTGCATGCAGAAATATCTGTACAATATCATCTAGCATGATTGAAACAAGTCCTGAATCATTTCAATGGCCCCAACCACAGAGGCAAATCTGATTTTCGAAACGTCACAACTGTGTACTCATTAAGTAATAAAACTATTCCTACTTTTTGCTACTTTATACATTCTGAGCAGAGATTGAGCTGTTGTTGTTGCATTTGCTGGTTAAAGATGCTCCAATACAGTGTAAATACACAAAATGCATCACCCTACATTTGAAATGTAAAGGTAAAGGTAAAATTCCCATTTCCATCCCAATAAGGCATATTGAGGAATATGGTGTTAGGCCTGCATTTTCCATGAACTTCAGCACATGAAAGTATCACGCCTGGCCGCTTTACTGTCTCAGATTTCTCTGGTACCTATTTTTGGAAACTGGGTGAACCCCGGGGCCTTTTGTCAACGTATACAGGAAAAAAATCCCACTGCTGGGACTGAACCTGGTCAACCAGATTAGTAAACAGAGCACCTAATCACTCAGCTAAACAGGCTGCCACATTTGAAATGTGCTAGAAATAAAATATCCTCTCAAATACAGCCATATTTTTTAGAAGACATGTAATGTTAGTTTAAAAAAAAAAAAAAAAGGTAATCCTGTCATGCCTTAGAGCCACAAAGGGATATGGTGTTAGTGCCCATATTTTCCTTGACCTGTCAGCACACTAGAGGGTGATATGGTCAGTATCACACCTGGCTGCCTTTCCTTCCCCAACTCCAGAAGAAGTCGGGTACTCATTTCTACAGCTGGGTGACTGGGGTGCCTCCAGCTGGATTCGAAGTCCCAAACTTAGCCATGAGACCAGTGCACTAACCACTTTGCCACTCAGACACAATGTTAAATACATCTGTATATATGATATATATATGTGAAATATTATCTATTCTGAAGAAAGAGATTTTTTATCTCTGATCAAATTTAGAACAGACAGAAATATCTAACCTCTGACACCAACTGTGCACTCTGTTCCTCCACTTTTTTCACCACTTCGTAGCGGTTACACTTGAAGTAACCACCCGTTGAGCTGTTGTGACGTTTCCATTGCTCTAAGCACACCCAGCAAAAATCAAATTTGCACTGTGACATAAATGGGAAAAAAAAATGACACTAATTTCACTACAAATGTATGGCAAAATAATTTCAAATGTAAATGAGTTACTCGTCATATCTGACTAGTTCTATTCTTATATTCTACATATTCCTTTTTGGAATTGCCATAAACTTTATAATGAAAAGATGCTGTACAGGTAAAACTAGCATTGATTGGGTACATGGGACCCAAATAGAAGATCTTGATTTTGCTGATGACATAATTCTTATCAGTGACAATGTGAAATCAATGCAGAAAAAAAACAGATTCCCTGTCTTCCTTGGCTAGCAAAATAGGTCTTGAAACAAAGATAAAACAAAAATAATGAAACTTCCCATTAATCAAGAAGGAAAAATATATGCAGAAGGAACAGTTGTTGATAAAGTAAACCAATTTACATACCTTGGCAGCTACACAGACCAGGATGGTGACACCAGGAAGGAAGTTAAAATTAGAGCTGCAAAAGCAGCATTGTCCTTCAAAAATCTTGAGAGCACACAGAATTCAAAAGTTATAAGTACAAAAACCAAATTAAGATTATCCAATTCAAATGTGATATCCACCCTCATTTATGCATGTGAAAGCTGGAAATCAACTAAAGAAATAGACAAGAAATTAGACTTTTTCTAAAACAAATGCCTAAGGAAAATACTTGGTATAAAGTGGAATGAATTCAAGAACAATGCAGAGATAAGACAGATGAGCAAACAACCTGTCTCATGGGTAATCAGAAAAAGAAGATGGACATATGCAGGCCATGTGATGAGAAGAAACAATCAGAGAATACCAAAACAAGCTATCAAGTGGAGCACAACAGGCTGAAGAAAAAGACATCAACCATGTGAAACTCTAAAGAGGACATTGTTAAGAGAAGCCAGTTTAGTGGGCATAATATCCCTTGATGAAGTTGAAGGACTCGCAGAGAACAGGAAAACTTGGCAAACAACTATGCGAGCCCTATGTGACATTTAATGGCAAGGGAAGGATGTAAGATTCCTATATTATTATTCCAGAGCAAGGTGAGAGGCCTAGGTTGCTGAGATGTCATGTTTCCTCGGCATGTCATGTTTCCTCAGCATGTCATGTTTCATCAGCGTGTCATGTTTCCTCAGCATGTCACTCACCTTATCTATCCTCTCTTTCCTTGGTCGTCCTCACACTTTCTATCCAGATGTTTTCAACATGCTGCTGGTGTTCAGGATTCATGCATATCAAATGCCTGAACCACTTAATTCTCTGATTTTGATGAAGTCCTTGACAGGTGTTGTTCACAGTTATTCTTCTCACCATTTGCCAGATTATTTCATTTTGCACTTGATCCCTTCTTGTCTTATTTACCATTTTTCTTAAGCACTTCATCTCGCATGTTATCTTTCTGTCATGGTATTTGGTTAGTGTCCATGTTTGGCATTGATAGCACAGAATCGGGGTGAATATTGGTTGAAAGAGCTGTAGTTTGGTGTCAATTGAGATATTTGGATGTTTTAGGATTGGAGCAAGTTGATAGGTAACATTGTTTACTTTATGAATTCTACATTCAATTTCTCTATTTTCCTATCCTGTGTAAAATACGCTTCCTAGATATTTGGATTCAGTAACCTGCTTGAATTTGGTGTTATTTATATAAATGTTACATTCTCTTGGGGTTCTTCTTATCACCACTGTTTCTATTTTCTCGATATTTATTTTCATACTGTATTCTTTGCAGTTGCTTTCAAGGCTACTGATGTACAGTTCTTCGTTGTTTTGGTGTATAAAGGTGGTGAAAAATGATCGATTCATCAAGAGATGGTCAATCAATAAAGAATTGGTGTAATCAGTTATTGCATGCTGAAGGAGGTACTGAAGAGATCAGAGAACCTATAGACATGTATGGAATGAATGAACAACGGTTCTATCTAACTAACCAACCAACCTTGCTGCACTTCATATGATTACAGCCTTCATTCTTCTGGATTGGAGATTTGCAGTTAGGGCATGGTTTTGAGTTAGTGACCAACCACAGACAATTGGCTGCCAGTTCAGTTTCTTGCTCCGTGCCATTTACTAGATTTTGAAAACATAAAATGAATGAGAAGTCATTAAAAGCCAACACATTAGATAACTTTATTATGTAAATCAACTTTCTAAAACCCAAGAACTCTTTTCACTGTTGGTGATCTTGTTCCAACTTTGTGGAAAATGTTAAAATGAGTATGAATAATAACCTTTTTTTCTCTCTCTCTCTCTCTCTTTCTATCTACAGAGTTATTTCTCCCCTTTCCTTCCTCTATCTTTCCGTAAAACTGAACCATACACCTCTGTTTACTTCACCAGCATCAGTTTTAGCACAGTCATCATCATAATGATCAAAAAATAAGACTACAGATTTGCTAGTCTGTAATATAAGGATTTCCTTATGACTCAAATTGGTCAGGTAATGATATATAAGGATCTCTTTATGACTGTCAAATTTGTCAGGTAATGATATATATAAGGATTTCCTTCATTCATTCCTTTGCATGTCCCTTGCGGAACTTTGCCTCCCAAACAGCACTCCTGTAGGTCTCTCGGTTGTGAGCAAGATGGCCTGCTGCTGCTGCATCCATTTCCAGATCATCAACGATGTCTTGCAGCCATCTTCGTTTCGGTCTTCCTCTTTTTCTTTTTCCCATTATGTATCCTTCCAATACGGTCTTCTCTAAATTATCATGACGTTTAATGTGGCCAAAATATTTAAGTTTTCTCTCTTTAATCCTCTTTACTAGCCAGCCTTCTTCAATATTAAGCTAGGATTTCCTTATGACTGTCAAATTGGTCAGATAATGATATATAAGGATTTTCCTTATGACTGTCAAATTGGTCAGGTAATGATTATATAAGGACTTGCCCTATGACTGTCAAATTGGTCAGGATATACTAGAGAGTCACAGGAGAAATTCTTGAAAACATTTACTCAGTCAGATGGAAAGTGATATTTTCAACTTTCTAGAAATGACTTAAAAGAGGGACATCTCAACAAGCTCCACCACCATGGGCAACACAACAATCCCCATGTTGTCGGGCAAGGTTTAAGTAATATAACAGCCTCTTGTAAAGCAGGGCATCAGGAGATCAGGAAAGAATATTAACAGCTTTGGACTGATAGCCATGATATATAATGTGAGCAGAGCAAAGATTGTGATGTCACAATTGTATGATATCAAACACACTTAAAAACACCCAAAATGTCTGCCCATGGTCCTGATGGCATTCAGTATGAAGACACCGGCAAATTCTCAGATACAGATATGGAAGCATTATGTACTGAATATAAAAACAGTATCCAAAAGGGTGCTATCCCAGACAACTGGTTGAACAGCTACTTGGTACTGCTGCCAAAACATGGAAAGAATACATCATAGATAAATGAGTACAGGGTGACTGCCATACAGAACACCACTGCCAAACTACTCAATAAGATAGTGGCTAGGAAAGTAGCATATGTGCTTGAATGGCAGAACATTTTGCCTGATACTTTCTGAGGCTACAGATGGAATATAGAAACACTGCTCAATGCTGCAGTCTCTGTATATGATTCATTTGTTCATTTGCATGTTCCTTGTGGAACTTTGCCTCCCTAACAGCTCTCCTGTAGGCCTCTCAGTTGTGAGCAAATGGCCTGTTGCTGATGCATCCATTTGCAGATTATCAACAATGTCTTGCAGCCATCTTCGCCTTGGTCTTCTTCTCTTTCTTTTTCCCATTATGTACCCCTCCAAGATGGTTTTCTCTAGATTATCATGACGTTTAATGTGTCCAAAATATTTAAGTTTTCTCTCTTTAATCCTCTTTATTAGCTAGCCTTCTTCAATATTAAGTTCTTGTAGTAAGGATATATTTGTTCTTTTTTGTGTCCATGATATTTGAAGAACTCTTCTGTATTATTTACATTAAAAGGCATTTATGTGTTTCTCAGCTGTTTTGTTAAGTGTCCAGGTCTCACAGGCATATGTTGCGATGGGAAAGATGCATGCCCTTAAAAATCTGATTTTTGTAGTTCTGTCTGTTCCTCTCCACAGATTCTTTAGTTGTTTTACTTTCTGAAGAGCAATAGATGTCCTCCTTTTAATTTTCCTCATTGTATCTCCATTATTAGTTAGCAGTTGTATATAATAGTATGAAGAATTCCATGCAGGTGTTGAAACTTTGACAACCGCTTAAGATCTGGAAGATGCATACAAAAAAGTTCCTTTTTTAATTTCTATTGTATTAGCTACTGGAACTCAACATCTGCCCAATCATTAACTGGATATCAGTGGGTCTCCATCAGAGACAGATAGGACTTAGATGTGGCAGCTGGGTATCAGAACTGGTAATGGCCACTCCAGGCCTACCTCAAGGCTATTATCACCAGTCCTGTCTGAGTAAGACCACATTCTGCCCTAGCAAGGTAAGGTGCTGAAGTCAGAGGTATCCAGCCAAAAGGCGCATTGCAAAAATCAGGGTACCACACATTACTGCCATTGTGCATACGAAAAAGATGAAGAAGAAGAAGAAGATCACCAGTACTGTTCAAAGTGTACAAGTTAAGATATCAGGGGAGCAGCCTGATGGGATGGCATTCTGATTAACAAACAGAGTGAGACAAGAGTCAGAATTGTTCAGCAGCTAGAGAAAGAGTTAGGTCACATATCGACCTGGAGCAGCAATACTAAACCCTGTAAAGTGCCTGGTGAGCTTCTGTGAGGATGCTACTAACTCTATGAGTATCTCGGTATGAGGGTTTGATCACAGCTTAGTATTCACAGATCATGTAGAACATATCACAACTAAAGCCAGAAAAGGATTAGTTGCAATAAAAATAATAGCAGCAGCAAACCTTGAAAAGAGGCTGCAAGTTCCATTATATCAAGGGTTAGTTCTCTTGATGATCAAATATGCTCTGGCAATTCTAACACTCAGTCAAATGCAGAAAGGAAGGCTTGAGAGAACTGACAATGAAGCAATGCGTATTATTCCTGGATGCATCTGAAACACATCTTGCAGTTCCATGAGGTATTTACTAGACTTTCCCACCATGGATGCAGAATAAAATTAGCCTGGGCACAATCCTACCTCAAAATGAGCGCAGACAGGACACACCCACTCTGCAGTGAACTGACAAAAGCAAAAGCTGAAGAGAGGAAATTTGTGGATAGGTCATGCAGAAGATGAAATCTATCCCACTGGGAACAACTGTGTTAAGAGCACACTTATCTTAACATAGTGTTTGTGAGACAGGGAACATAGATCTGTTTGTTTAAAAACTCTGATCTACTTCTGTAGCCCAGAAACTTGTAGCAATCAACACTAATTGTAACTGTTATTTTTGTAAAATGTAATGTCAGGTTGGTGGATGGATGGAGACATGGAGATCTCTGGCGGGGACGAGGGAAGCCTGGTGTGAAACCAACGAATCCGGGATGTGACAAGCCTATAGGTCTTTACAACGATGGCTATCAGAATGATGTAAACAAAACAGAGCCAGCAGACTATAGGTGGCGGGGAATGGATATCGTTGAAGCACTCATCAGATTCCTCATCTCAAAGTCAGAGTGTCTTTGTGGAACTGTCTCCAAACCATCTGACATGGAGAAGGGACTTACATACAGCCACCAGAGGCTGGAAAACAAAGTTTTGGCCAAGCCAGCCACACTGTCTTCATGGCAGTCCGAGCGAGACCACAGTCTGCCCTAGCAAGGAAAGGTGCTGAAGTCGGAGTTACCCAACCAAAAGGCATCATCATCATCAGGTGCCGTGCCGACTGGTGTTGGCTATTATGCTTCTCCAGAGTACCCGATCCTTCATGCAGGCCATCAGTTCAGTTGGTGTTCTCCTCTCACACCATCCCGTCAGACTGTCCAGTATCATTTCTCTTGGTCTTCCTCTTGATCTTCTTCCTTCTATTTTTCCTGTTGTTATAATATTTTCAATGCCCCCTCTTCTCATTGCATGTCCTATGAAAGTACATTGTCTCTCTCTTATCTTTCTGACAAGGTTTTTTGTCTCTCCAGCTCTTCTCATACATTCTTCATTAGTTATTTTTGCTGTCCAGGGGATTCGCAACATTCTTCTAATAAACCACACTTCTGCTGCTTCCAATGATTTTTGTGCAGACTTGCCTATTGTCCATGATTCACTTCCATATAACAAGATAGGTTCAATATAGCATTTTAGGACTCGTTTTCTAACATTCATTGATAAAGATATGTTAACTAATATGTTTCTCATTCTCTGAAATGCAGTCTTTGCTTGACCTATTCTGTTCCTAATTTCTGTTCTGCATTTCCCATCTGAAGTTATTACTGCCCCAAGGTATTTGAATTTCTGCACCTGTTTTAGAATGGTTCTGTTTAATTTAATACTGCATGCTGGTGGATTCTGTTTCTTAGATATAACCATAGTCTCTGTCTTTTTGATGTTCAAAGTAAGGCCTTTCTGTTCACTTTCTTTGGCGACTTTATCCAAGAGATTCTGCAGGTCTTGTTGGTTCTCAGCTATCAGTACTGTGTTGTCAGCATACCGAAGGTTGTTAATATTGTATCCTCCAATTTTTATGCCTGGTTCTGTGATGATTGTTCTTAGAATATTCTCGCTGTACAGAGAAAAAAGGTCTGGAGATAGTACACATCCTTGTCGCACCCCTTAGCCAAAAGGCGCATCGCAAAAATCAGGGTAACACGCATTATCGCTAATGAATGTCTCTATCTGCAGTATTCAAACATGGTGCTCGCCCTGTGAAGACTAACCAGGCAGGTGCAGTGCCGGGCCCCCTGCCTCGAAAGGGTCCACCCAATGCTACTGGAGGTCCTCTCAGTTCGTCTTGTGGAGTCAGGAGACATGAGAGTAGAGCTACTGGCCAAAAAATACCACGGAAGAAAACAGCCAAAAAGCAAGAGCTTAAAATAATGCAGTGGAATGCTGAGGGTGTCAGCAGTGTTAGAGATGGCTATAGCAAAAAGGTGGAACTAGAGAACATACTTTTTGCAGAGCAGGTAAGTATATGCTGCATACAGGAGACACACCTAACCAAAGATGCCGCCTTTAAAATCAGAGGCTACCAGTGTTTTAGATCAGACCGACAGGACAGAAGAAAAGGAGGAGTACTCACACTTGTTAAGAATAACATCAGCGCATGTCAGGTGGGAGTGTTCATGGAAGGAGCCGAATACCAGATGATCCATCTAAAAAGTAGTAATACAGATTTCCACCTCCTTAACTATTACTGTCCTAATGACCACCCACTTGCTTTAGAAACAATCCCACACAAAGAGAGACTGATGGTCTGTGGCAATTTTAACAGCCATTCCCAGAGCTGGGGCTATGACCACATAGACAAGACAGGAGAGGAAGTTGAGAGCTGGCAGGATGATAATGGACTTCTCCTGATCAACCAGCCAATGGATCCCCCAACATTTTACTCAAGGGCTTGGCGTACAACCTCAACACTAGATCTGGCATTCCACTCTCCAGATCTGAAGTGGAACATTACACGTGAAGTTGGAAAACAACTTGGAGGTAGCGACCATCGACCAGTTCCTGACAATAGAAAATGAACTCTTTAACACCAGTAGCCCTCTCCCCAGATGGAACTATAAAAAAGCAAACTGGACAATGTACAGACATCGTACAGGTATCCTGGTGGGACAGCTGTCTATAGAAGGTAAGGATATTAACAGCATAGTGAAGGAATTCAATGCTTGTATCCTTCAAGCCGCTCTTGAAACCATTCCCAGAGGAGCTCGCAGGGACTATAAACCATACTGGTCTAGTGAGCTGGGAAAACTCCATGATGATGTGGAAGCAGCTCGAAAGCAAGCAGAAAATAGACCATGCCAAGAACACCACAATAATTACCAACATTCTAAGGCCAAATTTCAGAGAGCCAAGCTGCAAGCCAGACAGGAAAGTTGGAGAGAGAAAACAGAGTCCCTAAACTTTGAAAAGGATGGAAGGAAAATGTGGAAACTAATCAAACAGTTAAATGATGAGAGTACTGGAAGAAGTAAAGATTACACTAACAGAGGATGGGAAAACTCTTACAGGTAAGCAGGTAGCAGATCACTTTGCTCGCATGTTTGCACAGGACTGCAACATTGATATCCATCCAGAGAAAGAGCGTGCAGTGCGCATTGACCCACAGAAAGAAGAGGAACAAGTCAGAAAAGTGGAGGTCATGGATGCACCAATCACACGCAGTGAGTTAGACCTAGCAGTCAGTAAACTGAAACCAAGGAAATCACCAGGACCAGATGGGTGTCCAATGAAATGATCAAGAACCTGGGAATGGCAGCAATGGGAAAGCTGTTGGATATTTTCAATATGTGCTGGAGCACAGGTAAGTTACTTCAAATCTGGAAGGATGCAAGCATGGTACCACTGCTAAAGCCAGGAAAAACAGTGATACTGCCTCCAGCTACAGGCCAATCAGTCTCACTAGCTGCCTATGCAAAACGATGGAAAGCATCATTGACCTGAGGCTAAAATGGTACCTAGAAAGTGAAAACCTTCTCGTTCCACAACAAGCAGGATTTAGGCAGTACTACAGTACGGAAGATCAAGTGACCTATCTCTCTCAAGAGATTGAGGATGCATTCCAAGAGAAAAACCTTGTACTAGCAGCGTGGATAGACCTAAAGAAAGCCTTTGATAAAGTATGGAAAAAAGGTCTGCTGTGGAAACTAAGAAACTGCAATGTGAATGGAAGACTGTACAACTGGATAAAGTCCTATTTACACAATAGAAGAGCTAGAGTAGTAATGGATGGTCACAAAAGCCAGAAAGTACTTCTGCGACACGGTGTACCACAAGGAGGAGTCCTTTCGCCTACACTATTCCTTGTATTCATTAATGACCTGGTCAAGGAACTTCCCTATGGAATCAAAGCGGCACTGTATGCAGATGATCTGGTCATGTGGTGTACAGATGAATATGTGACAGTTGCTACACAGAGACTCCAAAGAGCAGCAGACATCTTGACATCATGGACAAACAAATGGTGTGTAAGTATCAACACAGAGAAATCAAGTACCACTCTGTTCACTCTCTCATCTAAACAGAAAGCAGGTAAGATCTTTGTAAATGAAATATCCTTAAGGATGGACAACCAACCCACTTACTTAGGAGTGACTCTTGACTCAATACTGACCTGGAAGCAACACATCAACAGTGCAGAAGCAAAAGCCAGAAGAAAACTAGCCATATTAAGAAAATTAAGTGGAACCACATGGGGAGCTAGTGAAAGAATCCTCAAGAATGTATATCAGCAAAGTATTCTACCACATTTAGAATATGGCTCAACATCTTGGTGCACAGCATCAAACACTACGCTGCATAATCTAGACAAGGTTCAAAATCAGTCACTACGGATTATCACAGGTGCCATGAGGTCCACACCAATAGTAGAAATGCAGAAAATAGTTGGTGTTCAAGCGCTAAAGGAACATAGAGACACAAAGGTCATGACCATGGGAGAGAAATTCCTTAGCTCTGTAAGCCATCCCCTGAAGGAGAGATTCAATAACTTGGCATTAAGCCGGCTTAAAAGAAGTAGCTTCATTCACCAGGCCAAGCGTATGCGTAAGCTGATACCTGACCTTCCAACTGTAGTCACTCCATTATCATCTGTACCAGAGCATACACCAGGGAAAGAAGCAGATTATACACAAATAACTATTCAGACTGAAGTGAAAGGTGTGCAGAATGGTGAGATGCAAAGCAGCCTTGTAAGGTCAACAGCCACACATAGTGTGCTAGATGACAAATATCCATGTGATACCTGGATACGTGTGTATACAGACGGATCTGCACATAATGTCATAAAGAATGGAGGGGCAGGAGCACATATTGAATATCCAAACAACACCTCTGACAAGATTTCCATACCCACTGGAAAATACTGCAACAACTTTGATGCAGAAGTTAGGGCAATTATTGCTGCAGTTGAAAAACTATCAGACTCCAGAATTGATACATGTCCTGTAGTAATTCTCACAGATGCAAGATCAGTACTGGAAGCTCTTCAGTGCAACAAACTACCAGACCTTAAGGATGCCTTGTCAAAAACTGGCTTACAACATGGAGTCACTTTGCAATGGATTCCCTTCCACTGTGGGATACCAGGCAATGAGAAAGCTGACCATCTGGCCAAAGAGGGCACTGAAATAGAGCAACCAGACATACCAATCACCTATAATCAGAAGAAAAGCATGATAAAAACTTACAGGAAGCCACAAACACCACCACATGATGACTCATCATTCATCATTCCTTTGCTTGTCCCTTGCGGAACTTTGCCTCCCAAACAGCACTCCTGTAGGCCTCTCAGTTGTGAGCAAGATGGCCTGCTGCTGCTGCATCCATTTCCAGATCATCAACGATGTCTTGCAGCCATCTTCGTTTCGGTCTTCCTCTTTTTCTTTTTCCCATTATGTATCCTTCCAATACGGTCTTCTCTAAAGTATCATGACGTTTAATGTGGCCAAAATATTTAAGTTTTCTCTCTTTAATCCTCTTTACTAGCCAGCCTTCTTCAATATTAAGCTCTTGTAGTATAGATATATTTGTTCTTTTTTGTGTCCACGATATTTGGAGAACTCTTCTATATCATTTACATTCAAAGGCATTTATGTGCTTCTCAGCTGTTTTGTTAAGTGTCCAGGTCTCACAGGCATATGTTGCGATGGGAAAGATGCATGCCCTTAAAAATCTTATTTTTGTGTTTCTGTCTGCTCCTCTCCACAGATTCTTTATTTGTTTTACTTTCTGAAGAGCAATAGATGTCCTCCTTTTAATTTCCCGCATTGTATCTCCATTATTAGTTAGTAGTGATCCAAGATATTCAAAACTCTCCACTTCTTCCAGTTTTTCCTCACTGATACATATTTCAGTTGCCTTGTCTGTTTTGTCAGTTGTCATCACTTTAGTTTTCTTTGTATTAAGATAGAGGTTCTGCTCTTCGCTGTTCTTGCGGACTGACATAATTAGTTTTGCCATTCCTTCTTGTGTTGTGGACAGCAATACTGTGTCATCAGCATATCTAATCTCTGGTATTTCATAACCTCCAACTGTTATGGCATCGTAATATTCTTTGTCTACATCTTCTCTAACATTCCTCATTATATTTTCAGTATACAAGTTAAATAAGTAGGGTGACAATATGCGCCCCTGACGGACCCCTTGTTTTATGTCAAACCAAGTTGTTGTTTCACCATTTATTCTTACTGCTGCTTGTTGGTCTAAATACAGCAGTGATGTTAATTGTATCAAATGTGTTGGAAAACATGATGACTATCACTTGCTAAACAGAAAGGAACAAGTCATCATTTTCCGTCTCCGAACAGGACACAGTCGACTCCAAAGTCATATGTATACAAAGTTTAAGGTTGGTACTACTAATCTATGTACATGTGCCCAGGTGCCCCAAACTGTGGAACATATCCTCCAGAACTGCACCAACTATGAAACACTGAGAAATAATTACTGGCCCAGTGAAACCACTAAAGAAGATAAGCTCTACGGTTCCATACATGAATTACAAAAAACAGTGAAATTTATCCAAGAGACAGGACTGCAGGTATAGACAGACAATGCGAACGAAGAAGAAGAAGAAGATGTAATCTATGAGGAATGGGTACCCATATCACCAAATTTCAAGATGGCTCTGTTCATATTACACATGACTGAAGATGCAGAGAACATATTCCTGCTGACTTCTTCTTCTTCTTCTTTGTTCGCATTGTCTGTCTATATCTGCAGTCCTGTCTCTTGGATAAATTTCACTGTTTTTTGTAACTCATGTATGGAACCGTAGAGCTTATCTTCTTTAGTGGTTTCACTAAAGTGGTTTCTTTAGTGGTTTCTTTAGTGGTTTTAAAGGGCAGAATGTCAGACGGGCCTGCATGCCCAATTCTTAACCCTTTTGAAATAAAGATCAATCAATCAATCAATCACTGGGCCAGTAATTATTTCTCAGTGTCTCGTAGTTGATGCAGTTCTGGAGGATATGTTCCACAGTTTGGGGCACCTGGGCACATGTACATAGATTAGTAGTACCAACCTTAAACTTTGTATACATATGACTTTGGAGTCGGCTGTGTCCTGTTCGGAGATGGAAGATGGTGACTTGTTCCTTTCTGTTTAACATGTGATAGTCATCATGTGGTGGTGTTTGTGGCTTCTTGTAGGTTTTTATCATGCTTTTCTTCTGATTATAGGTGATTGGTATGTCTGGTTGCTCTATTTCAGTGCCCTCTTTGGCCAGATGGTCAGCTTTCTCATTGCCTGGTATCCCACAGTGGAAGGGAATCCATTGCAAAGTGACTCCATGTTGTAAGCCAATTTTTGACAAGGCATCTTTAAGGTCTGATAGTTTGTTGCACTGAAGAGCTTCCAGTACTGATCTTGCATCTGTGAGAATTACTACAGGACATGTATCAATTCTGGAGTCTGATAGTTTTTCAACTGCAGCAATAATTGCCCTAACTTCTGCATCAAAGTTGTTGCAGTATTTTCCAGTGGGTATGGAAATCTTGTCAGAGGTGTTGTTTGGATATTCAATATGTGCTCCTGCCCCTCCATTCTTTATGGCATTATGTGCAGATCCATCTGTATACACACGTATCCAGGTGTCACATGGATATTTGTCATCTAGCACACTATGTGTGGCTGTTGACCTTACAAGGCTGCTTTGCATCTCACCATTCTGCACACCTTTCACTTCAGTCTGAATAGTTATTTGTGTATAATCTGCTTCTTTCCATGGTGTATGCTCTGGTACAGATGATAATGGAGCAACTACAGTTGGAAATTCCTGCTGACAAATGTGAAGCAACATCTTTGTCAAGAATGAATGAGTTGGGAATTAAACTTGGGATAGTGAAAAATGAAGATTCATCAAGAGCTCCAAATGGATGGTCAACCAACAAAGAGCAGATGACATCAATCAATGTGTACTGAAGGAAAAACTGAAGAAGAAATTGGAGCACCTACGGATGTCTCTAGAGTGCATGGATAATGATCCTTCCTAACTAACTAACCTTGATCTTTTAATGTGGTCATTTTCAGTCCCATGACAACTAAATCATTTAGTCAATTAAATAAAAAACCTGGCCACTCTCTACTGAGGCAAGATTAAACTTTTCTAACAACCTGGCAACACCATGCTAATGCAACAATCAACTTTTCTTAAAATCTGGTCACTCCTTGTTCAAGCACAACAATCAACTTTTCTTAAAACCTGGCCTAATCACACTTTGTTCAAGCACAACAATCAACTCTTCTTAGAACCTGCTACTAATTCTGTGAAAAGTTCCTCACAGTTAAGTATGTGACTTTCTCCTAAAGGTTTGTAAGTTTGGAATAAAATTTAACTTATGAGTTTTTAAAAAAAATTTTCTAGTGCTTTATTTGTGGTTTCTTTTTTTTCTGTTTCATAACATTTATGTTCTAGTTTATGAAAAAAAAGAAAAGACCTAAAACTTTAGACATGTCCAGCAGATATTATATTCTCAACCATGAGAGACTGCAGTTTTTTTTCCCCAAGTACCTTGTAGGGATCTTTAATTAGCCATGCTTTTCTTCTTTCACTTCTCAGGAATACAATGCATGCAAGATATGAAGTCTGTCTTAACTTTTCCCTGAACCTGTGCTTTGACAGGAGTCCTAACTACTCAGTATCTCTTTCAGGCTGCACATCGAAGTCAGAAACAACTGATGGAAAGGAGTTAACTATTAGTCCTGTGACACACAATTTTATAAATGAATCAAGAGTTAAACACCTTACAGTACTGTTCTATTGTAAATGCTGAACTGAAACATATATATATATATGTATATATAAAAAATGTTCATACAAGTCTCTGGCTTGACTTCACTGATCTTCTGAAACCACTTGTTCCAGTTTTCACAGCTACAAGGTTCATGGGACTCTTCCAGACACTCCCTACAAAAAGTAAATGTTTAGCCAACAATGCACCTATATAAAGTTCTCTGTCTCATTGTTTATGCATTAGTGCAATGGTTCCCAACTTTTCTCAAGATGTGGACCCATCAGGGCAACAATAATTTGCTGCAGCCCTCCTTCAGTTGGTATTAAATTAAAAACCTTCACACACATTTTCCACGTAATCTAAATTTGTTATGCAGAACCCCACATGATCTTCTATTTGATCCCCAGAAGTCCACAGACATCAGGTTGGTAACCAATGTACTAATGCAATGAAGAAAGTCAAAAACATTCTATGTAATCCATCTCTGTTGATGAATATCAAAAACTATACAAAAACATTTCTTGAAGCAAATTTTTCCTATACACAACTATGTAGGAGATGATAAACAGACAAATACAAAGATTAACGGAGATGAGTGACATGAGATCCTTAAAAGAACTTAATATACCTTTACATAGCTTAGATAACACATGAAGAATTCTGACAAAAGTTTATGAAAAAAATTTAATTTAGATAGAACTATAAGAAACAGGTCTGAGATACTTTGGCCACATCAAGAGACACAATAGCTTGGGGAGGTTGATAGCAGAAGGTATAGTGCCCGGAAAAAGAGAAAAGGGATGACCTTGCCGCAGGGGATTCAGGACATCACGAAAAGTCTGAACCCGTCATTGTGGGACGCAGGTTAACTTGCGCAAGACCATATTGCACTCAGGGAAGCTGTGAGAAGGATAATGTTCTGCAAAGGACATGTCACATGAATGAAAGAAACAGACAATCAATAAACACAGCTCAGGTATTGAGAAAAAAAAGTGAGGGAGAAGGAGAAACTCTCAAAAGAATATTGTTAAAAAAATGGAAAGTGATGCCCAAAAAAAAAGGACAGAAAGAGAATAAAATGAACAGTATGGATGGAAATTTGTTAACCACCGTGGCAACAGAATGGCATCTGATGATAATCATGTGCAAATTTTATTAAGTAAACTAAAGTTAAGAAAACTAATCAACAATTTACATAGGTAGACTAAATATAAAATAAAATATACATATGTTTCTTCATACTTTTTAAATAAAACTATTACATTAAAAATAAATTATGTATTTCCAGCTTTTAAATGCATATCATTATATTTAAATGCAACTACAAGACTACAGGTTTTTTTTTTAACATTAAGGTGATGGTGATGAGTCAAATTTTTTTTTTATGTATTTTTATAATTTTATAAGAAAATTATGGACACAATTAAATGCTTTAGAGCCATAAATATAGATTCCCAATCCTTGTACCACCACATACAGGTGACACAGAGCCAAATTTTCAGTCAAATGAGGAACCACGTCTAAGAACAGTTGATGTAGAATTAACTGATAGAAAATATTTATAATCATCTTTCCTGTGCACTGACAGAAGCTTTTGGATTAAAATTAATCTTTTAATTTATATCAATTTTTTTTTATATTGCAGACCACAGAGGATATAAAAATAAAGGATATACCATATAAAATGACAGACTTTTAAATGAACTCTTGCATATATCAAAAATTGCTTTTGATGGCACACAATAAAAAATTTCATCTACTCTGAACAGAAAATAACACAGATATGTAGTTCCTCATTCTAAAAAATACATGGTTTTGAGAAAGTTTTTTTTTTAAACTGACAAAATCATGAGAAAAATAATAAATACCATCTAATTTTATGTGCAAAGATATCGCAAAATGCCTCAGAACTGCTCTCCTCCATATGATGAACCACCTTCAGATTCTAACTGCTACTTTTCCTTTGCAATTCTGGCTAATCTCATCCTTTGCTGGAATACTTCAAGATTCTTTTGTTATTCTCCTTTCCTCACACCAGGCTCAAACAAATGAAACTGTTTCCAGGTTTAAGTCCATAAAATGTAAATATTTCAGCAGTTGCACTGGGACACACATAATACATATTTACATGATTTCTATAGTGTACATCTATCTAGCGATGGGTATGAACCCTTCCTTGTCATCTCACATGTGTTGTTGTATGATGACAAGACATGGGCATCTATGATGAGGTCTGCTGTTACATTTTTCAAATTTTGACGTGTGTCCCCAAGTTAACCACAAACCATCACAGCTAACAAATATGTCAGTAACATTATCATCATCATGTGAAACTCCAACGCTCTCTAACTTGTTTCACTGTCTGATATAATACAAACTCTTCCAACTCTGAAAGCTAAGAATAAAATTCTGCACATTTTTGTCTAAATGTCTTTCTGTGCATCCCAGGCAGGCCCATGTATTCACAGAACTGATTAACTCTTCCCGTGCCTAATGACTAAAAATGGTCACTTCCGGTTTGTGTCTATAGTGCCGTGTGACTATATTTCATTACATGCTTTGTTTCATTAAAAAAACCGGTGTAACATTTAGATTGTAAACATTTAGTGCACATGCCCCGTGACCCTGTTCATCATGGCTAAAGAGTGCTTAGTAATGAGGGAGAAAATCAAAGTGATCGTCGTGAAATTTCAATTTTTGGTGATGTAGATAGGGATATGGACATACCCTGTGACCAGACCTCTGTTCTTGAATGTATCCCAAGTAGATCTAGACATATTAGATGATTGGAGAAGTAGTTAGAAGGTTATTTCAGACATTATTTTAGTGAAAATGCCACATATAATCACAAGACAAGATCGACAGGTATTTGATAGGAACTTCTAGGCATCTTAGATGGTATGTACTGTACATCTAGACCTAACCGATGGTAAGTAGGACACAATTATTGTCTAAAAACATCACATTACTTCTTTTTTCCTAAAAAAAACTCTGCATTTATGAAATCTTCATACATTTTTAGTTATTTTAAAACATAAGTACACTTAAAATGGAAATACTGTATTTCATTCAATACCCCCTATACATATCAAGACCTGCACTTTTACTCTGGCACCCAACAAACATCCATGTTTCTTCTTGCGGCACGGGAAGAGTTAAACCTGTAATCATTGAAGCCACAGGGAAAACATGCAAGAACTATCTCTTATTTACAGGGTATGCATTTTCTTCACTTCCACTTGCTTCAGCTCTTGACAGATAGCCCTGTGAGACTGTTTCTTGGCAAACTGGATAATACTTAACTGTATAAACTGCCATACTCTTCCTTTTGTGGTTATCTGTTTTAATTTTTACATAACCAGCATTGGACAATGGGTACTTCAATTGTTTCACTAGATCTGACAACACCTCCACACTGGCTAAAATAATGTCTGAATCTGCAAGATCACTGGTCAGTGAAGTTGATGAAAAGCAATGATAACATGACATTTTATTAAGCGTCCTGGTCTTGTGACCTGATATGAGCTGGTATATGTCTGACATGATGTACTCATGAAATGGCTGTGAGAAGAAGTTGCAGGCTGGAAGATGGAATCAGCACAACTTTCACAACACTACTTCAGAAGTTTCAGCTTTCCCTTCCAAACAACAGCTAGTTGTTCTTTTCTAGAAGACTTCTTATCCTTCCACTTGCATCTTCTTGATTGGGGGCATGATTCTATCACAAATAAAGGTAGTATCAAATTTCCAGCCTGCAGTTTGCACCATGGCATCTCCAAAATGATATCCCAGATGTTTGTTTTTTTTTTTTGTTTGTTTGTTGCTATGAGAGTAGCCAATCAAATTATGAGGAATAATGTCACATGAATTATGACATCACCATTCTGATATGGAAAGGGAATTCTACCAAAAAATTTAGAATGTTAACTATTTTAACATTTATTCATTACATTGTAGATCTTGACTGGCTGGTTTAAATAAATGTTAATGAACAGTTGGAATGTCCCGCTTCTGATGGCTTCAGTTTTCTAGAAGTAGAAGCTCACTGTAATGGCCATTCTAAAGCAGCAAATAAGAGTAATTTTCTGATTTCAGGGCAAAAATGTATCTCAGATACACTTTTGAAAATCACAAGCTTCACACAAAATAACTGCACCATATGATGCAAGACATATCAAAGTATTAAAAACAGCAGGGAACCCATTTTTAGTATTCTGACCCAAAATTGACCTACCCATCACTTTCAAGTCATTACACATAATTACAATTCTCCATTTTCATAGCATTTCATTAAAATCACTTCATTTGAATGTAACTGCAAATCTCAGTAATAAGAATTATGTTCACTGGGTCGCTTACCAGCAGAAATAATGGCCAGCTCCACAGTCCACGCCTCTTGAAGTGTCTGATGGAATCTTGTTTGGCTTAAGGCCCTGGTTTAACGTCAGGTCAAGGTCAGGAAGTTTTACGGCTCTACCACAGCCAGGGTATGGGCACCACTTCATGTCAGGATTGCTGTCCACAAAAGCCTGAGAACACATCAAAGCCGAATGTCACACATACATATCTGCACTCATTCAAAGCATACATATGCGTAACTGACTTTAGTTGTTTCTTAGTTTGTGCACAGCTATGGAGACAGCATACTCTAGTGTGTCTCAGATACAAATTTTTACAAACAGAAAACAAGGAGGCTTTTGTATGGTAAAGAAATAAGTAACAGAACACTGTATTGTATAATTAGATCTTGAAAAAAATCATAGATATACAACTTTTAGATGCAAGTGAAAGAAAAATTGCAAGAGAATTATCTGGGATTTGAACCAGGCCCAAGTTCTATTACTCAACATCCTCACCGCTGTCATCCTTCATGTCTCCTTTGCTCCAGCCATTACTCCAGCACCCCTGAAGTGTCCATCTCAGAAGTGTTTTTGGTAATGAGTCACCCATCATCCACAGGACATGTTCCAACCATCACCACCATCTTTCCTCAGCAATAAAAGTCAATGGCTTCATCAGCATTTCTCCCAGCAATGTTATTTCTTATGGTATTTGACCAAAAATATTTGTCTAATCCTGTGTGAATGTTTAGTCTGCAAGGAATTTAATGTATTTTGCTTTCCATAGCTTTGGTGGTTTTCTAACATTCACTTCCATAGAGTAACACATGAGAACTTAAATAATTTCATTTGTCACAATTTTGTTTGTCACAACTAATACCGGTCCTCGTTAGCTAAATCGTCAAGAAGCGCTTCAAAGTGTCGTGCCATTTGGAAAATTGCAGGTTCAGTTCCTGCCCACTACCCTTAGAGTGTCAGGAGTTTAATAAGGCTGAAACACTTGTCTTGGGGGAAGGGAAGGGTACTTCCTCTGATGATATGAAGGAGTCATGTTGTTAGTCCACTCTCCACAGCAGAAAGTTTCCTGCATACAGTCACTTCCACAGAGTAACACATGACATTAATCTTGAATATTCTTTTTGCTTGCTTTTCTTTTTTAAATCTAAACTTACATCTTACATCCTTCCTGTGCTGTTAAACGTCACATAGGGTACACATGGCAGTTTTCCTATATCGACAATTTTTCCAACTTCACCAAGGGATTTTATGCCTACTAATCTAAACTACTCACTTTTAAATCAAATTATAAATTTAAATATGCATAACAAGGATACGCTCATTTTCATATCAAACTGTAAAACAATAAAGTCACTCACTCTTTATGTATGCGTAAGCAACTACACTACTAAATGTTAAACAAACTAAATAACGAGGGCCGTGTATGCTCCTGACATAATCAAACTGTAAATAATGAAAGCAACATCCAATGCACAGAAATTAGTTACTCTTACTTTTATATCAAACTGTAAATAACGAAGGATCACGTATATCACTATATTTATGAGAACCACACACTTACTTTTATATCGAATTGTAAATAACGAAGGGCCATGTCCCTTGACACAATCCCTTCAATAATGTCCATGGGGACTAACATGGTACAGTCATAAGCTGGGCAAGTTATATGGTGGGCATCCCCTTCCTGGATTTTTACATTCAAATACCTGCTCACACAAAAGTGAAAAGTTCAACAAATTTAATGTAAAACAGTAAAAAGGATTTATTTACAGTCAATCTAATGAATCACTGAGAAGTTACAACAAAAAAAAAGTTAGAAAAATAATAATATCGATTGTTTCATTTTGTTTTAGTTTCAAAAAAGGAAGTTCAGAAAGACAAGGTGAATTTCATCACTGAAGTCTACAGAAATGGATTTCTTCAATGAAGTCTAAAAAAAAAATGGTTTTCTTTACTGAAGTCTACAAAAAAAAGGGGGGGATTTATTCACTGGTCTCTTTTCTGAAAGGATGTCTACAGAAAGATCATACAGATTTCCTTTAGTGAAAGAAAGTCTACAAGAAGACTATAAGGACAAGAAAACAATATAAAAGGATGTCAAACAAACGGTAATCAGAATTTTATTCACTGAAAAAAAAGAAAGCCTACAGAAAGACAACACAGTTTTCTTCTTTAGAAGGACTTCATTAGAAGATATATACAAGATTTCTCAAAAAGAACATTTTTTTTAAAAAGTCCAAAAAGATAAATCTTTTTAGTGAAAAAAAAAAGGAAATACAAGTAGAAGAAATACAATACTAGCTTGGCAAAAGATGAGACAATACTACAGTGGTATCTCGGGTCACGAATGCCTCTAGTCACTAACAAATCGGCCCACTAACACAATTCCAAACAAATTTTTATTCGACCTGCGAACAATGCCTTGGTGCACAAACACACAAACATGGCTTTGACACCATGTTTCTGGCTCACAAACAGCATCAGTTGTACTCAGGTTTGCACGCTGTGAACACTGTTTGTCGCTGCATTGTTCTTGATACAATTTTTTTTTTTGCTTTTTATATATAATTAACCCTCATTATGGCTCCCAAGAAAGTGAAAAGTGTTAGTGACAGTGGTGTCAAGAAGCCTATGCGTATTACAGTAGAAACTAAGATGGAAATAATAATTAAACATGAGAATGGTGTTCGTGTTTCTGCTCTCATCAAGCAGTATGACATGGCTAAATCTACAATCTGTATGACCTTAAAGAACAAAGATGCGCCCTAACAAAACTGTGACCAGCAGAGCAGTGGACATTTTAAATGACAATGTGATGTCCCATTTTCGGAAAATTATCCAATAAAGAAAAAGACAAATGTCTCTGGATCATTATCTTTTGAAAACACCAGCCACCGACTCAGCAATCGAACCACTTCCCAGGATACAAACAAGGGAAAAAAACAACAGAAATACTTACACAGCTACCCAACGTTATTATGGAATGGGACTCTCCTTCGAAGGAGTAGTCTTCCTCCTCCTCTACCATCTACCTGTGCCAGCAACTATCAACCACAAAGGTAAAGTAATACTGTATATTTTACATTATATATTTTTGCCACACATAAATCCATAAAAAAGTAAAAAAAAACAGTATATTTCTGGGGCGGGCGAATGGATTAATTTGATTTTGCATTAATTTCAATGGGAAAAATTATGTCAGTCCGTGAACATTTCGGTTTGCGAACGGAGTCAAAGAATGAATTAAGTTCATGACCCAAGGTACCACTGTACATGGAAAACTTTTAAGGCATACATAAAATAAATTTGTTTTAAAGTGTGTACAGATTTATGTGGAATACCCTGGCTTATCTGAGAGCAGAAACAGCAAATAAGTTCAAGGGTCGTCCCAAAAGTAAGTTTACAAGGCTTATTTCTTCAAGAACAAAACTTATCTGGCCACAAATCACTGTACACTGTGTTCCAAGATGGGCACCTTATTCTTCATGTAAATGCTATGGCAAATGAGGCATCTGTCTAAGCTTAGGACAAGTTTTCAAAGCCCATCTCATAAAATGTGGAGTCCTGGACACAGAGCCACTGTGTCACTGCTGTTTCAACATCCTTGTCACTCTGAATTATGCGGCCACCAAGATAATCTTTGAGAGCAGGGAAGAGGTGAAAATCACTTGCCACCAGATGTCTGATGGTATCTTGTAAACATTCCACTGCTGCACAACATGCAGATGCATTAATTATTGCTCCCCTTTCAAGGAAACTACCTTTCTGATCCCAAAAAGATGGCAGCCATCATTTTACCTACAGACAACATGACCTTGAATTTCCTGGTTCATGGGGAACCTGGATGCTTCCATTCCATGCTGGTAAATTTCGATTCTGGGGGTACTACGGTGAACTCATGTCTCATCACCAGTTTTCAATACATTTCAGAAAGGCCATGAATGGCATGTTGTTGCAGGAATGACTGAGCATATACCATTCTATTTGCCTTGTGGTCCTTGGATAGGGCTTGTGGATCTCATCATGCACACATCTTATGAAATCCCAAATGCATAATCATTCTGGACACTACTTCATGAGACAGACTCAAGTCATGCATCAGTTTCTTCACAGCCTGCTCTTCAGCACTGTACGTTTGATGCACATTTTATCCACTGCTGTAGCTGCTGTCATGGATCTGCAACTCCGTGCCATGTCACTGGTTGTCACTTGCCCAATTCTACATACCATTTTGTCACATGCTGTCGACTCATCACACTGTCTTCATAGACTTTCACCAAATGGCAATGAATTTCCACAGCTAGCACCTGCATCACGTTCAGAACTCGTATTACAGCACAAGCCTCCTATTTGGACCATTTTTCTTTAACTGATGGATGATATCTAAATGGTTCCACATAATGCTGCCATCTGACATGACATTGCCAAATGATGAATATGGAAAATCTGCAACCATGCCCATTTGTCTGACATCACTTTTATGGACATTACATGCCTTCTAAACTGACTTTTGTGATGCCCCCTCACATGCGCATTTACTGCAAAACAATGAGCAATGGCCTGTTTTCAAAAGAGATGATATTTTCAAGACCTCTGATAACTGCAAGCTCAACACTGGGAAACCGAAGCACTTCATCAATGCTGAACTCACTTATTTTTACTTTTCTATCTGCTCAGCTAAAAAAACTAAGCATAAATATGAAAATCAGGATATTTAAGAGTAATGTTCTAAGTGTACTACTCTATGGTAGTGAATGCTGGAAAATCACCAAAACCATAGAAAACAAGTTGAATTCTTTCCAGACTAAATGTTTACGAAGAATTAGAAAAAATTTTGGCCAAACACCATAAGAAATAACATCTTATTAGCAGAAATGCAGATGAAACCACTGACAACAATTATTGAGGAAAGACGCTGGCGATGGTTGGGACATGTGCTCCGAATGACTGACAACTCACTACCAAAAATAGCACTAAGATGGACATCACAGGGGAGCAGAAGTAAGGGTAGACCAAAAGAGACATGGAGAAGAACAACAGAAAGGATGTTGAGCAATAGAGGGCTCACCTGGGCAAGAGCAGAAAAAAAGGCGAAGGACAGGCATTTGTGGAAAACCCTTGCGGAACCCCATGTGCCCTGGGCACTTAAGGTTTAGAGAGAGAGATCTGCTCAGCTGAAACCATTTGAATATTCATTTAAAATTTACAGTATTTTATATATATATATATATATATACACATATTGATGAAAGCAGATGTATTTATACAAGGTCGGACAATTAAGTAATGAGACTGATTTTATTAAGGCCAAGACAAAAATGCCATCTATGAAGCAAAGCATGGAATTCAAAGAGGCAACCTTCATCTATGATCTGGTAACTTTTCATTGCCACCCGATAAGCAGATGACAAATAAGTCGCCATTTTGTTGACCTAGTCAGAGGTGCATTGTTACGTAATCAGCATGGAGCAAAAAGCTAACATTAAATTTGTTTAAAACTCGGAAAAAGTGCCACTGAGACAGTTGAATTGATGCAACAAGTTTATGGGGATAATTGTTTATCTTGTGTACAGATATTCAGGTGGTATTCATGATTCAAAAATGCTGTGGAAACAATTACAAATGCAACTAGACATAGATGCCCAATTTCTGTTCGTAATGAGGAACTCATTGCTAAAGTCAGAGAACAGATACAAGAAGATCACTGTTTGACTGTGAGGATGATGGCAGATGAATTTGGTGTTAACCGATAGACCATTCGTAAAATTTTAGTGGAAGATTTGGGCAAGAAAAAAAGTTGCTTGCCAGTTTCTACCACATTCGTCATCCGATGACCAAAAAGATCAGCATGTTGAGTATGCAAAAGACATCACTGAAACGTGTTGAAGAAATAAACATTTCTTAAATCTGATTGTTGCAGAGAATGAAACATAGATTTTCCGCTATGAACCCACAACTAAACGCCAAAGTGCTCAGTGGAAGTCATCATCATTACCAAAAAGCAAAAAATTTCATTTCAAAAGTCGAACGTGAAGACAATGTCAGTGTGCTTCTATGACAGCAACGGAGTTATTCACAAAGAATTTATTCTAGAGGGACAGACTGTCACTGCCAAAGTTTATTTAACTATTTTGAAACACCTATTGAAAAGGATTCTCTGAGTCCGACCCTAGTATTTAATGCCTGGCAGTTTTTTTTCCTTCTTCATGATAATGCACCTGCTCACCAGGTGGTAGCTGTACAGGAATTTTTGGCCCAAAAACAAGTGTGTATTGTCACCCATCCACCCTATTCCCCAGATTTGCCTCCCTGTGATTATTTTCTATTTCCAAAATTAAAGTTACCATTGAAAGGACGCTTCTTTGATGATACTGATGACAACCAAATGGCTGTAACATTGAGTTTAAGGGCCATGCCAACAGAAGAACTGTGACGGTCATTCCAGTGTGTGTTAGATCATGCCACTCGCCATATCAATGCACAAGGGCCTTACTTTGAATAAAATACAGGTTATGTCTTCAACTATTGTTTATTTTATTTTTTATGTAATTAGTCTCAATACTTAATTGTCGGACCTTGTACATAAATGATGATGATTAGTTAATTTTTCTCAGTTACTTCCCCGTGCCTTGAATTTCCATAAAGACCACATACCTTTCCCAGCATTCTTTACAAAACCGGTGGGCGCAGGCCATATGGACAGGCTCATCAGCTATAGGGAATGCATTTGCACAAATGTTGCACTGTTATAGGAAAAACAAATAAACCAATCATCTAGGACATTTTAATATGCACTGTTTATATTTTCTCCTAAATGAGTCAAATCCCTACTGCCTACGAACAGCTAAGTATATGTAAAGAGATGTAATGTGCTATGTTCAGTCTAATGTGCTGAAAAGTCGACACTGATCAAGAAAGTAGAAAGGAAAATAGCTTCTTCTTCTTATCCTTTTCGTCAGTGTTCAAGAAACAGGCCATTTAATCTAGAAACTAGTTACCAGGATGAAGTTCATTTTTCTCCATGTTTTCCCAGCAGTCTCACTGCTTCTGCCTTTATATCTGAAACCTTACAGTCAGGTCTGATTGTCTTGTCTTATCTCCTTCCTCATATACCTCTTGGTGTCAGGGGGACAAAGAGACATCTTGATAGAGCTCAGTGGTGTGGTTCATATAAAAGGATATTTAAGACTTCTGTAATTTCCTCTCTCCATCTCTTGCATGGGTGGCCGCTTCCTCTGTTATCTAAAGATCTTAGTGTGAATGCTTTCTGTGGTATACTGTCTGGTGGTAAACGTGTAACGTGGCCAAACCATGTGATCTGCTGTTTCTAGATATAGTGTAATACTGGTGTTACACCAGTCCTCGCCTTGACAGTGTCATTTCCTATTTGGTCTCTTCTTGTCACACCTAGTGTTCTCTTTAAACATCTCTGACTGTATAAGTTTGAGAATGGCAGACCCTCCTAGAGCTGCAAAAAACATAGAGATGGGGTGTAGGGCTACTGGCACACACTGAAAAGAGTGAGTGAGGGAGGTAGGTTAAGATTGTGATATAAAGCAACCTGGGTGAAATATAGCTTCACATGTGCTATACAAACCTCTGCATACTGTGGGCTTGGAGTAGCATGCATGGGGGAAGGTAACGGACTGGCAAGGTTTTCTTGAACTTGAGGCTTTTCGCTGAACAATGTGGAGGGCGGAGTGACTCCACATTTCTCGCAGCATGCAATTGGATCAGTCATCCAAGCTTCAAGCAGCATTTCTCTTGACCATTCTGAATTCAGAATCAGTGTAATATGTTATACTGATCATAAACTATTATTCTATTCATAACCTATTATTTTATTCATAATCTATTATTCTATTCATAATCTATTATTCTATTCATAATCTATTATTCTATTCATAATCTATTATTCTATTCATAACCTATTATTCTTTTCACAACCTACTGTACTGTTCATGAAATGGTAGCTTATAATATTTTTTTTTCTTAATAAAATGCTCAAATTAATTATTTTTTTCCCATCTTGTCTGTGTTCAACCTGAACAAATTGTATAAACTAGGAAAAAAAGTAGGAACAGCTTTATTACTTAATGATTACAAAGATGTGACGTTTCAGCATTAGCCTTCATCATACAAACACAAACAGGATGAAGAATCAGAGAGAGGAGACAAAGCATAGATTCACATGAATCCTATGTTAAAAAATAATAAAAAGATTTTAAAAAATGAAAAAAAATTAATGAAAAATTGCAATGTATGGAAAACTTAGCTTCAGTCTTGGAAGAACGCAAGTTGAAACTCATATGCACACTTCCAATAACGCATATGATATCATATATATATATATATATATATATATACATTGCAATTTTTCATTAATTTTTTTCATTTTTTTATTATTTCTTTAACATAAGATTCATATCAATCTATGCTTTGTCTCCTCTCTCTGATTCTTCGTCCTTTTTGTGTTTGTATGATGAAGGCTAACGCCGAAATGTCACATCTTTGTAATCGTTAAATAATAAAGCTGCTCCTACTTTTTTCCTAGTTTATACATTTTGGTATCACAGCTTTACTGCAGTGCCTCATGTATAGTTGTATACTTATACACTAATTACTGTGTGTCAACCTGAACAAAGTCTTGTGAATCTGGTACTGATTTTTTTTTATGTGAATATCTCATTTCTCTGCAATACACTGACAGCTTGCATATAGTTTACCATGGTCTTTAGTAAGTCTCACTTTGCCCACTTTCACATTTTCCACTTTCAGTGGCAGTTTTAACACAAGTGCCAAGCTCTCACTTTTGCAGCTAGAGGTGACAGGAGTGCTACTGTGGCTACTACAACCCATTTCTTCTGTCATTCCCTTTGTCTTGAGAAGCTAAATACATTACACCCATACACTTAACTGTAGATTTCATACTTTTTTTGCTGAGAAAAAGAAATCAGAGCATCTGTGGACTTTTTCGTAAGTGCACTGAAGCTGAAAAACCTTTAGTATTTTAATACTTTTCTCTCCGTCTCTTGATATTGTCATTCTCATTTATATAACTGTCATATACTTCATAAACTTTCTCTTATATATGGTTTCATTGTTACGAAAGGCCAAATTAGTAAGCATAAAATCCCTTGATGAGGTAGAAAAGCTCGCCAAAAACAGGAAAACGGTGAATTACCATGCACAGAAAGGATGTAAGATATATGGTTTCCACCTCTTGATAAGGTCACTGTTTTATTCTCGAATTTTTCATTTTTCCATAATATAAACAGTAACCTACCATGATTTCTCAGTAAGGCTTCAGCAGTAAACAGTGGAACGCTCAACATATCTGCAGTTTCAACAAGCAAATGATCCTTTGCTTCCTGCAAATCTTGAGGCCGGAGTCCAGAATATTCCTAGCAAAAGAAGCATCCAGTATTTGTACTTGTTTAGAAAAAAAAAGTAAAATATACAAATAATTAAAACTTTAACAAATAATTAAATTTTCAACAGTCAAGTACCAGACATGGAAACTTGTATAAAACTGCATGAGTGGCGAAGTGGTTAGTGCACTGATCTCTCATGGTGAAAGTCGGGGGTTCGAATCTGGCCGGAAGCACGACAGTCACCCAGCTGTAGAAATGAGTACTCAACTTCTTCTGGAGTTGGCATGATACTGACCATATCACCCTCTAGTGTGCTGACAGGTCAAGGAAAATATGGGCACTAACACCATATCCCTATGTGCCTATAAGGCATGACAGGATTACCTTTACCTTTTACCTTTTAAAATTATCTGTCCTGTCTTTGTCTTCATATTAACTTTATTACTTTCTTTCTTGCCGTATTTCTTTCTTTTAACATTTATGTTTATACTGAACACTTCAAAAATATTTATTAATGATAAATATTATGATGGCACTCAAAAACAAATAATTTACATCTCAACTTCAAAATCTTACAATTAATTTTACACAAAAAAAAAGCAGCCTTGTTAACTGAGTGGTTAGTCACTCAGCCTACTAATCTGGTAGAACTGGGTACAAATCCCAGCAGTGAGATTTTTTCCCCCCCTACCATCACACCAAAAAGGCCCAGGAGTCAACCCAGCCTCTAACAATGGGCACTAGAGAAATCTGGGAAGCTAAACTGGCCAGGCGTGAAGCTGACCACAACATACTTTCATGTGCTGTAGGCCTTGGAAATACAGATGCAAGACTATTTGCAATATGCCTTAATGGCATGGAAATGCAGATTTTACCTCAACTTTTTTTTATTTTAGCTGATAATTCTTCAAAAGCAGGCACAGATAATGTCTTTTTCCCCTTGTAGTTCTCTGTCACAAGCATGCAGAACGAGTAAACATCATCATCAGGTGCCGTGCCAACTGGTGTTGGCTATTATGCTTCTCCAGAGTACACGATCCTTCATGCAGGCCATAAGCTCAGTTGGTGATCTCCTCTCACACCATCTCGTCAGACTGCCCAGTATCATTTCTCTCGGTCTTCCTCTTGATCTTCTTCCCTCTATTTTTCCTGTAGTTATAATATTTTCAATGCCCCCTCTTCTCATTGCATGTCCTATGAAAGTATATTGTCTCTCTCTTATTTTTTTAACAAGATTTTTTTGTCTCTCCAGCTCTTCTCCTACATTCTTCATTAGTTATTTTTGCTGTCCAGGGGATTCGCAACATTCTTCTAATAAACCACATTTCTGCTGCTTCCAATGATTTTTGTGCAGACCTGCCTGTTGTCCATGATTCACTTCCATATAACAAGATAGGTTCAATATAGCATTTTAGGACTCGTTTTCTAACATTCATTGATAAGGATGTGTTGGCTAATATGTTTCTCATTCTCTGAAATGCAGTCTTTGCTTACGAGTAAACAACTGGGGTTAAAAGGGAAAGCAAGACCATGTGCACTGAAAACTTTTGCAGAAACGGCAGGAAAGACCTTGTGCTGGATATAACACAAACAGGGAGAACAATGGAACACTGAACTAAGAACACTGTTATAAATCTATAATGACCTGACTACTATAGAATACAATGGTTACGGTGAGACAATGGATACTTTCTTGTACTGTCTTAATGTGCACCAGCGGTGGCTCACGTTTCTGCTTCCCTCAGGGTGAGTTACACAAAATCACCCAGCATCATGGACTCAACAAGCAAGGGCAACACAATATGAAGCAAGGGCAAGACATAGCAAATGCCGTAGGGAATGAAGCGTTACAGACCTCATTATGCTGGGCCATCAGCGTATGAGGTAGGGTGGCCAGTTCCTTTCCTCGCTGCCTTTCCTTCCCAAATTTTCTCTGGTACCCGTTTTGTGAGGCTGGGTCGACCTCTGGACTGCATCGGTCGGAAAAAAAAAAATCCCACTCAGCTGGGGATTAGAACCCCCAGCTATTCAGTTGCTAGACGAGTGCTCTAAACACTACACTAACCGGTCTCCTATTAATATAAGAAGGAATACCAAATCCACCAAACAAACATCAAGGAATATTGCTAAGTTACAGATGTGAACATTCAAGTAATATCTTCAATCTTGTGAAGAAGTTATAAATCAACAACTCAAAGACTTCTGGGCCCACCTCCCAAATGTATCAGTAATGTAAAGAGCCAAAACCCTTGCCTGAAGAGGGATGGGGTACTTCTCTGATGATCTGAGGAGTTGTGTTGTTTTGCTTTCTACAACACCGAGTTTCCTTCCTAATAATAAAATTATCATGGCACTGAAATATAAATAATTTAAAATCTCAACTTCAAAAACTTACAAATGATTTTTTAAAAAAAACAAAAAAACTAATAACAAAATAAATTACAGAGAGAGGCATTTAAATAGACACTGACCTCAACAGGGGGCATAGACACGTTGTCTTCTTCTCCTTGTGGCTCCCCGTCATTCTATGTAATAAAAGAAATAACAACTGCGGTAAAACTACCTTTATATGGAACAAAAGAGAATTATTAAACAACAATCACTTAGTTACTTAGGAGTAGGGGACTCAAGTCTGTAGTAACTACCATGTAATGGTGCAGACATTCACTTACTATGTAATGGTGCAGACATTCACTTACTATGTAATGGTGCAAACATTCACTTGCTATGTAATGGTGCAGACATTCACTTGCTATGTAAAGGTGCAAACATTCACTTGCTATGTAATGGTGCAGACATTCACTTACTATGTAATGGTGCAGACATTCACTTACTATGTAATGGTGCAGACATTCACTTGCTATGTAATGGTGCAGACATTCACTTGCTATGTAATGGTGCAGACATTCACTAATGACAGTATGATAAGAGCTATGACCAATGGTCAAATCTATTACCCCACAAAAGTGAGCAGTCACGTGACCTTGGCAAAGAAGCTGCACAGTGTCGGTTTTATTTCCTTCTATAAGTCAATGGGAAACCTAGATAGCTGCTAAGGAGACTTCTTCTTCTTCTTCTTCTTAGCATATGCACACTGGCGATGATGCATGGTACCCTGAGTTTTGCAATGTGCCTTTTGGCTGAGTACCTCCGACTTCAGCACCTTTCCTTGCCAGGGCAGACTGTGGTCTTGCTCAGACTGCCGTGAAGACAGTAGTGTAGGCTGGCCTTGACAAAACTTTGTTTTCCAGTCTCTGGTGGTCGTACTTAAGCCCCTTCTCCACGTCAGATCCAGAATGCAATGGTGGCTCGCCAGACGGCTTTGAGACAGTTCTACAGAGACACTTCGACTTTGGGATGAGGAATCTGATGAATGTCTCAATGATATCCATTCCCCGCCACCTACAGTCTGCTGGCTCTGTTTTGTTTGAATTATTCTGATAGCCATTGTTGTAAAGACCCATTGGTTTCACACCAGATTTTCAACATCCTTGCCGGCAATCTCCAAGTCCCCATCCATTCAACAATCTGACATTACATTTTACAAAAATAACAATTACAATTAGTGTTGATTGCTACAAGTTTCTGAGCTACAGAAGTAGTCAGAGTTTTTAAGCAAACAGATCTATGTTCCCTGTCTCACAAATACTATGTTAAGATAAGTGTGTTCTTAACACAGATGTTCCCATGGGACTAAGGAGACAATTTACTCACTGAAAAAACCATTTTAGACTCCAAATACAAAGCTATTCTGGCATGCCCATTTTTCTCAGCAGTATCACATGGTGTCATATTATCCTCATTTTCAATAAACAGAGGAGCCCCATGCTGAATCAGGATCTGCAGAATATACAAAGATCTTGTTAATTTTCTTGGTGTTTTCAAGTAACATTACCCAAATAAATGCAAATTATTATTTCCATAAGTTTTTTTTTTGTTACAGGTTGCCCTTATTAGAATAGGCTAAGCAGAGATTTCATTTCAGAGAATGAGAAACATATTGTGCAACACATCTTTGTCAATGAATGGTAGAAAACAAATCCTAAAATGTTATATTGAACCTAATTGTCCATTTTTTCTTTAAAACAGGTTAAAAAAAAATTTGTATATTCACTAATTTTTTTAACATGCACACTCATTAACAAGTTTTAAAAAATGTATGTTCATTAAAACAAAGGACAGATGTTTGGGAAATCCTTGTGGAAGCCCCATGTGCCTTGGGGACATAAAGGTTCAGAGAGAGAGAGAGAGAGAGAGAGAGAGAGAGAGAGAGAGAAACAGTGAGAGAAAGGGAGTGAGAGAAAGAGTGAGAGAAAGGGAGAGAGAGAGGAGAGAGAGAGGGGAGAAAGAGAGGAGAGATGAGAGAGAGAGATGTTCATTAAAAAAGGTTAATAAAATATTGTATATACACTAAACATTTTCTTTTAAAAGTACACATTCACTAAAGATCTAAAAAAAATATACACCTTTACTACATGATAAGGTAATCAGCAACCCATAGCTGATATGCCAGCATCAAGGTTTGCGACCCATAGCTGACCAAGACCCTGTCCTACCTCTCCATGGTACCCTCAGTAACAGGCATAGCCTGGCTAACAGGACAGGGATCGCCATAGTCCCCATGGTGGTGGAGTCTGCTAAAGAAGCATTGCACACCCCCTGCTTTTTAGCTGTACTCAGGGACTGAAAAAGTAGCCTCCATAACCAGCTCCCATGCCAATACGATGCTGTGCCTCAACATCTCTACAGCATCGGCTGCAAAGAACAACAGCTTGCAGTTACAGGGAGTTCGTACAAGTACTACGCAGAATGTCTGAAAACTATAAGCTACCATACTTAACTTTACAAACTAACATTTTTTTTTTACTATTAGACAGGCTTCATTTAATATTATTTAAAAAAGACACCTTGCTGGCAGAAATGCAGATGAAACCACTGACTTCAATTACTGAGGAAAGATACTGGTGATTGGCCATGTACAGGTATTTCCGACACTCGTAACATTTTCTCTGAAGCACCCCTATTGGCATACAAACGTGAGCCAAACCTTAAGGACATCCTCGTCCACAGCCACTTGAAGCAGAGCCTTACGTATGTTGGCACCAGAAAATGTAACCGCCCCCTCTGCGTTACCTGCCCTGTAGTTTGGGAAACGAAAACAATCACCTTTCCCAAAACTATCCTCACTCTTCATGAGGGATTCACATGCGAGTCCCAAAATGTGATATATGTCATCGTGTGCAAAAGATGCAGGATAACATATATCGGTGAGACTGGCCTCAGATTAGGGGACCGCATGCAAAAACATCTGTACGACATCACCCAGCATGCTTCGAAACCAGTCCCAAATCATTTCAATGGCCCCAACCACAGAGGCAAATCTGATTTTCTGGTAACAGCCATTAAACAATGTCACGCAGATGACACAAGCCGCCTGGCACTTGAGAACCGCTGCATTCAAAATTATGGGACGCTGGAACCACATGGGTTAAACTCGCTGTTTAGTTACACGTAACATCATCTTCTTCAATCATTATAGTACCTCTCCACTAAATCCACCCCTTCTTACTTCTCAAACTTCCTCACAGCATCACTCTGCAACCCCGCTATTTTCTCTGCAACCCCTCTTCTCTGCAACACCTCTTCCCCAATCATCTGTTTCAAATTCTCCTAGCTAGGCCAGTAGTGCGTCACTCTCTCTCCCCTCCCCGGTTCCCCATCCACCACCCCCAGTTACAACCCACCGACCACATGTCACAGGTCTCTATTTAAACAATTTCCACGTCCTACTAGATCCATTCCTGACACACACTGCCAGACAGGCCACACCTTGCAATTTACAGCTAAGTACTCCTTTAAAAAAAATTTTTTTTTTTTTTGTTTTTTTTAAAAAATTTTTTTTTTTAACAGTATTCATGTAAATCTATACTTTATCTCCTCTCCCTATTTCTTCGTCCTGTATGTTTTTGTATGATTAAGGCTCACGCCGAAACGTCACAACTTTGTAATCGTTAAGTAATAAAGCTACTCCTACTTTTTTCCGATTTTATACATTCTAGGTATTTGAGGAAAGCCATTGTGGAAGTCCTATGTGCTTTTGGGCACCTAAAAGATCCAAAGGGGGAGAGAGAGAGAGAGAGAGAGAGAGAGAGAGAGAGAGAGAGAGAGAGAAAGAGAGAGAGAGAGAGAGAATTTTAAAAACAAGATGGTGGTTCCATACCTCTACACACTGTGAAAGTCCAGATGCAGCCGCATAATGTAAAGCAGTGTTCAGTTTCTGTGGAGCAAACATTAACCATCCATACATCATAAAACATCATCATCATCATGAACAACATCATCATCATTATTGCCTTGAGAGCATAGCCATGATAAAGGCTCTCCAGTCATCCCTGTTCTTGGAATTATTCTCTGCTTCCTTCCATCCGAGTACTGTCATAATTTATCTTCTCCAAGTAAGTCTAGGTCTTCCTCGTTTTATATTTTATTTAACAATGTTAACATGCTGAAACATCACTTTTTATTTTTTTTTACCTGTTATGACTGTTTCTAGCTGCTTCACTAATACATTTGTAAGTATAAGTGCAATCTGATACACTGATGAAATACACAACAGTTTACACTGCTGTAAACTTATCTATATAATTTTTTTTAAAAATCACATTATTCTGACTTCTCAAAGTGAACTTCATTTCAGCTAGTAGCACTCTCATCTTCTTATATCTTACATCCTTTCTGTGCTGTGAAAATGTCACACACAGCTCACATTGTAGCTCATCATATTTTTCTATTTTCACATGAGTTTTTTTTAACCCTCATGAAAGGATCTTATGCCCACTAATTTAGCCTCTCTCAACAATGTTCTCTTTAAAGATCTATGTGGTTGACCTCTTTTTCTTTGTACTGTTGTGTCCCATTTGAAAGCTTGTTTTGGGATTCTCAGATCATTTCTTCTCACTACATGGTTGATAAACGTTCATCTCTTTTTTTTTATCACTGATAAGACACGCTGTTATATGCCCATCTTCCTTATTTTTGTGTTGGTCTTGAATTCATATCACTGTATACACACTTTCCTTCCACATATGTTTTCAAACGCATCTAATTTATTTTATATTACTATGGTGGTTCTCCAGTTTTTGCACGCATTAATGAAGCTGGATATTACATCTGAGTTGAATAATCTTAATTTTATTTTCATGCTTATAACTTTTGACTGCCATATTTTCTCAGGCTTTTAAAGCCAATGTTGTCTTTTAAATTCTAACTTATTTTCTGGTGTCATCATCCTGATCTATATTGCTGTCAAAGTATGCAAACTGGCTTACTTCTTCAACAGCTGTTCCTTCTGAGTATATTTTTCCTTCAGCCATCAAATACTAAAATGGTATAGTTTGAAAAGCAACTTGTTAGATATTGTTAGAAATTATTTTAATGTTTGTTAAAAAACATATGTTAGAAGATCTTCTTTTCTTCTTTGTTTGCATTGTCTGTCTATATCTGCAGTCCTGTCTCTTGGACAAATTTCACTGTTTTTTGTAATTCATGTATGGAACCACAGAGCTTATCTTCTTTAGTGGTTTCACTGGGCCAGTAATTATTTCTCAGTGTCTCATAGTTGGTGCAGTTTTGGAGGATGTGTTCTACAGTTTGGGGCACCTGGGCACATGTACATAGATTAGTAGTACCAACCTTAAACTTTGTATACATATGACTTTGGAGTCGACTGTGTCCTGTTCGAAGACAGAAGATGGTGACTTGTTCCTTTCTGTTTAGCATGTGATAGTCATCATGTGGTGGTGTTTGTGACTTCCTGTAGGTTTTTATCATGCTTTTCTTCTGATTATAGGTGACTGGTATGTCTGGTTGCTCCATTTCAGTGCCCTCTTTGGCCAGATGGTCAGCTTTCTCATTGCCTGGTATCCCACAGTGGGAGGGAATCCATTGCAAAGTGACTCCATGTTGTAAGCCAATTTTTGACAAGGCATCCTTGAGGTCTGGTAGTTTGTTGCACTGAAGAGCTTCCAGTACTGATCTTGCATCTGTGATAATTACTATGGGGCATGTATCAATTCTAGAGTCTGATAGTTTTTCAACTGCAGCAATAATTGCCGTAACTTCTACATCACAGTTGCTGCAGTATTTTCCAGTGGGTATGGAAATCTTGTCAGTGGTGTTGTTTGGATATTCAATATGTGCTCCTGCCCCTCCATTCTTTATGGCATTGTGTGCAGATCTGTCTGTATACACACATATCCAGGTGTCACATGGATATTTGTCATCTAGAACACTAAGTGTGGCTGTTGATCTTACAAGACTGCTCTGCATCTCACCATTCTGTACATCTTTCACTTCAGTCTGAATAGTTATTTGTGTATAATCTGCTTCTTTCCATGGTGTATGCTCTGGTACAGATGTTAATGGAGCGACTATAGCTGGAAGGTCAGGTATCAGCTTATGCATACGCTTGGCCTGATGAATGAAGCTGCTTCTTTTAAGCCATCTTAGTGCCAAGTTATTGAATCTCTCCTTCAGGGGATGGCTTACAGAGCTGAGGAATTTCTCTCCCAAGGTCATGTTAGAATATCTGTACTGACAATGTATATGTCTGTGTGTGCATGTGTAAGCGCATGTGAGTGCTATTAGGTTAATTACTTCTTCTCTTTTACTTTGAATGTAATAGTTTAATCTTATACTCTTTTGATATGTTTTTTTTCCTAATGTAATTTGTATACTTGTATTAAATCGAGTGTGTGGGAAGAATGAAAGATGGAGTGATGAAGTGATGAAGGGCAGAATGTAAGACGGGCCTGCGTGCCCAATTCTTTACCCTTTAAAAATAAAGATTCATTCTTTCATTTACTCATTCTTGAGTAATGGGAAATTTCATTATTTCATCATTGTTAAATTTCAAGTCCTTTTTTACTAGCCACTGAAGACACTCTAGAGCCAAATGAGGAAGGAAAAACAAAACTGGGTTTTAGCCTCAGGTTCTCTGGTCAATTTAGATATAAATAACTGGGTTTTAACTAGTAGCACTCCAGTTACAAGCAAACTGCTTGCGTAGACCAAGATAAGACATTGAATAGAATAGAAGGATACAAACTGGAAAACCTTACAACATTACAGATACAAACTTGAAAAGCCTTCAACATTACAGATACAAACTGGAAAACTTTACAAAATTATAGATACAAACTGGAAAACCTTACAATATTACAGATACAAACTGGAAAACCTTACAATATTACAGATACAAACTGGAAAACCTTACATTACAGAAACTGGAAAACCTTATAACATAATGGAGTGAATGCATATCTGATCAACTTGCATAAAAACCTATAAGAAAATAGAATAAATGTGGGACACTCCGAACTATTCATTACAAAGTCTAGAGTGAGGCAGGGCTGTGTGCCATCTCCCTTACTATTCATAATATACACTAACAACATCTGCAAAGAAGCTAACTTGTATTGCAAAAAAATTCACCATAAAAACTGCTCAACAGCCCAACTCTAAAAATAATGCTGTTAAACACCGTTCAGAAAACACATCCAATAAATGCTTCTTTTTGCTGATGACTAATCACCTACAACCACATCAGAGAAAGACATCCAACAGAACATGGATAACTCAGCAAAGGACTGTAAAAACCACTTCATGAAAATCAGTGCTGAAAAAAGAAAAAATGGAAGCCATGACCACTGTTAGAGATGAAATCCATACAAAGGTATTTCTGGATAACCAGCCTTTGAAACAAGTGAAGCATTTCAAATATCTTACATCCTTCCTGTGCCGTTAAATGTCGCATAAGGCTCACATAGTTGTTTGCCAAGTTTTCCTGTTTTCGGAGAGCTTTTCAACCTCATCAAGGGATGTTATGCCCACTAAACTGGCTTCTCTTAACAATGTCCACTTTAGAGTTTCACACGGTCAACCTCTTTTTCTTCGGCCTGTTGTGGTTCACTTGATAGCTTGTTTTGGTATTCTCTGACTGTTTCTTCTCATCACATGGACTATATATGTCCATCTTCTTTTTCTGATCACCCATGAGACAGGTTCGTTCATCTGTCTTATCTCTGTGTTGTTCTTTAATTCATTCTTCTTTATATCAAGTATTTTCCTTAGGTATTTTTTTTTCAAAAGAGTCTGATTTCTTGTCTGTTTCTTTAGTTGATTTCCAGCATTCGCATGCATAAATGAGGGTGGATATCACATTTGAACTGAATAATCTTAACTTCGTTTTTGTGGTTATAACTTTTGAATTCCATATGTTCTCAAGATTTTTGAAGGACAATGCTGCTTTTGCAATTCTAATTCTAACTTCCTTGCTGGTGTCACCATCTTGGTCTATGTATCTGCCAAGGTATGCAAATTGGTTTACATCATCAACAACTGTTGCTTCTACATATATTTTTTTTCAAATACTGAAATTTGAATTTTTTTTACAAAAGAATTTCAAAAGAAATTCGAAATTTGAAATACAGTATTTCAAATATCTAGATGGTACAATATCATCCTATAGGAAAATTGATTCTGAAACTGAGAACAGATGTAATAAAGCAAATCAGGTCATTTGTTTCTCTGGTGTTATTCTGTTGTGCCATGTTCCCAAACAAAAAGAGCGCTGGACAACATGCTCTTTCTCTCAACTCTGTACGTCAATATCAGACATGGACATTAACAGCAAAAAATAAAAAGAAAATCATCATGACAAAAATGAAATGTTAAATGTAATAAGAAGAGACAAAATTAGAAATGGCAAAAAAGGTTAACTCCTTCCGTGCCTTTGGTCACTTTAATGATGCTTCCGGTATACCCAATGCATGCCAATGGTCATTACAATGATCATTGTTTGTTTCAATAAAACAACCGGTGTAACATTTAGATTGTACATATTTGTCCGCGATTCCGGTGACACTTTTCAAAATGGTGAAAGAGTGCCTAGTTACGAGCGATGCCGAGGAAGAACAAGGACGAGAAGCATGGAAATTTTTCAGTTTCTGACGATGTAGATAGGGGTATGGACATAGCCTATGGCCACCCCGCTGCTCTTGAATGTATTCCAAGTAGATCTAAACATATTTAGACGACTGGAGAAGTAGTTAGGAGGTTATTTCAGACATTCATTCAGTGAGAATGCAACACAGAATCACAATACGAGATCGACAAGTAGATCTACACATCTCAGGTGGTAAGTAGTGCAGATCTAGACCTCGCCAATGGTGAGCTGGCCACAATCAGTGTCTAAAAACATCACATTACTTCTTTTTTCCTAAAAAACTCTGCATTTATGAAATTTTCATTCATTTAGCTATACTTTGAAACATATTAAGTATACGAAGTACATGGAAATACTGTTTTCCATTCCATTTTACAACTATACCCCCTTACAGACCAAGAACCGCGTTTTTAGTCTGGCATGCAACCATACGTCCGCTTTTCTTCCTCTGGCACGGAAAGAGTTAAGTAATACCAGTATTACTCTACATCTAGAAACAAGTCAAATGGTTTGGCTATATTGCCCCTGGACAATGTAGTACAGAAAACATTCATGTTAAGAATTACAAGAAACAGAGGAAGAGGCCACACACAAATGAGATGTAAGGAGGAAATTACAGAAACCTTAAATATCCTATTATATGAAACAATATGAAAAGGAAGTTAGAATTTGAATTGCAAAAGCAGCATTGACCTTCAAGACTCTCGAGAACATATGGCATTCAAAAGTTATAAGCACAAAAACCATGTTAAGATTATTCAATTCAAACTGAATATATACCCTCATTTATGCATGTGAAAGTTGGAAAACAGCTAAAGAAATAGACAAGAAATTTGACTCTTTTGAAAACAAATGTCTAAGGAAAATACTCGGTATAATGTGGAATAAATTCAAGAACAACGCAGAGATAAGACAGATGAGCAAACAAAAAAAAGAAGATGGACATATGTTGGTCATGTGATGATAAGGAACAATCATAGGATCCCCAAACAAGCTATCAAGTGGAACACAACAGGACAAAGAAAAAGAGGTCAACCATGTGAAACTCTAAAGAGGACACTGTTAAGAGAGGGCAGTTCAGTGGGCATAACATCCCTTGATGAAACTGAAAAACTCACAGAAGACAGGAAATCTTGGTGAACTACCATGCAGGCCCTATGTGATGTTTAGCAGCGCAGGAAGAATGTAAGATGTATATGAAACAAACTACTGAGTCCTATCGAGTCATCCATCAGTTCCCTCAACACTGAAAGGTATGTGTGGAAAGTGACAAGACATGACAAGACGAAAGACTCCAGTTAACTAAGCCGCTTAAAACAAAAAAAAATGGGGGGGAGGGGGTATTTGGTAACTGTGTCAGAATAGAAATATAGCACTGAAGTCACTTGCAGAAGCTAAACTTCTGAATTACTTACTACCCCATGCTATTTAAGTGTTGCAAAACCATTTATTTTTTAACTCAATTTTCTAATGCTAACCATATTTATAGATGCTGGCAATCAAAATGTATGAGATAATCAAATTTTACCTCATCCTGTGCTGATAAATCAACCTTCTCCACCTGTCCCTCGGCCAGTGTTGCACCACGCCATTTTAGCAGATGGTTCAAACACTCAGCTCTTCGTTTATCCACATGAACAGACCGAGAATTTAACTCCATGCATACAGAATGAAGGCAAGTCTCTTTCCTGGCATTTGTTTTTCTGGGATTGCCACCTTTCGAAAATAGTAGTAATCTGAGGATAAAATATGAAGGTGCCTATAAAATAAAACGGTGGTGTCTGAATCATAAAACAAAATGTGAATGTCCTCAAAGAATTAATAAAGACATATTATGGAATGAATTCAAGAACAACACTGAAACACGGCAGATAAGTGAACAACAACCTGTTTCATGGGTGATCAGAAAAAGGAATTTGACATGTTGGTCATGTGATGAGAAGAAACGGTCGGAGAATCCCAAAACAAACTATCTAATGGAACACAAGAGGTTGAAGAAAAAGAGGTGAAACTCTAAAGAGGACACTGTTAAAAGAAGCCAAAGTAGTAGGCATAAAATCTCTTGATGAGGTTGAAAAGCTCGTTGAAAACAGAAAAACCTGGCGAACTACCATGCAAGCCCTGTGGTGACGTTTAACAGCACGGGAAGGATGTAAGATGTCTATATGCAAGCACACTTTGTGAAGCTTACTAAAAAATTTGTTTTTGCTGCTTTCTAAGGGATTTCATCCCATCTTTTTGCATGTGCTCAGAAAAAAGATCGAAGTCACAGCAGTCTACTATCACAGTCATCTCCTGTTACCATTTTTATCTATTGTTAGCACTGTCATCTACTGTTATCTTCATCAAGAGCATAAGACTCAGCATACATAACAAGATGAGCAAATACAGCACAGCATGAGAGTAACATTGTTAAAATTTGTCTCTCCCAGGTCTATTCTGTTGTTCTATGCTCTTTTCCTTTAGCTTGACTTTATGTGGTAGCTTGTCTTTCCTGTTCTTGTATTTCATTCATCTAGGAAGAAGGTGTCCATAACTGTACACTGAAGATAACTGAATGCATCCACTGCTCCAAATAAACCTCTGTTTAATGTTAAATTAGCATCTCTCAGTAATTCCTTTGCTAAATTTTTCCTCCGAGTGATGAAAAAAAAAATTACAAAATAATTTTTTGCAAATATTTTTCAAGTGGTATTTGAAACAGCTCTGTACATATGGTAGTTTCCCTGATACACTTCAAAACTAACTCTTATTTAAATGAAAGAATATTAGCGCATATTTTCTTAATCTGCCAGATATGTGTATCATTTATTTATAAATCAGATCTTTTAGATTGTACTGTCTTAAATTCTGATAAAGAACAATCAGTATCCAACCCAATGTATGGGAAAAATTATGAACAATCAGTATCCAACCCAATGCATAGAATCTTCTTCTTACGCATATTTAATTAGCGATAATGCATGGTACCCTGATTTTTAAAAACATCAGTTGAACACATGTCTGGTTTTAAATAAATAAACTGCAGTAAGGTAGAAGGTAAAATCCCCGTTTCCATGCCATTAAGGCATATTGAAGATACAGTGTTAGGGCCCTTATTTTCAAGACCACCGGCACATGAAAGTGCGATGTGGTCAGCAGCACGTCTGGTCATATTTACCATCCAAGATTTCTTTGGTGCCCATTTTAAGAGGTCGGGCAAAGCCTAGGACCTTTTTGGTGTGTAAAGTCCCACTGTTAGGACTTGAACCATTAGATTAAATAAACAGAAGGTGCTGTTTAAATAAACTTCATTTTCTAAAGAAAAAAACAAAAATAAAGAAAAAAAAAGAATACAAAACATTTCAAAATAGTTATAACTTAATTTTTTATAATTCACTAATAATACACTGATACAGGCCGCAAAGGTAGATAATAAATGAAGCCTCACAGAAAAAGAAACAGGCTGTACAATGACCCTGGTGCACTCAGTTCAGTCCAGAAATAATGATGGATGCTAACTTGTATTGTATGGAAAACCACTTATAAAAAAGGACAATATCTGGGACAATATGGTGTATGATGTGTGACACGTGTGTCACTGTATTCATGAAAAAAAAAAAAAAGACCTCACAGAAAATCAGCCCCATCAAGACGAATTTATGTCCAAACTCAAGATAGGCAAGACAGAGAAGAACTTGTAAAAGTATAATTACGATGCTGAATTATGCATACATATTTATTTTTATATATATATTTATATTAAATACATACATATTTTTAAAAAAAGAACAAATATATCCATACTACAAGAACTACTGAAGATGACTGGCTAGTAAAGAGGATTAAACAGAGAAAACTTAAATATTTTTGACACATTAAATGTCATGATAATTTAGAGAAGACAGTCTTGGAAGGGTACATAATGTGAAAAAGAAAGAGAGGAAGACCAAGGCGAAGGTGGCTGCAAGACATCGTTGATAATCTGCAAATGGATGCATCAGCAGCAGGACATCTTGCTTACAACCGAGAGGCCTACAGGAGTGCTGTTAGGGAGGCAAAGTTCTGCAACGGACATGCAAATGACTGAACTGACTGAATATATTTATTGTTAAGCCTTTAAAAAAAAAAACACAAACAGAGTGTTAAAATGAATCATAAAAACATTGTGACACGTGTAAATATGGTTTAACTTACTCAAGAAACATGGAAAATTTAACCTAAACCTTTCGTTAATGATGGTGATATAAGCAAATTTAATTCTAAACCTACTCATAAAAACATGATAATACACTTCTGTATTTGATCTATTCATAAAACATAACATTACATGTACGTAAATTCTGTGCAATTTTTTGGCATAAAATGTGGTGACACAAATTTAGTATTAAATTTAATCATAAAACATGATGAAATGATTTTTACGCAAGCAGATTCTGCATGCCATGCTTTGCTGCCAAGTGGAGTGGTGTTTCATGTTGATGTGAGTCCCCATATGAGCAGTTTGGATCCAATGCTTTACGTAATTCACTGTTGGTACCGTATAGCTGGAGTGCTTGAACTTCATCCCCAGCTTGTAAGTGCTTGCGAAACTTGGATGAAGCACTTCCCATATCTAGTTTCTGTAACTTTATCCTACTTGATATTCAGCTCACAGTTGTTCCAAAACCTTTTCCAACTAGAGAAGAAATTCAAGAAAATGATATAATGCTGTGAATTATATTTTAACATACTTAATTCTTTCAGATTGTACTGTCTTAATATCTGACAAAGAACAATCAGTATCCAACCCAATGTATGGAATAAAATTATGAACAATCAGTATCCAACCAAATGCATGGAATAAAATTATGAACAATCAGTATCCAACCCAATGCATGGAATAAAATTATGAACAATCTGTATCCAACCCAATGAATGGAATCTTCTTCTTACTCATATTTCGTTAGCAATAATGCATGGTACCCTGATTTTTGTGATATGCCTTTTGGCTGGGTATCTCTGACTTCAGCACCTTTCCTTGCTAGGGCAGACTGTGGTCTTGCTCGGACTGCCATGAAGACAGTGGTGTAGGCTGGCCTTGCCAAAACTTTGTTTTTCAGCCTCTGGTGGCTGTACTTAGCCCTTTCCTTCATGTCAGATCCAGAGTTAAATGCTGGCTGGCCAGATGGCTTTAAGACAGTTCCACAGACACTCCAACTTTGGAATGAGGAATCCAATGGGTGCCTCAACAATATCCATTCCCCGCCACCTATAGTCTGCTGGCTCTGTTTTGTTTACATCATTCTGGTAGCCACTGTTGTAAAGACCTGTAGGCTTGTCACATCCTGGATTCATTGATCCCATACCACACTCTTCTCATCCCCACCGGCGATATCCATGTCCCCATCCGTCCACCAACCTGATATTACATTTTACAAAAATAACAATTACAATTAGTGTTGATTGCTATAGGTTTCTGGGCTACAGAAGTAGGTCAGAATTTTTAAGCAAGCATGTTCCCTGTCTCAAAAAGACTGTTTGGATAAGTGTGTTCTTAATACAGTTGCTTCCAGGGGAAATGCATGGAATAAAATTATGAATAATCAGTATCCAACCCAATGCACGGAATATAATTAATCTTTTTCGACACCTTTCAATCAATATCAGCTCCAGGTATTAAAGACTGCCACTATAAACCAGCCTCTCATTGGAAATAATGACTCCTTTTGTTCTAGGAAATGGTTGTAAAGCAGGTTAACTTTCTGTGGAAGTTGCCATGGTTTATTTTGTTGAGCAGGCATAATCAGCTACAGTAGCAACGCACTATGTTTTGTACTGCTGAGTCCATTATTTTTTGCGTCTCCACATTGTCCTTAGTTTTTAGCCCTCGCCTGCTCCTCGACTGTTATCGCATCCCTATCCTGGGCAAAATCCTGTGCAAAAATGATCTACCGCGGAGCGCCAGATTCTAGAAATTACGTCCAGTAACTACTGTCAGTCTCTATATTGGAACGCTTCTATGGTTTCACTCCACCTTCACTCGTCAGCGTACAAAGCTGCCTCGTCCACAAACGCCTTGCGAGTTCACTGACTTCTTGCACAATGCATCTTGCCCGTGTTACCGACCGACCAAGGCATTGACGAGTTGTTTTTATACAAATATTTTGATACAAATGATAAATAAATAAATATTTGATAAACATCTCACAACAGCGCAGTGAAATGTTAACGATCGTGACACATTGCTTTAAGCTCTCACCTTGAAAACCTACAACGGATGACATCATCCTTGCTAACTGGGGACAAAATATGTTATACCATTCTCTTCTGGTAGACAGTTCACAGGATATTTTTCTCTCTGTTGATTATCAGGATTCAACCGGAAGTGGTCGATTCTCATAACGAGTTTTCCCGAGTGCTGCCGAGTGCCTTGATGGAAGAGCTGTGAATTGTTTGTTCCCTTTATGTACTTTAGTTTTTTTTTTAAGTGTTTCGATTTTTCAGTTTCTTTCACCACAGTATCTCGCTGACAGTGCGGATTTAAATGATTAATCATTTTTCTTGCTCTGTACTGTCTATGTTTTCAATAAGATGTGTCATTTTTTGACGGGTTACATACATATTGTTAGGTGCGTACAGCAGGGATGTGTTCAGTGGCTTGACTTCTCCTCGCTACACAGTGAAGATACAGTGAAACATGTACAGGACATGCTAGGAATAGCATTGGGAGGTGCCTGTGTTAACAACTTGAGATACGCAGACGACACGGTGTTGATAGCAGACGACATGGTGTTGATAGCAGACGACACGGTGTTGATAGCCAAGACTGAAAGGGAGCTTCAGTCAAGGAAAAGCGAGAAAAAGGGACTCAATCTCAACATAAAGAAGACAGTTGCACTGGTAATCTCAAAAGTCAAGACCCCCTCCTCCCCCTTTTTTTCACACACACACTTGCAAAAGCACAAAATTAAACCATGTTGACAGTTTTTAAGCATTTGGCGACCTTGCTAATATCTCATGGAAGATGTATCAGCGAAGTAAAAAGCAGAACTGCACAAGACCTACTTTCAAAAGCTGAAATCCATACTTCGCAATAAGAGTCTATGAGAGTCAAGAAGAGAGTGTTACGTTTAACCAGTCCTATTCTATGGATGTGAATCTTGGATGGTCAATAAAAGGATACTAAGAATGATAGAATCAGCTGAAGTGTGGTTTTTAAGAAGAATGTTGAAAGTGCCATGGACAGCTAGAAAATCGACTGAGGAAGTTCTGAAAGAGGCACAAGAAACAAGGAATATTAAAACGGAGATCAGAAAACGGCATTCCAAACTTTGGGGCATATCTGGGTGTGAGGTGGGCTAGAACACCTAATGGCAACAGGAAAGATCGAAGGTAGAAGAGACAGAGATAGACAGAGAGAATGATGGTTTGGCATCCTGGCAAGGGAAATGCGCAATGGACCTTACAACAAAATATTTCTTGCTGTTACTGTGGCGGGTTGTGCAAATCTAGCAATGGTAGAATCCTCCACGAGATGAACTGCTCAGCAAGATAATGCTTGGCAAAACCTGCAACAGTTGATATCTGCCTGCTTCAAAAATATCTTCTTAGACCAGGGTTGCTCCGCCTTTTGGAAATCGCAGACCACTTTTATAATTTGGTACATGTCTGCAGACTACGCAGTAGACAACCCTTGTACGAGTATCCAACCCATATGTTCAATTTCATAAGCAACACCTAAGGGAGAGGTTGTTGAGTAAAAAACGTTTAAAACCAAATGCAGTATTGTTCCACGAACTTACTATGTTATTTAAACAAAAAATGTCGATTCCAAAACCATAAGAATTTACCAACAACTATTTCTGAATTCGACTCTATGTAACAACAACTTTGTTTTGTAAACCTAAAGGTAGTTGTAAAGAAAGAGATCTATTGCATTTTTAAGCATTTATTCAATATCATACACAAGATATAGTTAATGAGAAAACTGACTCTGTTTACTAATAGTTCAGTGTCAGGAACTATTTCCATGAAAGCTAATCTGAGGCAGTTGCTGCAGATGATAATCAAGAATTTTTGTCCTCATTTTTTTCAACGTGCTCTGCTACATTCTGAAAAACATCTGTTCACATAAGCACGTGCTTCCGAAGATTTTTGGCGTATGCATTCTTAAACTGACAAATTTTAATTGTCTACAGACTTTTTATAACATTCTAAGAGAGACACTCCATTAAATTTGATACTCAGGTCTGAGTCATACTGAAAGTCATGTATGCCCATTTAGAGCTTCCCTGGAGTCTCCATCACATTCACAGAAATTGGGTTACTTACAGGTTTCAGTATTGTTTCTTCAGCGTAGACATCTTGGAATATCTGTAGGAATTCAGACTTGAGCTGAGATATTGCATGTTCTGCAGACTGTAATTTCCACATTGTTTGAAAATTAAATTCTGATCTTGAAGCTGACACTTAAAAAGTTCCTGTTTCATATGAACGACTTGGGCACGTCCAAGTTGACCCTTTGACTGAAATTTCAAATTTAATTCATTGAGATGAAAAAGAAATGTCTTTAAGAAAAGTAGAGTCAGCCAACTGCTTGAGATCGAATTCTGGTATTGCTGTGCCTTTTGCTGTCATGAACATGTGGGTGGCATCTTTCAAATCACAAACCCCTTAGAGCGCTGTTGAACGGTTTAGCCATCACTCTGTGAGGAAAGCTGGTGTTGTCTCCTTGAAATCTGCCGTTCAATGGATCAAAGGATCAACCTACATCGTGGTTCTCTGTCGGGGCTACCCGTGTATGTTTTGGTCATGTGAATAGATTATTGTTGTGGTGAGTAGGGGAATAATGTTGAGCAATAGAGGGCTCACCTGGGCAAGAGCAGAAAAAAAAGGCAAAGGACAAGCATTTGTGGAAAACCCTTGCGGAAGCCCCATGTGCCCTGGGCTCTTAAGGTTCAGAGAGAGAGAGAGAGAGAGAGAGAGAGATAGATAGATTGTGTGTGTGTGGGGGGGGGGGGTTGAGAGCGGTACACTTGTTCCGAGGCATACGGCGAGGTAACATGGGCGAGCATGTGATCGTGGAATATATGGATGTATCGTGTATTATTGAAGTTGCTGATATGGAATAGATGAATATTTCTGCCCGAGCGGCCTCATGTTGTGGAGTTTTATATGTAAGTTATTGTATGTCTAATGTTGGGTTATTGTAAATGTGGACGCGAAATAAATTGAATACACTGTATTGAGGTATTTCTAGTTGTTTTTTCAACTTTGTGTTGAATAATCAATCAAGTGCCGTGCCGCGTGGCGTAGGCGATAATTTCTCTCCACAGTTCCCTGTCTTCTTTAGACTTGATTATGAGATCCACCGGTGACTTTCTTCCTAGCCACACTGACAGCCCATCCAGTAACTTCTCTCTCTATCTTCCTCTGTCTCTTTTCCCCCCAATTTTTCAAGTTGTCACAATGTGTTCCAATTTTCCTCTTCTCAGAAAATGTCCTACAAATCTCGCTTGTCTGCCTCTGATCTTTGCTATATTTGCCTTTTAACTCCAGCCTTCCTCGTTGGTTTTCTTAGCTGTCCACGATACCTTCAACATCCTTCTTATGAACCACATTTCCATGGCCTCCATTTCTCGTTGTACTCTCTTATTCATGGACCATGCTTCACATCTATAAAACAAAACTGGCTAGATGTAACATTTAAGTACTCGGAATCTTGTTTCCATTGATATGGATCTGTTGCACAAGATGTTTCTCATTTTCTGGAATGCTGACTTGCTCTGAGCACGTCTGCTTTTTATTTCGTTGTGACTTTTCCCATCAGCTGTTATAATTATTCCTAAGTAATTGAATCTATCAACTAACTTGTTTCAGTTCTGTGCCATCGATGGTAATGCTACATTTTGGTGGTATTCTTTTCTTTGAGATGACCATCACTTCAGTCTTCTTTTTATTCACACTGAGACGTTTACTTTTACTTTCACGAACCACGATGTTCAGAAGGGCCTGTAACTTCCCTTCACTTTTAGTAGTCAGAACTGTGTCGTCTGCATATCTTAAGTTATTAAGGTTGTACCCGCCAATTGATATTCCTGGCAGGCTCTCTCATTTCTCATTATGTTTTCACTGTACAAGGTGAAGAGTTCAGGAGATAAGACAATCCTTGTCTCACTCCCAATTTTATGTCTTGGGGTCCTCCTATTTGGTTCTCAGCCTTCATTCCTGCTGATTGCTGCCAGTATATGTTTTTGATGGGTTTTAGATCTTTCCCATTTATGTTGATGTCTTTCAGCATTCTTATAACTGTGTTGAATAATACCATCATCATTAATTTTCATTACCATTACATGATATATTGCATGATTAGACTGAATTCACGGACACTGATAAATTGTTAATCATATATTGTTTGTGCGTACTTAATGTATGCCAGTGTCAATTAATCATAATCGCATAATGATATAATTTGTTAATTTCACATGAATCATGATGTATAATATGACATTGTTCATTTTGCGTTTAATCATTTATTGATGATGGTAAAGCGCAGGCGATGGTACTGCGAATATTGAGATAAGATGTTGTGATTTAGCAAGATATAATATGTGTGATAAGAGCAAGATATAATATGTGTGATAAGTAGGCTAACTCGATTTATATGCTTTGTGTTGAAAGAGAAAGCCAGTGCTTGAAATAGATATTATTATGAGCGTTACGTGGATTATGTCATGTCTATGGCTTTATAAGTATATTCACCTTGCTTTATGCTCGATGTTATGTGTTTAAAATCCATCCTTTGGGTCTCTACGTTTTCATGTGTAATGTGTTACGCCTATGTGTTTGTGATTAACATGATTTATTATTTTGCCTTGATCATTTAAGTGTTACGAGAAGTTATTGAATGTTGGTAAGACTGTGTTTGAGTTGAGATGTTTGATTTCTTGAGGTGATTAAATATCATGTAGGGTAGCAAATTGGGCACATATTGAAAGGGTTTGGAAATCGTTTGGTGGGGTGCAGTTTGGGTTCCCATGTACTGCTGTACTTCATATGGGAACTATAATTTGTTATAAACGGCTAGAAATTTAAGCCAAGCGCCAAAGAGAACCTCCCAAGATAAAGATAAAAATAAAGATATAATAAGAGATAATGAAGTAAAGTTACAGATAACACAGACGTTGGAGAAGTAGATAACATGTTCATGATCAGCATCCAATTTCCGCTGCAAAGAACTTTGAACGTGTCCCGGAACCCATGTTCGGATGAAATTCTTAATGTTTGTGGTAACTTTCATGACATTTCCAAAAACAGAGAGATTTGTCTCACCTCACAAGTTTTCCCGCTGAATGATGGAACGATAACTGATAAATCTGCTAGTGTCTATTTTTTGTTCTTTTTTAAAGTGCTACCAATCCTGGTTTTATCCCAGTCAAAGTTGGGACTCTATCCATTGCAACCCTGTGAGGTTTTGCAAACTGAGGTGATATCTAGCAAGAGTCACTTTCATAGCTTCCAGAATGTCTGCTTCTATAATGGTTCCAATCACGGAACATAAACCACACAGGTCTTCAAAGATTATATAAGGTCGCCGTCGATTCCACTAATGAAAAATGGCCATCTGAGTTGTATCAGTTAAAATGGTGCTTTCATCCAATGCAAGTAACATTTGCATGCTAGCAACATAACTCAGTCAGTTTCCAAACAGGAAGAATAAATTGTGTTTCAGGAGAATGCGTTTCTACAAACCCTCATTAAATCTTGTCCAATGGTGCACATGGAAGTGACGTCAGCGAATTGTGCTTTGTTTTAGATATATCTTATACATCCTTCCCGTGCCGTCAAGCATCGCAAAGGGCTCACAGTGTGTCTCGCCATGAGTCTTTTCTCTGCGAGCTTCTCAGCCACATGATGAGATTTGATGTCAGTCATCTTAGCATCTCTTGTCAGTGCTCTCTTTAGGACCTTTCGAGGAAGTCGGCCTCTTTTTATTTTTCCAGATGTTTTCCTTTTTGTTGGCTTGCTTTGCGGTCCTCTGATCGTTTCTCCTCATCACGTGGCTCACGCTGCTGAGACTGTGCATGCTCATTTCTCGTATCTCTGCTTTAGTCTTCAGTTCGTTCCATTGTATACAGAGTATTTTTCTTAGACATTTGTTTCCGAATGTGGTCCAATTTGCTCTCCATATTTTTGGTTGTTTTCCAGCTTTCACATGTATAAGTAGGGATGGGTTTTGTTCTTGTACTTAGGAGTTCTGATTGCTATATTTTCTCAAGCTTCTTAAAGGTCACTGGCGTCTTTGCTAATCAGGTTCTAACTTCTTTTCTCATGTCTTCTTCTTGATCCAGGTAACATCTGAGATATCTGAATCATCATTTAGATATATCACTAATAACAGATAAAAGCCATCGTGTTGGCTTTTCAAAAAAGGTCAAATAATTAATCGAGTCCAAGCTGATACCATTCGTCTATGGACTCTATGGACTCGATTCTACAACTCTGACAGCGTAGGGGATTAACTAACTCAACTAAGCGGCTAAAGTCCACCGATCAGATCCAAACACACGAGTAGATAGGAAGACAGTGATCAATCACACATTTTCAACGCAACAATAGATGGAGGCGCAAGAGTCTTCCTGGTGCTGAGCAGTGATGACCATAAAAAGCTATCAGTGTCTATAGAAGAGTTCTCTGGCAACCCCAGAGCTGAGGCAGAAGCACTGAAAAACAGCAACAGAAGGCATGGTGGCAAAAGAGGTTGCAGGCAGCCAAGTTGTCCACTGATGAGTGGATAAGACACAGAAATTAAAGAACTACACGAGGCCCTCTATAACATCGCACGAATATTTACAAGAGTTGTTATGCTGTGGATACAATCTCACTGTAATATCCGAGGGAATAGGGAGGCCGAGGCACTGATGAGGTGGCGAGCTCTCCCAGGCTGATACAAGCCTATCATATGATGAAGCCAAAACACCGACACAAGAAAAAAAAGGAAAGAGAACATTCAGGACACCAGAAGAATGATGCCTACCACCAGCTCAGCACAGAAGAACAAGTCAAGATCTCCAGATTTAGAACAGGTCACATCAGACTGAGACACATGTTTAACAGGCTAAAGATAGGCACAGCCGATAAATGCACTTGTGGTACCGACTAAATGACAGCCCGGCACCTGTTACAGCCTTTCATTTGAAGAATCGAGATGGCGCTTTTACCGGTCGCCTGTACCAATCCATGACAAGATGTATGGTGGCCTAAGACAAACTGCATCATTCTTCAGAGATATCCAAAGACTCGTTAATTGGTTCAGTGAAGAAGAAGAATCACATATCTGAAATTTCTGAAAGTTAAGAGTCACTAAGAGACACCATTAGAATAGCTGTCCTGGAAATGGGGAAATGTAATTCACTCTAGAATTTGATCGTTTGAAGACTATCTTGAAGATTCATGCAGTTCGGTTGTTTCAGGCGTGGCTAGTAACTGAATGTAGTATCTTGAGAAGGATTACGTATTATTCATATCTTTTTGAATGATTTTCTTGTTTTGTCTTGCTTCCTACCTCATATACCTTTCGGTGTTGAGGGGACAAATATACATCTTGAGAGGGGTCGACGATTTGCTTCATATAATGAGATATTTAATGCTTCTGTAATTTCCTCTTTCCACCTCCTGCGTTGGCGGCCTTTTCCTCTGTTAACTACAAATCTTAGTGTGAATGTTGTCTGTGATATATTGTCTGGTGGTAACCGTGTGACATGGCCAAAACCAACTGACTTGCTGTTTCTGGATATAATATAATAATGGTGTTACTCCGAATTTTGCCCTGATGGTGTCATTCCTATGGTTAGCGGGGTAGGGGTATCCCCTATCAAAGGAGAAGTAAGAAGCCTTCTTACCTCAGTCAGTCTACGGGACACCCTTGGGCAAGGTGGAGTACCCGTATAGCCCCCTGATCAGGGTGACGTGAAGCCATGGAAGCAGGTGGTGGATGGAATGGGAGAGCAGCCGACAGATAATGTTGGTTATGGTCACCATTCTATGATGGTAGGCAGATGATCTCAATGTAGGGACAATGGCTACGATCACTGACTAGTACAGTCACTGCCCGGAAGGAAAGCAAATGGTAAACTATCTTCTGAAAATATACAAAGAAACCCAAACAGCAACATGGGAAGTCAAATAGGAAAAATATTTGGTGGTGAGGCCCCAAGGCCAGATAGATCCAGTTTTAACACTGGGGAAGAGTGTGAAGCAGAGGTCAGTACTAGTAATTGTGATGACGGACAAAATCCTGACGGTGTTACTAAGGAAAAAATCTTACAAAAATACCAGAACAATACGATATAGAAGTGAAGAACCGTTTCGAAATCCTGATGACCAGGAGGAGATGACACCAGATGCTTTGGCTACACAGGCCAAAGATATTTTAATAACAACAGCTAAAGACATGGTTCCAGTAAAGAAAACACAAAAGAATGGATGGATTACAGCAGGCACACTAGAACTGATAAAACAAAGTAGAGAAATGAAGACTCATTGGAGAGTGACAAACAACAACAAAGAGGAATATAAATCTTTAACAAAAGAAGTACGAAGAAACATAAGAAAAGACAAAAAACAATACATACAAGATTGTTATGAAAGAATAGGACATCAGAAGTGTGGAAGAGATAGTGAAATGTTTAAAGAAATGAAGACATTGACGAGAAATGTCACACCTAAGCTAAATGTAATTTGTGACAAGATGGGGAATACCTTGACAGAGACAGAGGAAATTCTAGAAAGATGGAAGGAATATTGCAGTGGAATGTATGAAACAACTGACTGTCAAAGCAGAAATCAACAGTGTGAATTATTATTGGAGGAGAAAGAACCCGAACCAACAACAGAACAAGTTTTATGGGCAATAAAGAATCTGAAAAATGGTAAATCACCAGGATGTGATGAGATAACAGGTGAATTTATTAAAGCAGGAGGAAAGGAATGTGCAACAATCTATCATGCACTATGTAAAAAAGATATGGCATTCATACCACTGCCGAAAAGGGTAACCTGAAATTATGCACAAACTACAGAACTGTTGCCCTGATTAGTCATGCCAGTAAAATTCTGTTAAAAATCATAATGGACAGACTTCGTAAGAAAATAGAAGAAGAAGTCAGTATGGTCCAAGCTGGTTTCAGGCAAGGAAGAGGATCAAGAGATCACATATTCAATATAAGATTAATAATAGAGAAATGCAGAGAGTTTAATGTGAATCTATATTTATCTTTTATAGACTACTCAAAGGCATTTGATTGTGTACAACACCAGAAACTTTGGGATATAATGGAAAAAAATGGGATTTCCAACACATTTGATACAATTAACATCACTGCTGTATCTAGTCCAACAAGTAGCAGTAAGAATAAATGGTGAAACAACAACTTGGGTTAACATAAAACAAGGGGTCCATCGGGGGTGTATATTGTCGCCTCACTTATTTAACTTGTATACTGAAAGTATAATGAGGAATGTTAGAGAAGATATAGACAAAGAATATTATGATGCCATAACAATTGGAGGTTATGAAATACCAGAGATTAGATATGCTGATGAAACAATATTATTGTCCACAACACAAAAAGGAATGGAAAAACTAATTATGTCAGTCCATAAGAATAGTGAAGAGCAAAACCTCTATCTTAATGCAAAGAAAACTAAATTAATGACAACTGGCAAAACAAACAAGGCAGCTGATATGTATATCAATGAGGAAAAATTGGAAGAAGTGGAGAGTTTTGAATATCTTGGATCACTGCTAACTAATAATGGAGATACAATGAGGGAAATTAAAAAGAGGACATCTATTGCTCTTCAGAAAGTAAATTAACTAAAGAATCTGTGGAGAGGAGCAGACAGAACTACAAAAATAAGATTTTTAAGGGCATGAATCTTTCCCATCGCAACATATGCTTGGGCGACCTATACACTTAACAGAAAAAAAAACAAAAACTGAGAAACACATAAATGCCTTTGAATGTAAATGCTACAGAAGAGTTCCTCAAAAAGAAAAAAATATATCCATACTACAAGAACTTAATATTGAAGAAGGTTGGCTAGTAAAGACAGAGAAAACTTAAATATTTTGGACACTTTAAATGTCATGATAATCTAGAGAAAACGGTCTTGGAAGGGTACATAATGGGAAAAAAAGAAAGAGAGGAAGACCAAGACGAAGATGGCTGCAAGACATCGTTGATGATCTGCAAATGGAAGCATCAGCAGCAGGCCATCTTGCTCACAACCGATAGGCCTACAGGAGTGCTGTTAGGAAGGCAAAGTTCCGCAAGGGACATGCAAAAGAATGAATGAATGGTGTCACTTCTTATTTGGTCTCTTTTTGTCACATTTAGTATTCTCCTTAAACATCTCATTCCTGTCGTGATGATTTTCCTTTTGTTCTTGGCTGTTATTGTTCATGTTTGACATTGATAGCATAGAGTTGTGAGGATGAATAGACAGCCTGATTGAATGATTTTTTTTTTTGTGTGCCCCAAATTGGCTCCTTTTGTACGCATGCGCAGATGTTTCGTCGTACAGTAATTAAACATTTCATTTCTTAGACTATAACTTTTAAATATGACATTTGATTTTAAACTGAAAATAAATAAATTATAATTTTAAAAAATACAATTGTTGAAACGTCATGAATAAATAAATTATTACCCGTCCTAATCCACTCCGATCACGTGATCAAATCACCTAGCAATGGTAAACAGTTTAAAAAACCAGCCATTTTATCCGGGGCCGAGCACGCCTCAAGGGCTCTTCCATAACTACATTATAATTGTTAATTACTCAACATGGTCTTTATTAACTATGCACAAAGCTTCAGTTAGGAGAGATGGAACATGTAACAGTAAGTGTTTACGTTTTGCCACAACGACAGCGGGATGACTTAATAAATAAGTTATATTATTTTTCCATTCCACGATTACAGTTTTATTTATTATTTGATGCAGAAATTGATAACTCAGTCCACGAACAAATTACGGCATATTTACTAGAAACGCTGTCGGAAACTATCACTTTCCAATGAAAATAAACTTTTAAAGGATTGGAGACAGGAGTTCACGATATCAGTAATCTTAGATAAACAGATAACAATGCCGAGATCAGATAGTGAAACTAGTCAGAGAACGGTGTTATCAAAGAAACAATGAAAGCAAATTAGATCTTGACACCAAGACAGAAACAATGGTAATGTCAAATAGAGTTAAAATGAACTGAAGTGCAGTATGCATGGGAAGAGAAAGACATTGACCAGTCAGTCAGTCATTTGTATGCCCCTTGCGGAACTTTGCCTCCCTAACAACTCTCTTGTAGGCCTCTCGGTTGTAAGCAAGATGGCCTACTGCTGATGCATACATTTGCAGATTGTCAACGATGTCTTGCAGCCATCTTCGCCTTTGTCTTCCTCTCTTTCTTTTTCCCATATGTACCCTCCCAAGACAGTCTTCTCTAAATTCTCCACGAATTGATACGACTATATAAATGCATCTACCATATAATAACTGTAATAGCAGATGGCAAATTTACAGTACCTTCTTACAGATAAGGCATGAACAAAAAAGAATCTTCTTAACGCTGAGAATGAAGTGTAACATTTGGGTTTAGAGTCAGTGCTTTATGCTGCTATACCTGGAACCCAAACAAACTGGAAGCACAAAGAAAAACTGCAGAGAAACAAATGAATAGATTCATTTGAATTGGAGTTGGAGACAATTGAGAGCTGATTAAAAACTTAAGGAAAAGACAGCCATGATGCTTTGAATAGGACATGAAAACTTGGCAATCAATGTAAATCTCAGAGGAAAAATAAAGAATGGGAAAATAAGAAAACATTTGAATAGGATGATTAAACATCAAAAGAAAAGAAAGGCAACTTGTCTGATTAGAGATACCAAGGACCACACAAAATAGAAATTATGATTGCCAATGTCTGTGAACATGGTACTTAATTAGATTAAGTTTAAAAGAATAGAATAATTCTTATCTTATATCTTATATCCTTCCCGTGCCGTTAGACGTCACATAGGGCTCGCAAAGTAGTTCGCCAATTTTTCCTGTCTTCGGCGAGTCTTTCAACCTCATCAAAGGATTTTATGCCTGTTAACTTGGCCTCTCTTAATAATGTTCTCTTCAGAGTTTCACGCGGTCTGCCCCTTTTTCTTCGGCCTGTTGTGTTCCACTTGATAGCTTGTTTTGGGATTCTCTGCTCATTTCTTCTCATCAAGTGGCCAACATATGTCCATCTCCTTTTCCTGATCACCCGTGAGACTGGTTGTTGTTCAGTCATCTGTCTTATCTCTGCATTGTTCATAGAATAATTACAGCGCAGTTATTACAAATTATAGCAATACAATTTAACCAGTCAGTTATAATTAGCTACTAAGCTAAAGTTTTAGGACCAAAGGTTATGCAGTTATCAGAGTTAGTGAACTAATGCCATATACCTAATACCATACATTTATGATGCTCATATCAACAGACTTCTATTGTTTCATTCCTATAAATGTGACAAAGATGTGGTCTTAATGAAAGCAGAGTTTCATTCTGGGATCTCTGACAGACATATCTTATATCCTTCCCGTGCCGTCAAATGTCATATAGGAGTCACATAGTTGTTTGCCAAGTTCTCCTATTCTCAGCGAGTCTTTCAGCTTCATCAAGGGATGTTATGCCCACTAAACTGGTTTCTCTTAACAATGTCCTCTTTAGAGTTTCACGTGGTCAACCTCTTTTTCTTTGGCATGTTGTGCTCCACTTGATAGCTTGTTTTGGTATACTCTGATTGTTTCTTCTCATCACATGGCCTACATATGTCCATGTACATATACAGTATATCATTTTTGATCAGCCTATGTCTCTAGATGATTATGGTTAAAAAAAAAACCAGTAACTCTCACTGACTGCAAATACCACATTTTCATAGTTATAGGATTTTGAAAGAAGAAGACATGACAGTTTTATGTGGAAAATTAATATTTTTATTATTTTGTAACAAAAATTAATTTTTAATTCCAGAAGTTGCCCCACATTGGGGTCAGCAAAGGAAAAAGGACATCTGAGCCTGTTCAATTTCTTCCAATTCTACCTTCAAAGAGAGAAAAGCCAGCCTGGCATAATCAACAGCCTTCATTTTTCCTGACTACTCCCAATAGCAATGAGAGGAAGGATGAAATAGATGTTATCAACGAATTCATATCACGTAAGGCACTGTTTATGAGTGAAATCAAACTTCTCTCGCAACCAATACCATAGTCATCACCATCATCACTACCAACACTGCAACTACCATCAACGTCACCATCATCACTACCATCATTACATTGTCACCACCACCACTGCCGCCACCACAGGAATTTTGTTATCAACTTGTGCAAAGATGACCATTGTCTTACACGTTACATCCTTCCCATGCTGTTAAACATCATATAGGGCTCGCATGGTAGTTTGCCAAGTTTTCCTGTTTTCAGTGAGCTTTTCAACCTCATCAAGGGATTTTATGTCTACTAATTTGGCCTCTCTTAACAGTGTCCTCTTTAGAGTTTAATGTGGTCAACTTCTTTTTCTTCGGCCTGTTGTGTTTCACTTGATCACTTGTTTTGGGATTTTCTGACTGTTTCTTCTCATCATGTGACTGACATATGTCCAACACCTTTTTCTAATCACCCATGAGATGGGTTGTTGTTCACTCATCTGCTCTATCTCTGAAAAAAAAGACTATACCAGAGTAATAACATGGTTACAATAATTCATGAGTCTCGAATGATGCGCTACATAAATCCATTGCTTGAAGAAAAGTTAGTATTCTGCACTAAAAATCCAACACTAAACCCCGTAATCTCTTCTTCTTCGTCATTCGCTCAGACATCGACATCAGTCTGTCTCTCAAATGTGGCAGTTCGTCTCAAGTTTTCAGCATCACTGTAGAGCTTCTCTCATGGGGGGGGGGCTTGGTTCTGACCAGATCCTCTGCTCGACTGAGTTGTGTAGCTGGCAGCTCAGGAGGATGTAGTGTGGTGATGTTGTTCTTTGCTGCAGCCACATAGGTCTCTTGTGTCAATTTTCAGATTCTAGATCATGTCTAAGAAGTGTGAAAGATTGGAATATGAAAGAAGCCATTCCTTTTTCTCATCTGCTCTTTGGGTATACTTGGATGTCCAGTCCTAAATTAGTACATTTTAGCTCTTTTCTTTTCTCTTCACTCTCCAGCTGCACCAGGGGTTTGCAAGCACTAAGGCCATCATTTCTGATCAAATTTCCTATTTAATTGCATCTGAGTGGCGAAGTGGTTAGTGCACTGGTCTCTCATGTCGGAGGTTGGGGGTTCAAATCCGGCCGGAGGCACCCCGGTCACCCAGCTGTAGAAAAGGGTACCTGACTTCTTCTGGAGTTGGGGAAAGGAAAGGCGGCCAGGCATCATACTGACCATATCACCCTCTAGTGTGCTGACAGGTCAAGGAAAATATGGACATTAACACTATATCCCTGTGTGCCTCTAAAGGCATGAGAGGATTACCTTTACCTTATATATAAGATGTTATCTTTTGTTATCCCACCCCTACATTGACTTCTCACTATTGCCATCTGTTTGATCACTATCTATGCCATGTGGAGAATGAGATAATGCATAATTAGCCAGTGTTGTCTGCCACTTCACCCATGCATTATTATTTCTACTCTCATTTTTCAGCCAGTAGCCTTTTCCTCCCACTTTTTTTCCCATATCTGACTCAATCTAGCCACATTACTTGCTTGATATCCTAATCAAGAGGATCTCTGCCAGCTAAGTGCTATTTTTATGTGTATTGCTTAATTATTTTTGCCATTCTTGATAAAGACACATTGCTGAAATATTGGTTTGTTAGTATTATTTTACTTTTTTGTTAGTATTATTTTAGTGTACTTTTTTTTCCTACATGCTCAGCTTGTTGCCTGTTTGCCATTTTTTTTCTCATCTTTACTTTTATTTTATTTTTTCTTAATGCACACATCTCTGACTGTATCTTTCTGCCAACCAAGCATTACAGCTGTTGTGAAATTAATATGCAATTATATTTATAAAAAATTAAGTCATACTCTCTATTTCATGGTAATTTTTTAATATCAGGGCACAAACAAAAATCTAAGAAACATAACATTCGACTGAAACCTATCGACACAAACCAGAAGAATGATGAATTGGAAACATTTAAACAACCCAAGAAAGACAGAGAGCAGTTTCGCAAAGCATTGGTGGAGATCATTACGTAAGTATTCAGATTTTAGGTAACGGTTACTTTACAGTTACCTTATTTCAAGGCTAAGCACTCTTTAAGTGATTTGTCTCACTTGAATTCTTATGGCAACTGGAAGATCATGGGTTCAATCCCGGGACCGGGGAAAAAAAAGCAACAACTCACAAGACCTCTGGGGGTCATGACCCAGAGGGGCCCACCCCCCTTAGAGTATCAGGAGTTTAAAGGGCTGAAACACTTGTCTGAGGGGGGGTACTTCCTCTGATGATCTGAAGGAGTTGTGTTGTTGTTCCACTGTCTACGGTAGAAAGTTTCCTGCGTATCAGCTTTTGATTATGAAAGAAATGCCACTTGATGTGGTGGCAATATATGTGAATAGCAAGTTATAGCTGCAATGTTATACCTATTATGTGTTGTCACCATCATCATGTGCCATCTACAATATGAAGATTGGTGCTAATGAATTCTTTATATTGTAATGATCTCTTTTAAGTTATTTTTTTTTTAAACCATATTTTATGCCATTGAAATATAGTCCATTTTTCATTATTTAGCTCAGTTTTATCTTCTTTTTTCCTGCTTGATTGTGTGGCATAATGTTAGTTCTTAATGTACATTTGATAACTCCCAGCTTTTCAGTTACTCTCCATAATGCTATAGTGTTAAACAGAAAATTGTAAAGTTTAAATTGTTTCTCATACAAAAAAGAAATGTTAAGATTGTCTGAATAGTAAATTTTACTAAGTTTTTAAAGCCTTTTTTTATTTGCTTCTTATATACCATTTCACAGATTATGGTATTTTGTAAAATTGTCAAGTAGTACTTACTGAACCATATAATTCAGTGGTTGTCATGTTTCACTGCAGGATAGAGCAAGGCAAGTTTCAGAAAGAAACGTTAGACTTAGTGGGAAATGGAGATGTTTCACTGGGGACAAATGCTGGATCTCCGACAGCTACAGAAAAGGACATACTGGTTAGTATTATTCACACCCTGTCACTACCCATTAACATTTTTCACATTATTTTCCTCTGATCATCATTGTTCACATTGTTTTCCTCTGGTCAACATTGTTCACATTTTTTCCTCTAATCAGCATTGTTCACATTTTTTTTCTCTAGTCAGCATTTTTCACATTTTTTCCTCTAGTCAGCATTTTTCACATTTTTTCTTCTAGTCAGCATTTTTCACATTTTTCCCTCTAGTCAGCATTTTTCACATTTTTCCCTCTAGTCAGCATTTTTCACATTTTCCCCTCTAGTCAGCATTTTTCACATTTTTTTTACTATAGTCAGCATTTTTCACATTTCTATTAGCATTCACATTTTTTTCCTTCTCTTGATCAAATAAAACATGAGTGCTAAACTCTGCCATTGGTGTTTATTTTTTTCACACTTTTAAATATTCATCAGTATTGATTATATTATTCATTCAATGATTTAAATAAAAATGTATACATCTGTAAATACATGTATGTATATGTGTATGGTTGAATATGTGTACTTGTATATACAGAAATATAACCTCTTGACCACTTATGTCCTTGTATACAGATAAGCTTGTGGATACATTTATGCTATGTATGGTCGAATCATATGGAGAAAATGTCTAGTTCAGTTCAGTTCAGTCATTTGCTTGTCCCTTGTGGAACTTTGCCTCCCTAACAGCACTCCTGTGAGCCTGTCTGTTGTGAGCAAGATGGCCTGCTGCTGATGCATCCATTTGCAGATCACCAACAATGTCTTGCAGCCATCTTTGCCTTGGTCCTCCTCTCTTTCTTTTTCCCATTATGTATCCTTCCAAGATGGTTTTCTCTAAATTATCATGACATTTAATTTGTCCAAAATATATAAGTTTTCTCTGTTTAGTACTCTTTACTAGTCAGCCTTCTTCAATATTAAGTTCTTGTGATATGGATATATTTGTTCTTTTTTGTGTCCATGATATCTGAAGAACTCTTCTGTAGCATTTACATTCAAAGGCATTTATGTGTTTCTCAGCTGTTTTGTTAAGTGTCCAGGTCTCACAGGCATATGTTGCGATGGAAAAAATGCATGCCCTTAAAAATCTTATTTTTGTAGTTCTGTCTGTTCCTCTCTACAGATTCTTTAGTTGGTTTACTTTCTGAAAAGTGATAGATGTCTTCCTTTTAATTTCCCTCATTGTATCTCAATTATTAGTTATCAGTGATCCAAAATATTCAAAACTCTCCACTTCTTCCAATTTTTCCTCATTGATACATATGTCAGCTGCCTTGTTTGTTATGTCAGTTGTCATCAATTTAGTTTTCTTCGCATTAAGATAGAGGTTTTGCTCTTCACTGTTCTTACGGACTGACATAATTAGTTTTTCCATTCATTTTTGTGTTGTGGACAGTAATACTGTTTCATCAGCATATTTAATCTCTGGTATTTCATAACCTCCAATTGTTATGGCATCGTAATATTCTTTGTCTACATCTTCTCTAACATTCCTCATTATATTTTCAGTATACAAGTTAAAAAAGTAAAGTGACAATATGCACCCCTGATAGACCCCTTGTTTTATGTCAGACCAGATTGTTGTTTCACCATTTATTCTTACTGCTGCCTGTTGGTCTAGATACAGCAGTGATGTTAATTGTATCAAATGTGTTGGAAATCCCATTTTTTTCATTATTTCCCAAAGTTTCTGGTGTTGTACACAATCAAATGCCTTTGAGTAGTCTATAAAGGCTAAATACACACTAATTCCTTCAGGATTCTTTTGATTGATCAAAAAATCTGGTTGAAAGATGAGATTAATGTGCTTGAAGTTCATGGTTGTGAAGGATGCTGGAAAATGGGTGTGAAAACTAAATTTTGCTATATCCCTTGCCAGATGTGTGTTGTTGTATGTCTAAGTTTGTCTGTCAGTCTGTTCCATACAAAATGGATAATTATAATCACCAGTAGTTTTGTTCCCTTTAAATCTTCTGATATTCTAAAGGGGGTGGGCCCCTCTGCATCACGACTCTGAGAGGTCTGTGAGTTGTTGGTTTGTAACCACTCCATGAGACTGAAGTTACTGCTTGGATATTCATGTCTGGAATTTACCCAAGTTCCTTGCTATTTGAGGGCTGGTTAGCCGAGTGTTTAGGCACTCTGTTTATAAATCTGGTGGCACCGGGTTCTGTCCCAGCAGTCGGATTTTTTTCTGGTACACACTGAAAAAGGCCCCAAGGTTCACCTAGCCTATAAAAAATGGGTACCAGAGAAATCTGGGAAGGTAAAGTGGCCAGGTGTGACATTGACCACATCACACTTTCATGTGCCAAAGGTTAATGGCATGGAAATGGGAATTTTACCTTATATGTATATATATATATATTGTTATGGTACATTATAGTTTTTTTTTTCATAGCGTTACTACTACTACATAAACCATGGAATTGATACCCAACATGTGGCACCTATGGAAGATAAATGGCTAGAAAATGTGCTCAACCTTGTTTCGTCAGAGTTGAAGGTAGAACAACCTTTGCTACTGCATATTTTAGTATTTATTTTAAGAGTTGTCTGTCAGTCATATACTGTTCTTTATTTTAAGAATTATGGTGTCATAATTATAAACTGCTCCCAGAGCTTTTCACATAATAGTAATTTTTCAGTGTGTATAGCAGAGCTTATCAGACATTTTGCATCCTTCCCATGCTGTTGAACGTCACATAGGGCTTGCATGGTAGTTTGCAAAGTTTTCCTGTTTTCGGCAAGCTTTTCAACCTCATCAACAGATGTTATGCCCACTAAACTGGCCTCTCTTAACAATTTCCTCTTTATAGTTTCATATGGTTGACCTATTTTTCTTTGGCCCATTGTGTTCCACTTGATAGCTTGTTTTGGGATTCTCTGGCTGTTTCTTCTCATTACATGACTGATATATGTCCATCTTCTTTTTCTGATCCTAGAAAACTGATAGCAGAGCTTATCTTATATCTTATATCTTATATCCTTCCCGTGCCGTTAGACGTCACATAGGGCTCGCAAAGTAGTTCGCCAATTTTTCCTGTCTTCGGCGAGTCTTTCAACCTCATCAAAGGATTTTATGCCTGTTAACTTGGCCTCTCTTAATAATGTTCTCTTCAGAGTTTCACGCGGTCTGCCCCTTTTTCTTCGGCCTGTTGTGTTCCACTTGATAGCTTGTTTTGGGATTCTCTGCTCATTTCTTCTCATCAAGTGGCCAACATATGTCCATCTCCTTTTCCTGATCACCCGTGAGACTGGTTGTTGTTCAGTCATCTGTCTTACTCTGCATTGTTCTTGAATTCATTCCACTTGATGCCGAGTATTTTCCTTAGGCATTTGTTTTCAAAAGAGTCTAATTTCTTTTCTATTTCTTTAGTTGTTTTCCAGCTTTCGCATGCATAAATGAGGGTGGATATTACATTTGAATTGAATAGTCTTAACTTGGTTTTTGTGCTTATAACTTTTGAATTCCATATGTTCTCAAGATTCTTGAAGATTGATGCTGCTTTTGCAATTCTGATCCTAACTTCCTTTCTAGTGTCACCATCCTGGTCTATGTAGCTGCCAAGGTATGCAAATTGATTGACTTCTTCAATATCTGTCCCTTCTATGTGTATTTTTCCATTTTGATTGATGGGAATTTTCATTATTTTTGTTTTGTCCTTGTTAATTTCAAGTCCTATTTTGCTAGCCAGTGAAGATAGGCTATCTGTTTTTTCTTGCATGGAATTCACATTATTACTGATAAGAGTTATGTCATCAGCAAAATCAAGATCTTCTAGTTGGGTCCCATGTGCCCAGTCAATACCTGTGTTACCTGTGCAGCATTTTTTCATTATGAAGTCTATTGTAATCCCAAAAAGTAAAGGAGACAGTATACATCCTTGTTTCACGCCTGTTTCAATCTGGAACCATTCACTCATCCCTTCATCTGTCTTGACTGCACAACCATATCCATTGTATAAGTCCTTAATGATGTTGACAATTTTTATGCTTATGCTTAATGTTAATTCTTATTATTAATTCTTCACATATTGTTAAGATGTGCATTGTAAATATAAACTTATGTAAAATGGTGGTATTGAAATATTGTGACCAGTTCAAAGCAGTGACATAACAAAGGAGTAAAAAAATCAGATGAATTTCAGTGGAGTGACACGAATATTGTCATAATGGAGTGACATATCTTGTGTTAATTTACAAATTAGATGATTATAGACATAATCTGTTTAATTGCATCAAAAATGCCAGGCTTGATCAAATGATTATGATTTACAATTAGGGTTAGGGTTAGTTCACAGACCAAAAAATTGAGTTATTTTATTTTTCACTTGAAATGTTTTTATAATGAACATATCAGATTGTCACTTCTGCATTGTGCCAGTCCATCAGTATGGTATTTATGTCACTTCATTATGTCATTCCCTTCATACACATTCATGACAAAATGATAGACATACAATATAAAGAATGAAACAGGCAGATAAAGAGAAATCAGATAATTAGGAATCAATACAATGGTTAAAAAAGAACGTATGTGATTTATACACTGTACAGGAGTTGAGATGCTGTTCGTTTTGGCAATCAGCAACCCATAGCTGACAAGCTGACATCGAGGTTGGTGAACCATAGCTGACAAAGACCCTGTCCCACTTCTCCATTGGTACTCTGAGTAACAGGCCTAGTCTGGCTAACATGGGCCAAGAATCCCCATAGTCTCCTGGCTGTGGAGACTGCTAAAGAAGTATTGCAAACCTCTGCTTTTTAGCTGCACTTCAGGACTGAAATAAATTGCTCCCATGTTGATTCTATGCTCTGCTTGAATATCTTCACAAGACCCCTGAAAATAAACCAGTTCACAGTTAAAGGGAGACAGAAGACAAGACAAAGCAAAACAAGACAAGTTTATATGAAGATGCTTCGACTTTCATCACTTTAGACAAGATCATTGCTGCATGTAAAATCTGTATGCTTATTTATGGACGATAGGCAGGTCTGCACAAAAGTCATTGGAAGCAGCAGAAATGTGGTTTATTAGAAGAATGTTGTGAAATTCCTGGACAGCAAAAATAACTAATGAAGAATGTTTGAGAAGAGCTGGAGAGACAAAAAAATCTTGTAAAAAAAATAAGAGAAAGGCAATGTACTTTCATAGGACATGCAATGAGAAGAGGGGCATTGAAAATATTATAACAGAAGGAAAAATAGAGGGAAGAAGAGCCACGGGAAGACCAAGAGAAATGATACTGGACAGTCTGACAAGATGGTGTGTGAAGAGATCACCAACTGAGCTAATGGCCTGCATGAAGGATCGTGTACTCTGGAGAAGCATAATAGCCAATGCCAGTTGGCACAACACATGATGATGATGATGCTTATTTATCTCTGTTCTTGTGATAGCCTTGCCAGCTCTGAGTTCTTCTAAAGTTTGTCCTCATTCATCTTTCTTCTTAGAGCGCTGTTTCCCTTGCCCTGCATTGGTCTGTCAGCAGATATCTGACTAAGGTTCGGTGAAGAAGGCTATCTGGTTGATCCTGCCAGTAGTCGTATGCTTGTCTCAAAGATTAAGCCATGCATGTCTAAGTTCACACTGTCTCACGGCTCATTAAATCCGTTGAGGTTCCTTAGATGACACGATCCTACTTGGGTAACTGTGGCAATTCTAGAGCTAATACATGCTTACCAAGCTCCGACCCTCGTGGAAAGAGTGCTTTTATTAGTTCAGAACCAATCGTCGTTGCCCTTCGCAGGGCACGGTGTCCCAACTGGTGACTCTGGATAACTTTGTGCTGATCGCATGGCCTTCTGTGCCAGCGACGCATCTTTCAGATGCCTTCTCTATCAAATATTGATGGTACGTGACATGCCTACCATGTTTGTAACAGGGAATCAGGGTTTGATTCTGGAGAGGGAGATTGAGAAATGGCTACCACATCCAAGGAAGGCAGCTGGCGTGCAATTTATCCACTCCCGGCTGCTGCTGGCGAGATTCTTCAGCTGCCGTGCATGGAGTGGGCTCCTCCCAGCCAATGAAGAAAGGAACAAATGGAATTGCCATGCGGCACCATGGTGGAAAAGGTGAAAGAAAAGAAAAAGTGAAGTAAACAGTAGTCAAATCACGGCACCTTTTGTCTAGGGGTTGGCCACGTACTAAGTGCACTCATATCGGGCGAAATGCCTGAACTGTCTAAGACACTGCTGGCGAGATTCTTCGGATGCCGCACGTGGAGTGAAGCTCCTCCCGGCCAAGGAAGAGAATGCGTAAAAGCAATTAGGGTTGCTGTGTGGCACCGATGTAAAAAGGTGATGGATAGGATAAAGTGAAGCTTAATCAGTATGCCCAGTAGTATTGCGGCGAGAGCTACCCATACCACGGTGCCTCTGCTCTAGAGGTCAGCCACGTCTGAAATACACCCATACTGGTAAAATATGCTTAAACCAGCTTAACCCAGGGGTGAAACTTGATGGCTACGCATGTCACGGTACCTCTGCTGTAGAGGTCGGTCATGTCCTAAACATGCCCATACTGGGATAATATGCCTAAACTGGCTCAACCCAGGAGTGGAAGACACTAGTGGCGAGGATTCTTCCTCCTGGACAAAAGCTCCGTCCTGGTCACAACTAGGAAGGGTAGCGGCCACGACCACAAAATGCTGAAGTCGGAGGCACTGGACCAGGGCAGTCTAGATAGGCAACTACCTCTCACCAGGCGGGGATGTATGTGTATCCTAATCATGCTGAGGTTTTCTGGTGAGAAAGTCCAACGCTGAAATGGAGGGGCAACCACCTCTCACCCGGCGGTGATACACAGGTATCTCAAAACACGTCGAGGTTTTCCGGTGAGAAAGTCCAAATCTAGCCCGGATGGGCTACCACCTCTCACCCAGTGGGGATATACTCATATCCAAAACACGCCAAGGTTTTTCGGTGAGAAAGTCTAACTCTAGATCAAATTGGTGCAACGAAAACCACGGTGTCACGCAATCCTGCTTCTGAGACCCACCAAGAATACAGGCTCAAGCCATGTGATACTCTGAACCTCTTGTGGTCCTTTCGGGGACCTCGTGTGGTCCCCAGGACTACAGCACCTATAGAGGACCACAGGGGTAAATTCTGTAGGATAACAGGGCGGTCTTGGTTGTAGAAGCGAAAGAAGGAGATCTCTCTTCTTATGTTTCATTTGCCAGTTTTGAGTTTATGAACAGTTTGTGTTCATTCACTCCTTGATATTTTCTTGCCACTTTTGAGTTCTTGTGGATTATCTTTGGTATTGTCTGTTCATCTCTGTCTTAATCCACATCTTTATCTTGTTTGTCATATCATGAATGATAGCTTTTTAGTTCATTTTATTTCTTTCCAACCACATGTAACAGTCATAAAGTGACAGATATCACTGAGACAGAGTTAATTTACTAATGTGATTTATATAGAGGGCGTTCCATAAGTAACTGTGCATAACCCAGTATCCTGACGGTGTTACCAAGGAAAACCCCTGTATCAAACTAAAAAGAAAAATAAGAGTAGGAACATGGAATGTAAGAAGTATGTATGAGGGAAAATATCAAGTAATAAGTGACGAGATGAAAAGAACGCGGATACACATTTTGGGAATCTGCGAACATCGATGGAAAGGATCAGGACACTTTACGAGCGAGAATGATAATATATTTATATTCTGGCGGAGAAGTAGGAGGAAAGAATGGAGTGGCTTTTTATTTGGACAAATCAACATCAAAAGCATTACTAGGCTACAATCCAGTAAGTGATAGAATCCTAACAATCAGACTTAAGGGCATTCCTAGAAATGTAACAGTCATCCAGGTATATGCACCTACATCAGCAGCAGAAGAAGATGAAGTAGAACATTTTTATAACACACTGCAGACGACAATGGACCAGGTACGGAAAAATGATATTGTATTTATAATGGGTGATTTTAATGCAAAAATTGGTACAGAAAGAGCAGAAGATGAAGGACATGTTGTAGGGAAATTTAGCATAGGACACAGAAATGAGGCAGGTGACAATCTAATGGCGTTTTGTATGGAAAATGAGCTAATGATTGCTAACACACTTTTTAAACAACATCCAAGAAGACTTTACACATGGACATCACCTGATGGAAAAACCAGGAATCAAATAGATTACATTTTAGTGCAGAGAAGGTGGAGGTCAAGCATAACATCAGCAAAAACTTTACCAGGTGCTTATTGTGACACGGACCATGAGTTATTAATAGCAGACATGAAGATAAAGATAAAAAAGATAGTTATGGGATCAAGACCACTCCGCTTTGACCTTACAAATATACCAGAACAATACGGTATAGAAGTGAAGAACCGTTTCGAAATCCTGATGGCTGTACAGGAAGAGATGACACCAGATGAATTGGCTACGCAGGCCAAAGATATCTTAGTAGCAACAGCTAAAGACATGGTTCCAGTAAAGAAAACACAAAGGAATAGATGGATCACAGCAGGTACACTAGAACTGATAAAACAATGTAGAGAAATGAAGACGCAATGGAGAGTGACAAACAACAACAAAGATAAATATAAAACTTTAACAAAAGAAGTACGAAGAAACATAAGAAAAGACAAAAAACAATACATACATGATTGTTGTGAAGAATAGAAGAACATCAGAGGTGTGGAAGAGATAGTGAAATGTTTAAAGAAATGAAGACATTGACGAGAAATGTCACACCTAAGCTAAATGTAATTTGTGATGAGATGGGGAATACCCTGACAGAGACAGAGGAAATTCTGGAAAGATGGAAGGAATATTGCAAAAGAATGTATGAAACAACCGACTGTGGAAGCAGATATCAACAGTGTGAATTATTATTGGAGGAGAAAGAACCCGAGCCGACAATGGAAGAAGTTTTATGGGCAATAAAGAGTCTGAAAAATGGTAAATCACCAGGATGTGATGAGATAACCGCTGAATTTATTAAAGCAGGAGGAAAGGAGTGTGCAACAATCTATCATGCACTATGTAAAAAGATATGGCATTCAGGTATTTGGCCAAAAGATGGAAAAGAACTGTATTCATACCACTGCCAAAAAGGGTAACCTGAAATTATGCACCAACTACAGAACTGTTGCCCTGATTAGTCATGCCAGTAAAATTCTGTTAAAATCATAATGGGTAGACTTCGAAAGAAAATAGAAGAAGAAGTCAATATGGTCCAAGCTGGCTTCAGGCAAGGACGAGGATCAAGAGATCATATATTCAATCTAAGATTAATAATAGAGAAATGCAGGGAGTTTAATGTGAATCTATATTTATCCTTATAGACTACTCAAAGGCATTTGATTGTGTACAACACCAGAAACTTTGGGAAATAATGGAAAAAATGGGATTTCCAACACATTTGATACAATTAACATCACTGCTGTATTTAGACCAACAAGCAGCAGTAAGAATAAATGGTGAAACAACAAGTTGGTTTGACATAAACAAGGGGTCCGTCAGGGGTGCATATTGTCACCCTACTTATTTAACTTGTATACTGAAAATATAATGAGGAATGTTAGAGAAGATGTAGACAAAGAATATTACGATGCCATAACAGTTGGAGGTTATGAAATACCAGAGATTAGATATGCTGATGACACAGTATTGCTGTCCACAACACAAGAAGGAATGGAAAAACTAATTATGTCAGTCCGCAAGAACAGCGAAGAGCAGAACCTCTATCTTAATGCAAAGAAAACTAAAGTGATGACAACTGACAAAACAAACAAGGCAACTGAAATATGTATCATGAGGAAAAACTGGAAGAAGTGGAGAGTTTTGAATATCTTGGATCACTACTAACTAATAATGGAGATACAATGAGGGAAATTAAACGGAGGACATGTTGTGCTCCACTTGATAGCTTGTTTTGGGATTTTCTGACTGTTTCTTCTCATCATGTGACTGACATATGTCCAACACCTTTTTCTAATCACCCATGAGATGGTTGTTGTTCAGTCATCTGTCTTATCTCTGCATTGTTCATAGAATAATTACAGCGCAGTTATTACAAATTATAGCAATACAATTTAACCAGTCAGTTATAATTAGCTACTAAGCTAAAGTTTTAGGACCAAAGGTTATGCAGTTATCAGAGTTAGTGAACTAATGCCATATACCTAATACCATACATTTATGATGCTCATATCAACAGACTTCTATTGTTTCATTCCTATAAATGTGACAAAGATGTGGTCTTAATGAAAGCAGAGTTTCATTCTGGGATCTCTGACAGACAATCTTATCCTTCCCGTGCCGTCAAATGTCATATAGGAGTCACAAGTTTTTGCCAAGTTCTCCTATTCTCAGCGAGTCTTTCAGCTTCATCAAGGGATGTTATGCCCACTAAACTGGTTTCTCTTAACAATGTCCTCTTTAGAGTTTCACGTGGTCAACCTCTTTTTCTTTGGCATGTTGTGCTCCACTTGATAGCTTGTTTTGGTATACTCTGATTGTTTCTTCTCATCACATGGCCTACATATGTCCATGTACATATACAGTATATCATTTTTGATCAGCCTATGTCTAGATGATTATGGTTAAAAAAAAAAACAGTAACTCTCACTGACTGCAAATACCACATTTTCATAGTTATAGGATTTTGAAAGAAGAAGACATGACAGTTTTATGTGGAAAATTAATATTTTTATTATTTTGTAACAAAAATTAATTTTTAATTCCAGAAGTTGCCCCACATTGGGGTCAGCAAAGGAAAAAGGACATCTGAGCCTGTTCAATTTCTTCCAATTCTACCTTCAAAGAGAGAAAAGCCAGCCTGGCATAATCAACAGCCTTCATTTTTCCTGACTACTCCCAATAGCAATGAGAGGAAGGATGAAATAGATGTTATCAACGAATTCATATCACGTAAGGCACTGTTTATGACTGAAATCAAACTTCTCTCGCAACCAATACCATAGTCATCACCATCATCACTACCAACACTGCAACTACCATCAACGTCACCATCATCACTACCATCATTACATTGTCACCACCACCACTGCCGCCACCACAGGAATTTTGTTATCAACTTGTGCAAAGATGACCATTGTCTTACACGTTACATCCTTCCCATGCTGTTAAACATCATATAGGGCTCGCATGGTAGTTTGCCAAGTTTTCCTGTTTTCAGTGAGCTTTTCAACCTCATCAAGGGATTTTATGTCTACTAATTTGGCCTCTCTTAACAGTGTCCTCTTTAGAGTTTAATGTGGTCAACTTCTTTTTCTTCGGCCTGTTGTGTTTCACTTGATCACTTGTTTTGGGATTTTCTGACTGTTTCTTCTCATCATGTGACTGACATATGTCCAACACCTTTTTCTAATCACCCATGAGATGGGTTGTTGTTCACTCATCTGCTCTATCTCTGAAAAAAAAGACTATACCAGAGTAATAACATGGTTACAATAATTCATGAGTCTCGAATGATGCGCTACATAAATCCATTGCTTGAAGAAAAGTTAGTATTCTGCACTAAAAATCCAACACTAAACCCCGTAATCTCTTCTTCTTCGTCATTCGCTCAGACATCGACATCAGTCTGTCTCTCAAATGTGGCAGTTCGTCTCAGGTTTTCAGCATCACTGTAGAGCTTCTCTCATGGGGGGGGGGCTTGGTTCTGACCAGATCCTCTGCTCGACTGAGTTGTGTAGCTGGCAGCTCAGGAGGATGTAGTGTGGTGATGTTGTTCTTTGCTGCAGCCACATAGGTCTCTTGTGTCAATTTTCAGATTCTAGATCATGTCTAAGAAGTGTGAAAGATTGGAATATGAAAGAAGCCATTCCTTTTTCTCATCTGCTCTTTGGGTATACTTGGATGTCCAGTCCTAAATTAGTACATTTTAGCTCTTTTCTTTTCTCTTCACTCTCCAGCTGCACCAGGGGTTTGCAAGCACTAAGGCCATCATTTCTGATCAAATTTCCTATTTAATTGCATCTGAGTGGCGAAGTGGTTAGTGCACTGGTCTCTCATGTCGGAGGTTGGGGGTTTAAATCCGGCCGGAGGCACCCCGGTCACCCAGCTGTAGAAAAGGGTACCTGACTTCTTCTGGAGTTGGGGAAAGGAAAGGCGGCCAGGCATCATACTGACCATATCACCCTCTAGTGTGCTGACAGGTCAAGGAAAATATGGACATTAACACTATATCCCTGTGTGCCTCTAAAGGCATGAGAGGATTACCTTTACCTTATATAAGATGTTATCTTTGTTATCCCACCCCTACATTGACTTCTCACTATTGCCATCTGTTTGATCACTATCTTCACAAGACCCCTGAAAAAAACCAGTTCACAGTTCAAGGGAGACAGAAGACAAGACAAAGCAAAACAAGACAAGTTTATATGAAGATGCTTTGACTTTCATCACTTTAGACAAGATCATTGCTGCATGTAAAATCTGTATGTTTATTTGTGGACAATAGGCAGGTCTGCACAAAAGTCATTGGAAGCAGCAGAAATGTGGTTTATTAGAAGGATGTTGTGAAATTCCTGGACAGCAAAAATAACTAATGAAGAATGTATGAGAAGAGCTGGAGAGACAAAAAACCTTGTCAAAAAGATAAAAGAAAGACAATGTACTTTCATAGGACATGCAATGAGAAGAGGGGGCATTGAAAACATTATAACAGCAAGAAAAACAGAGGGAAGAAGAGCAAGGGGAAGACCAAGAGAAATGATACTGGACAGTCTGACGAAATGGTGTGAGAGGAGATCACCAACTGAGCTACTGGCCTGCATGAAGGATTGTGTACTCTAGAGAAGCATAATAACCAACGCCATTTGGCACAGCACATGATGATGATGATGCTTATTTATCTCTGTTCTTGTGATAGCCTTGCCAGCTTCGAGTTCTTCTAAAGTTTTTCCTCATTCATCTTTCTTCTTGTGTTTCTTTTGCCAGTTTTGAGTTTATGAACAGTTTGTGTTCATTCACTCCTTGATATTTTCTTGCCACTTTTGAGTTCTTGTGGGTTATCTTTGGTATTGTCTGTTCACCTCTATCTTAATCCACATCTTTACCTTGCTTGTCATATCATGAATGATAGCTTTTTAGTTCATTTTATTTCATTCTAACTACATGTAACAGTCATAAAGTGACAGATATCACTGAGACAGAGTTAATTTACTAATGTGATTTATATAGAGGGCGTTCCATAAGTAACTGTGCATAACCCAGTATCAACTCCGGTATCGTAGTGATATCTTGATGTCTGCCATCTGTAGCCATATCTACCTGTGTACGTTTCGTGAAACAGGCTCAGTGTTAGATGCACACTGTAGTGGGAGACCATCTAAACTTAACAAGGAGAAGTTACTAGATATTTCTGACTCTATGCTTCGGAGTCCATCAAAGGCTTTGCATAAGTTGGCACAACAGGAAGATTTCAGACTTGCAACAGTGCATAGAGCAGTCAGAGAAAATGTGAAACTCTTCCCACATAAAGTAACAGTGGCCCAACAGTTGCTGCCGACGGATGATGAAAGACGGCTCCGGTGCTGTGAAAGAACATCGCTTTCAACATTTGTTATAAGGTATGTGTCTGGTTAGGTTATAATATGTAGCATTTTTTAATCACGCGTAATCGGCAATTCCAGTCATGGCAGGTAGATGTGGCTAGACACGACAGACATTAAGATATCACTACGATGCCGGAATCGATACTGGGTTAGTGCACAGCTATTTATGGAACACCCTGTACTTTCAGAATAGTAATTATCAATGTTGATTCAGAAGTAAACTGTATGTTTAATTTCTTTCCGATCTTCCATTTTCCACAGATCTAACATACGTTGATTGAAATATTCATGGAAGTCTGTTCTCAAAATCATGTAGCTGTTCTTCATCTCGTTTTATTGTTACATGTTTCAAATCCACACAAACCTGCTATTCAAGTTCTTCTTTCACTGTATTATTAACTTGGCAATTCAGACAAGGGTATTAGAGCTAATGCAATTAAAAAAAAATAAATAAAAGAGAAAAGAGCATGAAGACTATGAATAAAGAAAGAAAGATGTAAGTGGAGAAAAGTTGAAAATATAATTTAGCTTGGGAACTTCCAGAGTGGCTACATCCTGAGGTTGTATATTGATATATGTTCTCATGGTGTTAGAGAATACTGAGAAGGCTGCTTCTTAGTTCAACTGTGGTTCACTCTTCATCCAGTATTATTGGCTATGTTGAAAATCTATTGGGGTTCAGTAATGTAGTGGTTGCCACACTTGCCTGACATGCAAGAGGTCCTGGGTTCAATCCCCAGTTGAACCAAAACATGGAAAATTTTTAGGTGGCCTGGTTGGCTGAGTGGTCAAGCATTTGGTCAGCTAATCTGGTGATATTGGGTTTCAATTCAAGCAGTGGGGATTTTTTTTTCTGGTATCACCACACTGAAAAGGCCCTGGGATCCACCCAGCCTCTAAAAATTGGTACCAGAGAAATCTAGGAAGATAAATGCGGCCAGGCATGTTACTGAGCACATCCACACTTTCATGTACCGATGGTCATGGAAATATGGGCTTAACACCATATCCTCAATATGCCTTAATGGCATGGAAATGGGGGTTTTATCTTTACATATATGTTAAAAGTATAAACCATGACATCATGTGCCAAAAGCTTTAGTTCTGCAGTTACAGGAAAATTAAAAAAAGCAAAAAACAAAATGACATAAGACTGTGAGGTTTGTTTACTGAATAATCACAAATTTTTGTATTCTGCTGCTGTAAATTAAAAAAAAATTTCTAAACATATTTGCACTCTTTTTTTTCAGGAAGGCCACCAAGAGACTATTGATGTTCTCTCTGATGAAATGAGAGAAGACTATCTTCTGAGCGTGAAGAAGGCAATAGGTATGAGTAGTCTGATGGAGTTTAATAGTCTGACAAATTTTTTTATGCTGCATTTTCCAAGTCTTAACCTTTTATCTACATGTTTTCACATAATGCAGAGATCCGCATGTTAAGAGAGGCCAAATTAGTAGGCATAAAATCCCTTGATGAGGGTGAAAATCTCACTGAAAACAGGAAAACCTGGCGAACTAACATGTGAGCCCTATGTGACAGCACAGGAAGGATATAAGATGTAAGGGATCCTCTGCCTTTGATTTACAATAACCTTGTCATATGTAGGAAGTAGATGCTGTATAAATGCATTGTTCCAGTATTACAGCCTGATCTGTGGGACAAGGGCTGATATGTTTGCCATGGTAATAAATGCAGAGATAAGGCAAATGAGCAAACAGCTTGTCTCATGGGTGATCAGAAAAAGAAGATGGACATATATCAGTCATGTGATGAGAAAAAACAATCAGAGAATCCCAAAACAAGCTATCAAGTGGAACACAACAGGTTGAAGAAAAAGAGGTCGACAGCGTTAAACTCTAAAGAGGTCATTGTTAAGAGAGGCCATTTCAGTTGGCATAACATCCCTTGATGAGATTGAAGAACTCACAGTGGAAGGAAATCTTGGCGAACTACCATGCGGGCCCTATGTGATGTTTAGTGGCATGGGAAGGATGTAAGATGTAAGTAAAGTTTATTGAAGCCTGTTTTTAACAGATACAAATTAATTAGTGTAATTAATTATACATTTTTATGGAAGTTAATTATATTTATTACAATAATTAATTATATCTGTTATGGAAATTAAGGGTATTTTGTTACAAAAATTAAAGTCAGCTTGTTTCTCTGCTTACAATATCTGTGTTACAAGAACTTCACAGAAACTTGAAGTACTGAGAACTTGAAGTATAGTTATTTTATGCTTTAGTAAGCAGTTCATTCTTTGATCTGTCAGTTCATTTCATGTTTTTTTAAAAAAAATCTGTCACAGTTGACTTTGTACTCAAAGACCCACGTGAAACAGATGACAATAAGGAAGAAAAGTTGCCCCCACACAGGGAAGAAATGGCTGTGGTGCCCAAGCCTTGGGCTAGATCATATCTGACATCCCTGGAATACATAGCTGATCATCTACATAACACCAATCCCTGCATGACACAAGTTTTAGATCTTTGGCATGTCAGCTTTGGGTAAGAAATAAAGCTTTTTTTTCCGCCCTCCTCTTGTATCTGCTTCCCACTATATCAGCTGTATTAACAGAAATGAGATTTGAAGACTTGATTGAGGAAAGGAACAATAATCAGAGCAGTCACCTAGAGCTGCCTAAGACCTTTTACCACGCAGATATCACGGTGGTTCTTGGAATTTGCTGAAACAACCTACATCTTGACTCACAGTCTTCTTGTCTGAGTATTCTGGCAGGTACTCAAAAGCACCTTCACCTGACTCAATATCTACACTGCAGAATTTATTTTCAGCGTTGACCACAAAGTATTATTTTGATTATAGTTCGCTGTTGTAAAATAGGCTAGTAAAATAGGACTTGAAATTAACAAGGAAAAAATAAAAATAATGAAACTTCCCATTAATGAAGAAGGAAAAATATGCGTAAAAGGAACAGCTGTTAAAGAAGTACACCAATTTACATACCTTGGCAGCTACATAGACCAGGATAGTGACACCAGAAAGGAAGTTAGATCATATCTACATAACACCAATTGCACAAGCAGCATTGACCTTCAAGAATCTTGAGAACATATGGATTCAAAAGTTACAAGCACAAAAACCAAGTTAAGATTATTCAATTAAAATGTAATATCCACCCTCATTTATGCATGCGAAAGCTGGAAAACAACTAAAGAAATAGACAAGAAATTAGACTCTTTTGAAAACAAATGCTTAAGGAAGATATTCAGTATAAAGTGGAATGAATTCAAGAACAACGCAGAGATAAGGCAGATGAGTTGACAACAACCTGTCTCATGTGTGATCAGAAAAAGAAGATGGACATATGTTGATCATGTGATGAGAAGAAATGACTTTAATCCCAAAACAAGCTATCAAGTGGAACACAACAGGCAGAAGAAAAAAGGTCAGCCATGTGAAACTCTAAAGAGGACATTGTTAATTTTATGCCAACTAATTTGGCCTCTCTTAAAAGAGGCCAAATTAGTCGGCATAAAATACCTTGATTAGGTTGAAAAATTCGTCGAAGACAGGAAAACTTGGTGAACTACCATGAAAGCCCTATGTGATGTTTAATGACATGAGAAGGATGTAAGATAAGATAAGATTGTAAGGAAATCTTCTGGCAACATGACCATGCCCTGTTAAAGGTTAAAAAAAACTCTGGTCATATATGTTCAGATCTTAACAAGAAATCTTAAATTCAACATTTATTTCATCTTCATTTTAGGAACTTGCGCTTTATTGACACTGAAGAGTTCAGACAAAGAGAGGAGTCCATGGATTTACCCATCTTCCAAAATTTGTGCATGCTACACGTTGATGCTGCCAAAGAGAAACTGCTAAAAAAGTGAGTACAAGTAACTCAAAAGTGAGTACAAGTAAGTCAAAGTGATTGGAAGCATTACTTTTGCGAAAGTAGTACCTAATGTAGACTCATTCGATCAGCTCTGATGTAAGTGCAGCTTGAGTCATTTTAAAAACTGATTTTGGCCTTGACTTGAAGATGTAGAACAGCAGCTTGGATTTCATCATCATCATCAGGTGCCGTGCCGATTGGCGTTGGCTATTATGCTTCTCCAGAGTACCCGATCCTTCATGCAGGCCATCAGTTCAGTTGGTGATCTCCTCTCACACCATCCCGTCAGACTGTCCAGTATCATTTCTCTTGGTCTTCCTCTTGATCTTCTTCCTTCTGTTTTTCCTGTTGTTATAATATTTTCAATGCCCCCTCTTCTCATTGCATGTCCTATGAAAGTACATTGTCTCTCTCTTATCTTTCTGACAAGGTTTTTTTGTCTCTCCAGCTCTTCTCATACATTCTTCATTAGTTATGGTGTGAGAGGATTTGATGCATGATATATTTTTCAGTTAACTGACTCAGTGATTACACTACAAGGTCTTGTATTAGTAAGATAACACATGCTTCAGTGATGTTATTCTGCTGTGTCATGTTGGATGTATCTAATTTGAATCTAATGTCTGTTTAGTTTTGCTTGGTACATGACTAGACATAATGTAATAATAGCTTGCTCTAGGCAGAGCAGTGGTGCCCAGCATGTACCACAGATAATATAAAAGCAATTGGGCACCATAAAAGTGAAGGATTTATATTACCCTGACACAGCATTACCATACCAATATTAACACACGTGTCTTGTAGAGAGAGAAAGATGTGAGGTTCAGGAGAGATAATTCAGTTCTAGATTGTGCCAAAACTTTCAGAATATAGAAGGATATCCACTGTTACCATATTGAACAGCGAACTTAGTGCAAAATCCACTTTCTAGAAGTTGCCAGTAACAAAACCTTTTTTTTTTTTCCTGTATGGGAATTAGCTGTATATAAGTTGGCTGTGAATCTTTGATTTTTGTGTGTTTTGTCTCAAGACATGTGATTCTTATTTTTTGCCAGAGATCTTTCCTGTCAGGTGTTATACTTTAAATTTCATATTAGTGTCAGTCAGTCATTTGCATGTCCCTTGCGGAACTTTGCCTCCCTAACAGCTCCCCTATAGGCCTCTCGATTGTAAGCAAGATGCCCTGCTGCTGATGCATCCATTTGCAGATTATCAACGATGTCTTGCAGCCATCTTCACCTTTGTCTTCCTGTCTTTCTTTTTCCAATTATATACCCTTCCAAGACAGTCTTCTCTAAATTATCATGACATTAAATGTGTTAAAAATATTTAAGTTTTCTCTGTTTAATCCTCTTTACTAGCCAGCCTTCTTCAATATTAAGTTCTTGTAGCATAGATATATTTGTTCTTTTTATATTATTGTCGCTGTTTCAATATGTTTATCATTTGTTGCTCAAAATTTAAATAAATTTTATTTGCACACTTGGTTTGCAATGTAAGCTGTGTATGTTAAAAAATTTCCACTAAACTGCTATCAATACACCAGAAGTTTGCCATATTAGTTCAAAACTATAACTAGATATTTCTAGTTTTATAAAACATTTTCTGGAGTTTGTATATGAAGAGCTATTATCAGCCTTTGTTGCTCATTGCTTAGGGCCTGTATTTCTAATAGGTTTTAATACTATATAAAATTAAAATGAAATGAATTACTGCTGGATACCTGATGTATAAAGTATACATTATGTTTTATTTATTTTGCATTAATTTCTTTACTTTCACAATGTTCTAAATATTTGTGCTGGTTTTAATAAATTACTTTTAGTAAAGCTATTCAGGTAACCAAAATTAGCAGTTTTTTTTTAACAATCTGATTTATAGATTTGATTTGAGACTTGAAGCAGCTTGCAAGGACTTGAAGCTTGACTTAACAGTCTGATTTATAGATTTGATCTGAGATTTGACTTGAAGCAGCTTGCAAGGACTTGAAGTTTGACTTAACAGTCTGATTTATAGATTTGATTTGAGACTTGACTTGAAACAGCATGCAAGGACTTGAAGCTTGACTCCACAGTCTGATTTATAGATTTGATTTGAGACTTGACTTGAATCAGCTTGCAAGGACTTGAAGCTTGACTTGAAACTTCAAAGGTATTGACTTGAGACTTAATTTGAGACTTGCCATAAAGAACTTGAATGCACATCTGAAAAAAAAGTAGAGGCGAAAAAAATGGAAGGAAGCAGTATTAATCCTTTTATATCATCATCATCATCAGGTGCCGTGCCGACTGGCGTTGGCTATTATGCTTCTCCAGAGTACCCGATCCTTCATGCAGGCCATCAGTTCAGTTGGTGATCTCCTCTCACACCATCCTGTCAGACTGTCCAGTATCATTTCTCTTTGTCTTCCTCTTGATCTTCTTCCTTCTATTTTTCCTGTTGTTATAATATTTTCAATGCCCCCTCTTCTCATTGCATGTCCTATGAAAGTACATTGTCTCTCTCTTATCTTTCTGACAAGGTTTTTTGTCTCTCCAGCTCTTCTCCTACATTCTTCATTAGTTATTTTTGCTGTCCAGGGGATTCGCAACATTCTTCTAATAAACCACATTTCTGCTGCTTCCAATGATTTTTGTGCAGACTTGCCTATTGTCCATGATTCACTTCTATATAACAAGATAGGTTCAATATAGCATTTTAGGACTCGTTTTCTAACATTCATTGATAAAGATGTGTTAGTTAATATGTTTCTCATTCTCTGAAATGCAGTCTTTGCTTGACCTATTCTGTTCCTAATTTCTGTTCTGCATTTCCCATCTGAAGTTATTACTGCTCCAAGGTATTTGAATTTCTGCACCTGCTTTAGAATGGTTCTGTTTAATTTAATACTGCAAGCTGGTGGATTCTGTTTCTTAGATATAACCATAGTCTCTGTCTTTTTGATGTTCAAAGTAAGGCCTTTCTGTTCACTTTCTTTGGCGACTTTATCCAAGAGATTTTGCAGGTCTTGTTGGTTCTCAGCTATCAGTACTGTGTCGTCAGCATACCGAAGGTTGTTAATATTGTATCCTCCAATTTTTATGCCTGGTTTTGTGATGATTGTTCTTAGAATATTCTCGCTGTACAGAGAAAAAAGGTCTGGAGATAGACCATATACAGTTTAAAAAAGTGTTGGTCTGCGTTTTAAATCCAGTTTGTCTATCATTTAATATGTTTGTTTCATTCCATTTGAATATTCTTTTTTTTCATTAAAAACAAATCTGACTGCAGGTAAAAAGTGATGAAGTATGTGAACTGATATCTAGCCAAAATAAATTGCTTTCTCTTCTAAAAATACTTATATTTATTTTTGATATGAGCAACTTGTTAAAAAAATCTTTTAACACAGTCATAACACTAATATAGTTTTGAGTTACAAATCTTTGGCAGTGGATATGAAAGAGTTAACTCAGTTCTTTAGGTTTAACAGATGGAAATGGATATTGATGCTGTGAATTAGATTCTTTGATTTTTTTTTTCACAGGTGGTTTCCTGAAGTACAAACCATCTTTTACCAAGGAAACAGACGGAAACAAGTTCCAAGCAGCCAAGAGCAGGAGAAGTTGGAGTCTTTCTTCAACTGTGCGGCTACCTTAATGACTCAAAACTTGCAGAACCTCACACTTGATTCCATTAATGATTACACCAATTTACTGGTTCAGCCTTCAGTAAGTTTGTCATAATCTTTTAAATATATATAGCAAATCATTGACCAACTTAGCTTCTGAATAGATATTAGGTGGAGGAATATTGGATGTTAAGTCACTGATACCTGACAAGGCTTTTTTATTTAAAAATTAATTCAGTTTTAAAAAATGAAACTATATATTAGAATTCAGTTGATATATTTTGAGCTTCAAGTGGTTATTTAATTAATTTTGTTTAAATATTATTTGTTTTCTTTTCCTTGTATATTTAGATCACAGTGAAATTTACAAAATAAAGAATATAAAAAAATGAAATAATTATTATTGTAAATTATTTTAATAACATATTTTTCAGTGTGAACTGCATCTTAAAGTAAAATTTGACATTTAATTGCAATACTAGACTTGGTTTCTTTAACAAAAAATATTTGACCAGGACAAAAAAAAAAGTTAGAATTAATCAGTAGCAAAATATCTGTCTAAACACCAACTCACTGAAGCAGGCAATCTTGCTCACACAGGATGCTTCCATACTGACTTTCAAGAAATAAATGTTACAGCAGAAGATAGGCTGCATGAAGAACAGAAAACATCAAAGATTGCCAGGTTTTATTTAAAATATTATGATAAAGCCAATACCAAAACTAGTTTCTTCATGGTTAAACCTTTAGAAGATCATGAAATACAGATATCATATTGGATAGGGAATAAGCTGTCACAATTTTATTCAGTGAATCTGATAGTTATGTTTCATGTTAAGCTCTGCCACAATGAGAAACATGTGGATCCTTTTACCATTGGTCCTTTAAAGTAACACTCAATTTATCAGGAGCACCTCTTTGAGATAAAAAAAAAATAGTGTTTTGACTAAAAAAAAGTCTTGTTAAAAAATATGAGAGAGACAATGTACTTTGGTAGGACATTCAGTGAGAAGGGGGGGGGGTCATTAAAAATATTGTAAATACAGGAAAAAGAGAGGGAAGAAGAGCCAGGGGAAGGCTGAGAAAGATGATACTGGATGGTGAGAGAGATAGTGTGAGTAATCACCAGCTGAACCGATGGCCTGCGTGAAAGATCGGGTACTATCGAGAAACAATACCCAGCACCAGTTGGCACAGCACCTGATGATGATTGACTAGTCATGATTCAGTGGCCCTGAAAAATGTGTCACATCTTTAACATATTCATATCTGTAAATAACCTATGTCTGTAAATAACAAACACTTTAGAAACCAAAACTGTGTAATTGCCATTCGTAATCTGTTGAAAATGACTTCAAACAAATTAAAATTAACTTTTACTTTATGTACCTATACACAGCATCATCTTGTTGTCCAGTTAGTGTTGCATTTACAGTAATTTCTTTTTTCAGATATCTGTAAGAGCTTATGAACATTCTGGATTCATCCTGCGACTCATTTTGGGTGACACAGAGATAAAATTTGAACCAACCTTCAGTGACTTTCAGGTGGTCCTTGTCAATGTGTTTGATGTCATGATCAAAGCGTCACATGATGTTCCTCGTGTTGAAACAAAGCTGTACTCAGAATGGGTGTGTTCATCTGTATAGTCCAGTTTAAACTGAGAAAGTGTTATTAGCTTGGAGAAGTTTAAACTGAGAAAGTGTTATTAGCTTGGAGAAGTTTAAAAAAATTTTTCTGTTCTATTTCACCTCAGATCTTAGATTTTGTTAATGAGGAAAAAAAGCATTGGAAATAAGATTTTATTTTCATTTTTTTTTTCTCATGTAAGTCTCATACATTATTATGCTTAAATAATCAATTTTATGAAACAAAATTTTTAACAGATGAGAAACATACAAAGAAATATAAGTAAAAGAAACAATGATATTTTCTTTTAAAGAAAATTTATATTTCACTTAAGTTTGTATAAAAAAGTGACATTTCTTTTGCTGATTTTTTCTAGAGTGGGAACAAAGCAAAGGCTCACTTGAGACCAATTGTTCTTGATGAAATTCTTGATTTTCACAAAAGTATGGTCAATGACCTTATCATAAGAGAAAGCGTTGGACCTACTGAACACACCAAAGTATATGACAAGTACTCTGCCCTGATAAGCAAACAGGTAAATATATTTACTACAGTGAACTTAGAGAGTAACATAGCTTCGATTTTTTAAACTCGTGAGTTATGGATTTTCCCCGTTATTTTTCCTTTGTATGAAGGAGTGAAGTGTGCAAGACTTTTTTCAGTCATCAGTAATGGAGAGGTTTGATGGTAGATGTTTATCAACATCTTCTTAACTCTTCCTGTGCCACAGAAGAAACATGGACGTTCTGTTTGATGCCAGAGCAAAAGAGCGGGCCTTGTAATGTATCAGGGGTATAGTTGGCAAAGTGAATGAAATACAGTATTTCCATGTTATATGTACTTATTATGTTTGAACATAACTAAATATGTATAAAGATTTCATAAACGCAGAGAATTTTTTTTTAAAAAGAAGTAATATGATGTTTTTAGACAATAACTGTGTCCTGCTTACCATCGGCTAGGTCCAGAGGCACAGTACGTACCATCTGAGATGCCTAAAACTACCTGTCGACTACCTGTTGATCTCATCTTATAATATGTGGCATTCTCACTAAAATAATGTCTGAAATAAACCTTCTAACTACTTCTCCAGTCATCTAATATGTCTAGATCCACTTGGGATACATTCAAATACAGTGGTCTGGTCACAGGGTATGTCCATATCTCTATCTACATCACCAAAAATTGAAAATTCATGACGATCACTTTGATTTTCTCCCTCATTACTAGGCACTCTTCAGCCATGATGAACAGGGTCACGGGGCATGTGCATTAAATGTTTATAATCTAAATGTTACACCAGGTTTTTAATGAAACAAAGCATGTAGTGAAATATAGTCACATGGCACTATAGACACAAACCAGAAGTGACCATTTTTAGTCATTAGGCACGGGAAGAGTTAAAAAAAAAAACAGTATTTCCATGTACTTCCGTGTACTTATTATGTTTCAAAATATAACTAAATCTATGAAAATTTCATAAATGCAGAGTTATTTTAGGAAAAAAAGTAATGTGACGTTTTTAGACAATGATTGTGCCCAGCTTACCACCGGCTAGGTCTAGATCTACACTACTTACCATCTGAGATGTCTAGATCTACTTGTCAATCTTGTATTGTGATTCTATGTTGCATTTTCACTAAATTAATGAATGAAATAACCTCATAACTACTTCTCCAGTCATCTAAATATGTCTAGATCTACTTGGGATACATTCAAGAGCAGTGGGGTGGTCACAGGCCATGTCCATACCCCTATCTACATCATCAAAAATGGAAAATTTTCGATGTTTCTCTTCCTTTTTCTCGCTCGGCATCGCTCGTATCTAAGGACTCTTTCACCATTTTGAAAAGTGTCACCGGAAACGTGGACAAAATATGTACAATCTAAATGTTACACTGGTTGTTTTATTGAAACAAACCAAGAATCGCTATACCGACCATTAGCACAAATCAGAAAACCGGAAGGGTCGCTACAGCGACCAATGGCACGGGAAGAGTTAAATAACCCAGTAGTCCATCTGTTGCTGTCCATAGTTATTATCGATTTGTATTTTTAAGTTCTTTTGTATATGGCATGTTAGCCAATCTTATACACAGTTTCATTACCTGTGATGTCCATTTTGTGTGAATTAGCCAGTCTTATAAACACTTACAAGAAAATCATTCACTCCTTTTGAAGTTGAATAGAAAAATTTAGAATTTGTATCCAAAATTTCAGTGTAAACTGAAAATAAAAAGTACTTAGATATTGTTGTTTGTGAAATTAAATTGCATTTATTTATCTTTGTCCAGATATTCATTTTCTTGTATATCTAGGCAGATGAAGATGTTTCAAAATTTATTGAAGAACAGCATACATTTGATGAATACGCAAAAGAGCTTCTTAAATACCACAAGCTTGTCGACGAGATAACTTATAGCTCGATAAAGGTAAGGGATGCAGTGGCTGTTCGTAATACTTGGTAAAAACTGAATCATCCACTGGATATGGTCTTGGAAGCAGAGGGTATCCACTCCGATGCTAGGGCTAGGACAACTTTGCAGGCAGTTCATTCATGCTTCATTACAATGTATCCATGAAACTGTAAATGTCACAACAGCCTAGAGAATGAAACTGAAACAAAGATTAGCATAATTCACACTGTGAATAATCTTACTGAGAAACCTGGAATTACAGCCCCATAGAGGGCATAGAACCCCCCCCCCCCCAGAGAAGTCTCTTATATTTATCTTATATCAGTGAGCAACATGTGACATTGTCTTGGACAGCAGAGTACAGTGCTCAGTCCTTATGCAGGAAAAGATGAACTGTGTCTCTGAGCATCTTTATAAGTTGAGTAATTTTATTTGCATTGTAGAAGAATTCCTTTGCACTGCATTGCTTGAAGAATTTGAAAAGTTGAACACAGATGTTACTGATCTATTTAGCAAAAGTATTTTTTACGCATATGTAAATTTCTATACTGGAAATAAAATCAGCATAAGAGATCACTTTTCATTCTGGGTTACATTTTTACATTTTTAATTTTTAATAATGTAAATCTATATTTCAGTATTTCATATTTCATAAATATTTCATTAACAGTATTTCAATAATGTAAAAATGTAATGTTAATAATAGTCCATTATGTTGTTTTTTGTGAGCCTCCATAATTTCTCAGTTCTTGTGTCAGGTAGAATTGAATGAAGTTACGTTTGGTGATTTTTAATCCATAAAAAATTATAGTGATGATTTTTATGTAATTCAACTTATATTGGTGATTTTAATCTGTACAAGACTGTGTTGAGGTATTTTTATCTATACAAAATGGTGTTGGTGAATTTTATCAATACAGACTATTGTGGGTAATTTCTGTCTGTACAAATTTCTGGTGGTGATTTATACTTAAATAAACTTACGCTGGAACCAAAGAAAAGGGACTGAGTTCACTGACACAATTTTTATGCTTCTCATGCCACAGGTGTTGAGACTGGGCATGTTTGAAGTTCACTGTGACGAGCTGATCAGAGGTTTGTCTAAACGAGCTGATGCCTTGAGAAACAGGTTGCTCATCAAGATGTGTGAAGACCACCAGAAGGAAAACAGACGGTAAATTCATATTTCATTGACCTCAAAGAGGAGTTCTTTATAACTGTTTGAGTTGTTCAGCTATGTGGCTGTTTGTTGTTCATGACACATTTTCTTCTTCTTCAGCTTTCCAAGTCATTAAGGCTCATTGCTGCAGATAAAGTTTGCCTCCATTCCATTCTATTCCTAATATTTTCTCTCCATTTGGTGACACCAATTTCTTTTATATCATCTGTGTTGATGGCACATATGATATAAAAACTAAACTCTGAGCTAATTCCTTGATATTCAAGAATCAGGTTATCTTTATAAATATCTAGATGTACCTAATCCATTTATTTCTATGATGAGATGATGAATAAAAATAAAATAAAAATCAGTATGCTGTATACATGTGATGAGAAGAAATAATCAGAGAATACCAAAACAAGCTATCAAGTGGAGCACAACAGGCCAAAGAAAAAGAGGTTGACCACGTGAAAATCTAAAGAGGACATTGTTAAGAGAAGCCAGTTTAGTGGGCATAACATCCCTTGATGAAGTTGAAAGACTCGCCGAGAATAGGAAAACTTGGCAAACAACTATGCGAGCCCTATGTGATGTTTAACGGCACGGGAAGAATGTAAGATGTAAGAAGATATACATTTTACTTGGTATTCATTTTTTTCAGTTCTGTTCTTCACCTGGTGGGAGAGTTTCTCTTTACCCTTTTAGTGTTGATGATTAAACATGTTTCCACTTTATTCCTTTTGTCATGTTGTGCATGTATATGAAACTAAGTCATACCCATCTCTTGTTTCTCATTTAGTATCAAATTTATGATGCAGGCCTTGCAAGATGTTGATCTTTCTTATTTTTTCACATATTTGTGAATTCCAGCTGGGGATATTGATCAATATGCCACATTGTAATTTTCTGTAAAAACATCTGATGCATTAATTTTCAGTTTTCATAGGCATGACCAAGTCAGCTTTGCTTGCATTGTTTAAATAGGGCAGATGCTGGTAAAATGTAAAAATCTGGGAGATATAAAGTCTGGAAAGAATAAAATACTTTCATTTGAATGATTTAACTCTTTACTTCTGCTGTAACAGAATAAATTTTGATGATATATTTTGGTAGAAAAAAACACGAGTTACTCCATAATTTACAAACTATAATTGGGTTAGTTTAGAAATGTGCTACTTTTCATTTTATTTAGACTTTACCAAAATATCATCACCCTCAGCATTGATTTGTATAGGTGTACAAGATAACCTGCATTGCCAATGTTATACTGGAGTGGAGTTATTTTTTAGTGAAAAAAAAAAAAAACAACCAAACTTTGTTTTGGGTTCAGTATCCTTAAAACCCTTTATTTTATGTAATTCTTAATTCTTTCAGACTCTTACTGTCTGTCTGCCTCTTGGTTGTGAATCTTTGATTTGCTTTTTTGAAAATTTCCATAGTTCCTCAGGAGTGAATGGCTGTTGTACTGAAGCTGACATTTATGAAGTAAAGACTGTTGTACTAAAGCTGATATTTATGAAATAAAGACTGTTGTACTAAAGCTGACATTTATGAAGTAATGGCTGTTGTACTGAAACTAACATTTATGAAGTAATGACTGTTGTACTGAGATGATATTTATGAAGTAAAGACTGGTGAAAAAAATGGTGCTATTTTACATAGGATGAAAGGATCATATAAGAAATGGGTGAAAAAAAAAAGAATGCAATAAAATAAAGAAGAGAAAATAATACAGTAACCAATAATTTAGCAGTAAGCTTGCTTCATGTATGTAAGAAAAACAAAACAATAAATCATCAACATAAAGGAAAAAAAAAATCACACAATCATATATTCTGTTTTGTATTTGTTTATTGTTATTTTTTTTTTCTGTTGCCTTTTGAGCAAAATTTTCCAAAAAAAATCATAATTATTTGCATTATTTTCCTTTCTTTTGCATCCCTTCATCATACTGTGTATGCAATATTTCACCCTTATATAAAAATAAATCTTTTCCATCTTTTGTTTCTTATTTAGTGTCCATTCTTTATCCTGCCACAGTCAGTATGTTTTATAAAGAAAATTTATTATAGTGTAGCCAACAAATGTGTTCATTTACTTTTAAATTTCAATTTGCAGGTGTCAATATACCTGATGAATGACTAAAAAAAAATTTGTCTATTTTTATCATTCATTTTCAAGACTTGTGGATCAGTATATAGAAATCTCTGACAAGGCACTCTCCACTCCTGAAAACACAGAAAAGCTTATGGAACAGATGGCATATATCAGCAAGTGTGAATCTGAGACGATTTTCTTATTGGAGAAATTGTTGATAAAAAGCAAGGATCGACTGGCATTTCTCAGTGACCATGCCAACTTCTCACCAGCAGAGACCAAGCTCAATGCTGATGTAAGCTCATTCAGGATTTTTGCCTTGTTAGAAGAACATTGTATAATATAAAAGTTTTCAAATGAATTTGAGAGCACAAGTACTTTCCACATGGGTGACTTCTTTCTGTTTTTAATGGTGATATTTAAGGAAGTCAAGTTAAGATTATTAAATTCAAATGTAATATCCACCGTCATTTATGCATGTGAAAGCTGGAAAACAACTAAAGAAATAGACAAGAAATTAGACTCTTTTGAAAACAAATGCCTAAGGAAAATACTTGGTATAAAGTGGTGTGAATTCAAGAGCAACGCAGAGATAAGACAGATGAGCAACCAACAACCTGTCTCATGGGTGATCAGATAAAGATGGACATATGTCGATGATGTGATGAGAAGAGTCAATCAGAGAATCCCCAAACAAGCTATCAAGTGGAACACAACAGGCCACAGAAAAAGAGGTCGACCACTTGAAATTCTAAAGATGACATTGTTAAGAGAGGCCAATTCAGTGGGTGTAACATCCCTTGATGAGATTGAAAAACTCACAGAAGACAGGAAATCTTGGCGAACTACTATGCAGGCCCTATGTGACATTTAGTGGCACAGGAAGGATGTAAGATTTAAGGAAGTATTCGTCGGTAATTTGTGGAAGCTGCCAAAATTAATTTAGTCTTTAATGGCTGATGAATAATGGCTGATTATTCAAAAATTTGATTGGCGTAATTGGCCACAGCAGCAAGAAGCTATTTTTTTGTGTTTAAAAATCCAATCACTTTGTACATCACACTTTTTAGATTAGCCCTCATTGCATCCTCAAATGACTCTTCCCCTTTGCAGGGTGACTATCAGTTTGATGTGGTCTTTTACCATTTCTTCTCATTACTTACAGTCTGGATAGCTTCCTGCGTATGTAAACAGAAGCACTTGTAGAGAGCATTGCCGATATTTCATTTTTACCTGACTGATTGCCTTTGTGTCAGTTTTTTTGCCTCTCTTGAAATCTTATTAAAATCATGATCACTGATCTTTATGTTTTCAAAGTCTATGTCACATCCTAGGGTTTTTACAGAAAATTACAGTTAATGGCAGATATAAAAAGTTTCAAAGATTGTGTCATATTCTAAGGTTTTTTACTGAATCAAATTATGTTTTAAAAACTTGATTCACATTCTAGTTTTTAACTTTGTTAGAATTATGAGCATTTTCAAAAACTGCCACATTGTATGATTTTTTTTTTTTCTCATTGACAAATATATTTTTAAAGATTGTGTCACAATATAGAATTTGGTTTGTCTAGTATCTGTATGTGATTACAGCTCTATGTGTGGATTAAATTGCAATATGAATTAAATTACAATTAAACTGAATGAAACATGTGGCCGATTATTTTAGACTCTTTCGTTCTTTATATACAGGTTTTCAGGTGGAACCAGCGCATGCCTCTTGTATTTGAGGAGTACAAGCAACAGGCTAATGAGAAGAAGATACAGTACGAGGAAGCGCTCAAAGTATAAAAATTTTTGTTTTCTTGATTAGTGGTCTTAGCTCAGTTATTTCTGTCATTATTTCTTTACATTTTCTTTCTTTACTTTTATTTAAATCTTATACTCTAAAAAAAAATTCTGTTGTCTACTGCTGTTAACTCAAAACATTGCAGATTGTTAGGATTTATCTCCAGTCTTGTGCAAGATGTGCTTCCTGCCGCGTGGTCATGTATGATCTCCCTATGATGTTTTTTTAATTTGTCTGTCCATATTATTTGAGGTTATTCTTTGCTTCTCTTTATACTTTTAGTAGTTTAAAATATAGCTTTAACTCTCATTTTTCATACAAAGTTCTACATGAAGAGCATGTTCTTTACTGTACTTATTGGATATTTTATTTAGTATTTCAAAATAACAACCTGAGGTTGCTGTATTTTATGAAATTATGTTTGTGCTTAATGTTCATTTTAAAACCTGCCAAACCTGTGTGAAATGATGTCGTTAATCAAAGAAAGCAGAAAGAAAGAGGTGCTTTGTATATCTTAATTCTTTGTGTACTGGGGGTTTTTCCCTCAAATGACCAATGGTCATCTCAGTGGTAATTTTCTTAATGTGGAATGGGATGGTTGTCACATTTAGAAGGATCACAAAGGCATAGTCTGATTCACAGTATGATATATTATACATTTTTTCAAATAGGAAAAGTTGTATATTGTTTTTCTAATAAACCTTTTATTAATATATTAGTATATAACAGAAAAAATGAGCTAAGAATTGAGGAGAGTCGAGAAGAAAAAATGGAAAATTATAATGAAAAATGTTCTCTCTTACCCTGCTCAAATTTCCTCTGTAGTGGGTCCAGTGATATCCAAATTGAATAGAATTTTACACAAACACCATTTCCTCACATAAAATATACATTAATTATTTATTTACAGTTAATTTACAGTCTACAATGCACTAATAACATGGCAACACCACAGGCGGTGGCCCATAAGCTTAGAAAAACATTTTAAAATTAACTCTTTCCATGCCAGGGGGACACAGTGCGGAGGTTCAGTTTTTGCCAAGTTAAAAGCGCAGGTCTTGATATGTATAGGGGATATAGTTGTAAAATTGAATGAAAAACAGTATTTCCGCGTATTTCTGTGTACCTATTATGTTCCAGAATATAACTAAATGCATGAAGATTTCATAAATGCAGAGTTTTTTTTAGGAAAAAAGAAGTAATGTGATGTTTTTAGACAATGATTGTGTCCAACTTACCATTGGCTAGGTCTAGATGTACAGCACTTACCTTCTGAGATGCCTAGATCTACCTGTCGGTCTCGTTTTGTGATTCTATGTTGCATTATTGCTAAAATAATGTCTGAAATAACCTTCTAACTACTTCTCCAGTCGTCTAATATGTCTAGATCTACTTGGGATACATTCAAGAACAGTGGTCTGGTCACAGGCCATATCCATATCCCTATCTACATCAGCAAAAATTGAAATTTCTCTATGTTTCTCTTCATTTTTCTCGCTCAAATCAGTCGTAACTAAGCACTCTTCCACCATTTTGTAGAGGGACATAAGCAGTTAACATGCGAATCAAAATGAGAATTAAAGTTATACGAAACAAAACATGTGGGAATATAGGAACCATAGGCGTGGAAGTCAAAATCGACTTTGGGTCTTACATGACCCACATGGCACGGAAAGAGTTAAATTTTGTATCACAACATGGCTTTCAGTTCACACGTGGGACCTCGAGTTGATGCTTATATCATGCCAGAAGCGATTTCTACAACCAGTTTTGACCAGATTTTAAGCATTGTATAATTAAATTCACTTTTAGAGCCCAACTCATTACCAGCACATAACATGTACACATGGCAAAAAGTGTCCTCCAGATCGTCACACATGTGTCGCGAAGTATCTTATATCTTATATCCTTCCTGTGCTGTTAAATGTCACATAGGGCTCGCAAAGTAGTTCGCCAATTTTTCCTGTCTTCGGCGAGTCTTTCAACCTCATCAAAGGATTTTATGCCTGTTAACCTGGCCTCTCTCAACAGTGTCCTCTCTAGAGTTTCACGCGGTCTGCCTCTTTTTCTTCGACCTGTTGTGTTCCACTTGATAGCTTGCCTTGGGACTCTCTGATCATTCGGTTGGTTTCTCTGCGAGTTTCCATAACGATATCTTTTTTTCCCATCTGGAGTCGCCTGTAGATAGGTCCCAGGATAAGGTTGTTAGCCTTATGTCGCGAAGTATAGAAAGAGTTAAATATATTGAGTCCCTGGTACTGATAAAGAAAGCACAATCACTTAGAAAACGTCACAAATGGTAAAAGCAGACCCCTCATTTGAAGGGAATGAGTTGTAGACCATTTCCCAGCAGTTATGTTTCCCAAGCTAAATAAAGTTGAAAAATAGGCACTTTATACTTGTGTTAGGAGCAAAAAAGAACAAACTGAGAGTAGACCACATCATTGCTAGTAGCATAGAGTAAGAGAACACAGTTTTGTAGGATTAGACCTCGAAAAAAATTGTAGACAAAGCACTTTAGTGAGATTTGAGAGAAAGAAAAATCACAGGAGAATTACCTGGGATTTGAACCACGGAATCCAGTAAGACAAGTGCTGTCAAACCACAAGAGAACAGCGTACTAATGAACCACACTATCTCACATAACCTCTTTCTCTGACATCTCACTAAAGTGCTTTGTTTATGATTTTTTCGAGGTCTAACCCTACAAAACTGTGTTTTCTTACTTTACCGTATGAAAGCCTCGTTGTTTCCTATTTATAAAAAAAAATTACTAGTAGCATAATCTTTGAAATATGTAGGTTCCATTACTGTGTACCTTATGGCTGTAAATCAGAACAGTTGGAAGTCTCATAAAAGAAAAGAATTCCTGTAGAATGTGTTGGGTTAAATACCCAAGTATATTTTCTCATTCCTACCAATATCCTTACTAACATGTTTTCATCTTTAACTGTATTAGAAATATACAGTATTAGCTACTATTCATAAATCTTCAGTTGTTTTTATGAGTGAATCTGAACATATTTTTAATTGTTATAACATTTAGATTCGCCGCGAAAGGTTTGTTGATGAACTGGAGTCATATTCAAGGCAAGTTGAGGAGTTTCAGGGCTTTGGAGATATGGCAGATATGAATCGCTACCTCAAGAAAGCTCAGGTTTTGGATAACAAACTTCAGACTGCTGCAGAAAAGGTGGCCTATACAAACATAGTATCATTTTCATTAGATGCTTTTATTGTTGCAAATCTATCATAAGTAAAGTGGAATTTTTAAAAAAATGTATTCAGCCACTTCTTGCTTCATTTATTCTGATTTCACCATTGCAGTATGGTCTAGGTCTACTCACCCTGTCAAATGCACAGCTGAAGAGACTAGAGCGTGTACAGAATGGTGGAAATGAGAGTGGTCTTGGGTTGCACCAGGGATACTCCTGTAGCGGCCATGTACTCTCTGCTTGATGTGCTGAGTGTGAGGTCAAAACACAAGTGTGCTTAGGTAAAGGCCTACATCAGGGTTGGTGGCATGAAGGACTATCCTCATCATAAGAAGCTGGTGTTGAAAAAGGGCTGACACATCAGATGAGGCAGATCCTGAATGGCTGAGGCTGAGGATATAATAATGTCAGTGTGCGATCTAGATGAGATGCCTAAGGGTGATGATTGGTTATGGGTACAGGACTAACCTCAGCTAATGAAGGTTGTTATACAGAGGGACCATGAATGTAGAGACTGGGCACAGAGGGCAGTTGAACTTTGGGTTCAGGATCATCCAGCATTACTGTAACATGATGAGGTAATATATATAGATGGCTCACCGTCTCGAAACAACAGAAGTGGTTGGGGTTTTGTTGTTTACTGCAATGGAAGAATAGTGGCACAGGGTTTGAGAGGCTTCGAAATCACCACATCTAGCATGAGAATTGAAACTGAGGCTGTGTCGGCGGCAATGGAATGGCTAGTTGCCCATGATGTAGTTCATGGCGTCATTGTGATGGATTCACAGATTACGCTTCGTAAGATTGAGAAAAAAATTTATTTGAAAAGAATAGGTTCATCTGTTAAGCCAGCTTTATTGTATAGGACATGCAGGAGTACATAGCAGTGAAGTAGCAGATACACTTGCTGGACAGGCTAAAATAAATGGCAGATAAAGAATGGACAAGAGAGACATTGCTAAAGCTTTGTTGGAAAGACTGCAGGAAAGTGAAGAGTGGGAATGGAAGAACAATATAATTGTGAAGCAATTGCTGGAGCTAGGACAAATTAAGGGTGCTGGTAGGAAATCTGAACTGTGTGGCAGAAAATGCACCATAAAGAACCAACACTTGATGGGAATTATTATCAAACATACTCTTGTTTCGATGCTGCGGCAAGCATATATGGGGCTGTCCTGAATACAATGACACAGGATTCTGATTTTTAACCTTTGCTCCATTTCTTTTAGTTGTGAGAATGGCGACATATTTTATGAACTTAGTTTCTCTTATGGAAGCTCCTGATATTTCAGCACCGCATTCTCTGGAAAAAGTTTCAACATTTGCTTACACTGATCAGGTGACCAAGTTTTTTTTTTTCCCCATGCACATAATTTGAGAGGTTTGGTCATATATTTGTCTCAGGTCAAGAAAATCTTTTCACTCTTTCATTATTCATAGCCTGTCTGCATTCTATCAGTAAATTTGTTCTATTGTGTTTTCAATTGACAGAGCCCTGTTCTCAAATGGAGATTTACCATTTGGTCTCTTCACAAGAGAAAGTAAATGCTATATACTTTGAAGCAGTAGTTTTCATGAGTTGTCTTCTCATGATGACCCAGTTTCTTCCAGTTGAATGTTTTTTTAAAAAAATGTAATAGCACTTTGTGACTTTGTTACTGTCATCTCTAGCTAATGAAGAAATGAAAGATTTATTGAATTTCAGTTTTATACATTGAAGCATTCATATAATTTTACACAACTCCTTAGATTGAAGCATTCAATAATGAGGAGGAACATTTTGGCTGGGACACTACATCTTATCCTCAACGCTTGACAGTTATTAACAATCTTAAGCCCTATTTGCAGCTATATGAGGTGACTGTTGATTTCAACACAAAACACAAGTAAGTGCAGAATGACTCATTATGTGGCTTATATTTTTAGAAAATGGAAAAAGATAAATGTATAGGATGCAGTCAGTCAGTCATTTGCATGTCCCTTGCAGAACTTTGACTCTCTAACAGCTCTCCTGTAGGCCTCTTGGTTGTAAGCAAGATGCCCTGCTGCTGATGCATCCATTTGCAGATTGTCAACATTGTCTTGCAGCCATCTTTGCCTTGGTCTTCCTCTCTTTCTTTTTCCCTTTCCCATTATGTACCTTCCATGACGGTCTTTTTCTAAATTATCATGATGTTTAATATGTCCAGAATACTGAAGTTTTCTGTGTTTAATCTTCTTTACTAGCCAACCTTCTTCAATATTAAGTTCTTGTGTTTGTTCTTTTTTGTGTCTATGATATCAGAGGGACTCATCTTTAGCATTTGTGTTCAAAGGTATTTATGTGTTTCTCAGCAGTTTTGTTAAGTGTTCAGGTCTCACAGGCATATGTAGCAATGGGAAAGATGCATGCACTTAAAAATCTTATTTTTGTAGTTCTGTCTGTTTCTCTCCACAGCTTCTTTAGTTGTTTTATTTTTTTGAAGAGTGATAGATGCCCTCCTTTTAATTTCCCCCATTGTATCTCCATTATTAGTTAGTAATGATCCGAGACATTCAAAACTCTCCACCTCTTCTAGTTTTTCCTCATTGATATATATTTCAGCTGCCTTGTTTGTTTTGTCAGTTGTCACCAACTGGGATGAAATGATAGAACAACTGTATAAATATTTATTGCAGAATTAACTGGATTCTGTTGGTTATTTGTCATTTTACTTCGTCAGTTTTGCTAGTTAGCTGTGTAACTGAGTGAAATTTGAGGTGGTTTTAATCATGTTCAGTTGTTCTGACTATGATAAGCTTGCCTATGCAGCCCTTTTTGGAGCACAAACATGGGTGAGGTTAGATGGAGAGCAAATTGTAGCCCCAACAGAATGTTTTACTACTCTATGAAGTGAAAAGCTTAGTCGGTGTAGCTTCCACATTTCAAGATTTTCCTAGATTAGTTTTGATCTAATCACTAGACTATGTTGGGATTCTAATTATGGATGTTTTGTTCTCATTAGGATTTCTTATAAAGAACTGCAATATTTTAAAACTTTGTGAGAGATAAGAGACATGATGACTGTGGTAAAAATGGTTCTAGAACTGAATCATACATCTTTTTGTGAAACTGAACCATGCACCTCCATCTACTTTCATTTTGAAATTTTAGTAGAATTTACAAGGAAACAGATTATTTTATTTCAGTCTACACATTTAAAAGAAATTACATTGTAACTCAAAAAATGCCACCTTATGTAACTTATCTGAGGATTTACTCTGAGAGTTGAGAATGTCTGCTTTCAAGATAAGGCACACTGTAGTGTACTGCACTCTCGTGTGTAAAGGTTCACATAAAAATCATTCATCCATGATGTATAGGAGACTATGTCCAAGTTTATAGACTTGCAAAAAATATCTTATGGTGAGAAAAATAAATAATTGCAAACTTAAGATAAATTTGTGTGAGGTGTTTTTTTAAATACAGGGCCTGGATGGATGGTCCAATGAGTGGTGTTGACCCAGATGTTGTTGATCAAGATGTTGGAAACATCTGGAGACTGCTGTACAAACTAGAAAAGACATTTGACAATGTACCTGCTCCCAAGAAAATTGCTTCTAAGGTAACTTTTGTCTGTTTATTCCAGCTTTTGATACTTTTCAAGGGCACATAAGAGATTAAAACTTGTAATGCTGGTCTTTCTGCCTTCCATTTAGTCTTCTCTTGCCTTCTGAAATTTTGTCATGAAGGTTTGCTTAGCACTTTACTCAGTGTAATATCTGAATTTATTGATTTTTTGTTTCTAAACCAAAGTTGGAAAGTAAAGTTTCTGAAAGTAATCTTGTCCTATTTTGCTGCTTAATGTGGTTCATAGAATGTAGGACTATACAGCAAGAAAGAAACGTTAACTTATTGCATACCATTCTGACATTATTAATTTTATTTCCTTTTAGGTGAAGGCCAGAGTTGAAGAGTTCAAGGAACACTTACCCCTCATTCAAACCCTCTTCAATCCTGGTCTCCGAGAGCGCCACTGGGCACAGATCTCTGATATTATTGGCTACCACTTGTTCCCAGATGACACTTACAATCTGAGCAAACTGATTGATATGAATCTTGAACCATATATCTCTAAATTTGAGTCCATATCAGAGTCTGCCAGCAAGGAATTTTCTCTTGAGAAAGCAATGAGGAACATGAAAAAGGAGTGGGCTCCAGTTAGTTTCTGCTTCTTTTTCTTTTCTTGGGTTATGTTTTTTTACTGAAATAATGTGATTTTAGTATGTTTTGATAATAATAATAATAATGATAATAATAATAATTAAAATAGTTGTGACCTTGGATTGATAATGCTGATTTACAAAAGAAATAGGTTCATCTAATGAATGATATAACTCAAAAGTTATAAGCATAAAAACCAAGTTAAGACTATTCAATTCAAATGTAATATCCACCCTCATTTATGCATGTGAAAGCTGGAAAACAACTAAAGAAATAGACATAAAATCAGACTCTTTTGAAAACAAATGCCTAAGGAAAATACTCAGTATAAAGTGGAATGAATTCAAGAAACACAGAGATAAGGCAAATGAGCGAACAACAACCAGTCTCATGGGTGATCAGGCAAAGGAGATGGACATATGTTGGTCACATGATAAGAATAAATAGTCAGTGAATCCCAAAACAAACTGTCAAGTAGAACACAATAAGCCAAAGAGAAAGAGGCCAATCACGTGAAACTCTAAAGAGGACACTGTTAAGAGAGGCCACATTAGTAGACGTAAAATCCCTTGATGAGGTTGAAAAGCTTGCAGAGGACAGGAAATCTTGGCAAACAACCATGCGAGCCCTATGTGACGTTTAATGGCACAGGAAGGATGTAAGATATAAGATGTAAGAATGAAAAAAGACATTCATATATGTTCATACGTATATGCAGATTTGAAAGTAAATGTCTAGAACCAGCAGCCACAAGCAGTAGATATCATATCCTCACTATATTTCTCCATAATGTCAGCTTTAAAATATATCTGCATTTTTTTTTAATAGTGGGCTTAGTGGAGTAACATAGATTATATATGTCTAGAGATGAGGACACAACTATACAAATTGTTTTAAAACAATGGAAAGTAACTTTATGACAGAGTAATGCATAAGCACTGGCTCTTGCAGGTTCAGTAGCCAATCAGATTAAGCTTTTTCTGTTCAGTCTCAATTTTGTGCAATATGACAAATCATTTTTCTCATTAGTTTAATAATGTATTTGAGTATGTGCTTTATAATTGATTTTCTAGAAGGAGCAAAAGACCCCACACCCATTGAATATATTGATGCCAGTTAATGTTTGATACATAAAGTCCTTATTTGTTTTTAATGTGGTAAACCAGTTAGAAAAGCACAAAATTATATAAGTATTTTCCTTTATGTAAAATAACAGTAGCTTTGTACTAGTTCTTGTTTGATAGCATGAGAAAGAGGCCAGCCTCACCTATCCAGTGAGTGTCTTTGTATTATTATAGCTTGCCTCAGCCAAATGTTATAGGTAAACTTATGGGTAATTAAGTTGTCCAGTCCCCACATTTCCCCCCAAAACTGATGTCAAGTACTTGATACAGTTGAGAATACATAGAGATGGGTGAGCACACTATTATAAGATGAACATTGGTCAGTTATAGAAAGGATTTCAATGGGACCAAGAGAGAGAGGGGCAGTCCAGTGGGACAAGCTGCATAGATGATACAGAGGTTAAGCCAGCTGCTGTTGCCTGTTGCCATCTGACCCTGCTCCACTAATGCATTATTAGAAGTGTTTCTTGCCTTAATTGTAAGTCTGATGTGTATGAAGGTGGACACTAGAATGTCCTGATGCTATGCTGATATTGTTGCATTTGATGTTCCTGCTGCCACCTTATGATCTCAGTGCAGATACTAAAGAATTGTTCTGTGTCCATGCATGATACCTTGCTGCCATTATTTTTATATTGTTTTGATTCACCCGGCACCAAAGAGCGAAAAGCTCTTCCCTGGAATACAGCCTAGGTGAAATAACATCTGTTAAACAGGTGCTGTTGAGCACTGAAGACAACATTTAAAACTTACAGCAGAGTAAAATATGATAAGGGAAGCAAAGATGACTGCTAGAGGGATGGCAGATTATCAAGACAGGTAAACTATGACTGTCTTACATCTTGTTTTAATGCTGCTAGTAAAAGACTCAGTCTGGGCAATGGGGGCAGAGTATCCTGCGTCTCCATGGTGATGAAGTCTGCTAAAAGCTCACTGCTTGGGTCTGCTCATGGTCTTCAAGTAAGCCACTGTAATTTACTTCCAGTTCAGCATGATGCCTGTGTTCCAGCATGATCATGGCATCTGTAGCTAAGGACACCTTGTCCACAGTTCAAAATATGGTGAGAGCAGACTTTTCTTACAGTTGTTCTCCCATGTTAAAATAGGGCAGCACAATAGGTAGGATTAACCTTGAAAATGAGTGAAGTATTTTAAATGTGAAAGATAAAAATAATAAGTGAACAATAATAAGAGAACAACTTAGAGCAGAACTCCTAACCCCACAAGGATGAGAACCTGCCAAGCCATGAAAACGACAGTGCACTAACAAGTGAACCATAAAACATATCTTGTTACTTTAAATATATCTTAATCCCACCTTATTTTGCTTTTAACATTTCTCATTTCATTGGCCTGGCTGTAACATTCCAATAATCTGTGAAACAGGAGCATCAGCTGAAGACTGGCCAGAGGGTTTTTTAGCTTTTGATCTGCAAGCCCAGATCTGCACTTTTTGGATCTACATTTTAGATCTGCACCTTTTTGGATCCACAGTTTAGATCTGCACCCTTTCCCCAATAAGTACCATCTCTCCATCTGCCACCTAAACCACTAAAAAGAGCAATAACATATGATGTTCCTGATTTTGTTTTGTCTGTGCCTTCTTCTGCAGATTGAATTTACTGTCATCCCTTACCGTGAAACGGGAACCTCGATTCTGTCGTCCATTGATGACATACAACAACTCCTGGATGACCATATTGTGAAGACACAGACAATGAGAGGGTCACCATTTATCAAACCTTTTGAACAAGAAATCAAGTGAGAATAAGCAGATAACTACTTTGCATAACCATCAATTTTCCCTGAAACTTAAGGTCTAGTACCTGTTTTAATCCACTACAAAATTATGACATGTAGTTTATTGGACAGCCATCACATGGAGGATATATGTAAACCCAGAAACTATTTGGACTTCATATAGCTCATACAGCAGTATTTCTGATCTTGGATCATTACTAACTAATAATGGAGATACAATGAGGGATATTAAAAGGAGGACATCTATCACTCTTCAAAAAAACAACTAAAGAAGCTGTGGAGAGGAACAGACAGAACTACAAAAATAAGATTTTTAAGATCATGCAACATATGCCTGTGAGACCTGGACACTTAACAAAACAGCTGAGAAATACATAAATGCCTTTGAATGTAAATGATTCAGAAGAGTCCTTCAAATATCATGGACACAAAAAATAACAAATATGTCCATACTACAAGAACTTAATATTGAAGAAGTTTGCCTAGTAAGGAAGATTAAAGAGAGAAAACTTAAATATTTTTGACATATTAAACGTCATGATAATTTAGAGAAGACAGTCTTGGAAGGGTACATAATGGGAAAAGAAAGAGGAAGACCAAGACAAAGATGGCTGCATATATCATTGATGTTCTGCGAATGGATGCATCAGCAACAGGGCAACTTGATTACAACCAAAAGGCCTCCAGGAGAACTGTTAAGGGAGTCAGAGTTCCACAAGGGACATGTAAATGATTGACTGACTGAGCAGTATTTCTGAGGAAAGTAGTTTTGAAAAAAAAACATGCCATTTCTATTATTTACTTTATAAAGGTTGGTAGTTACAACCTGCTTTTGTTTATTTTAGATAAATTCTACTTTATCTGCATTTAATTTTTGTTTCATTGATTTGTTGCTTCCACAGTCCATATTTACCATTTCTATTATATGAGCACCTTTCAGTATGACAGAATGATTAATCCAGCAAGACTCATGAAGTTCTCGAAAATCAGGAGTCAGTCAGTTGTTTGCATGTCCCTTGTGGAACTTTGCCTCCCTAACAGCTCTCCTGTAGGCCTCTCAGTTATGAGCAAGATGACCTACTGCTGATGCATCCATTTGCAGATCCTCAACGATGTCTTGCAGCCATCTTCGCCCTGGTCTTCCTCTCTTTCTTTTTCCCATTATGTACCATTCCAAGATGGTCTTCTCTAAATTCTCATGACATTAAATGTGTCCAAAATATTTAAGTTTTCTCTCTTTAATCCTCTTTACTAGCCAACCTTCTTCAATGTTAAGTTCTTGTAATATTTGTTCTTTTTTGTATCCATGATATTTGAAGAACTCTTCTGTAGCATTTACATTCAAAGGCATTTATGTGTTTCTCAGCTGTTTTGTTAAGTGTCCAGGTCTCACAGGCATATGTTGTGATGGGAAAGATGCATGCCCTTAAAAATCTTATTTTTGTAGTTCTGTCTGTTCCTCTCCACAGATTATTTAGTTGTTTTACTTTTTGAAGAGCAATAGATGTCCTCCTTTTCATTTCCCTCATTGTATCTGCATTATTAGTTAGTAGTGATCCAAGATAATCAAAACTCTCCACTTCTTCCAATTTGTCCTGATTGATACATATTTCAACTGCCTTGTTTGTTTTGTCAGTTGTCATCAATTTATCAGGGGTTAGCCAGTCTGAATTTTAATTATATTGGTATCAAAATAAACAAATTACAGGGAATGGGAAGGCAAACTGATGTTGCTGCAAGACATCCTGGATGAATGGCTGAAAGTACAGGCCACATGGCTCTACCTGGAACCAATTTTCAGTTCCCCTGACATCATGGCACAGATGCCAGAAGAAGGCAGGCGGTTCGCCACAGGTTAGTTTTGTTGATAATGATGCCTTTAGCGAGACAGAACATTCCTGTTAAATGAAATCCTTTTCTTGTCTTTGCAAATTTAAGACATTAACTTATTGCAGACCCTTTGAGAAGTTAATGATATCTTTGTGTATTCCACATTACCCTGAAGACAGAAACATGGATAATAAATAAGAAGAAATTTGAAGTCCTTGATGTAATATATGTAGTTTAAAAAATGGAAATATTTCTTGGACAGGAAAGGCAAAAAAGAAATGCTTAATCAGAACAACTGAAATTGAAAACAGACGTACTGAGAAACACACAAAACTCAAACAATTAAAGTACTTTAATATTTGAAACTTCTTCCTCTCAGCAACTGCACAAATATGAAAACAGTTAAAATCATAAGAAAAGATAACCAAAGTTCCTTGAATATGTTATTAAAAAAAATAAAACAAATACAAATCAAAGAATTTGGTAATCACCGAAAAACTCAAAGGAGAAAAAGGAAGGGAAGGCTGATTAAAAAAATCCCTGCAGACTGACTGAATGGCATATGAAAAAAAGAGCATCATTTGAATTGATTGCAAACACCAAGGACTGCACAAGATGCAGAAGCATGATTACCAGTGGTATTCAGTAGATCACATAATGAATTAATGAATATTTTGGCCATATCGAGATGACAAAGATATTATGCTGAACATTGTATTTATCCCCTTTCAAGTTTTTTTTAAAATAAAAATCATGTCATTTGTCCCATGTCAAATTGTTTTCACAAAAAAAAAAAACAACAACAAACTGAACAGAATTCACAACAGTTATAAAGATGATGTAAAGATTTATTATAGCAGAAATAAAAATAACATTTCTTGACATAGGCTGATGATAATGGTGAAAGTGGTGTCAATGATGGGATGATGATGGCGATGAGAGGAAAGATGGTTGCAGATGATAATGGTTATTCATTTCAATTCAAGTGCCATTCTGCGTGGCGTAGGCGATCATTCCTCTCCACAATTCCCTGTCTTTAGACTTGATTATGAGATCCGCCGGTGACTTTCTTCCTAGCCACACTGACAGCCCATCCAGTAACTTCTTTCTCTGTCTTCCTCTGTCTCTTCTTCCTTCAGTTTTTCCAGTTGCCACAATGTGTTCCTGTTTTCCTCTTCTCAGAAAATGTCTTACAAATCTCGCTTGTCTGCCTCTGATCTTTGCTGTAATTTGCCTTTTAACTCCAGGCTGTCTTAAGTCTTCTTCATTGGTTTTATTAGCTGTCCACGGTACCTTCAATATCCTTCTTATGAACCACATTTCCGTGGCAATAATGATTATGCTTGTGATAATGACAATTATAATGGTGGTGATAATGAGTATAGTGATAATAATAATAATAATCATGCTTGCGCTGAGATGTGGTGGTAGTGATGATAATGATCGTGTGGTGATGATGAGTAAGGTAATAATAATAATAATCATGTTTGCGCTGAGATGATGGTGGTAGCGATTATAATGATGGTGTGGTGATGATGAGTGTGGTAATAATAATAATAATAATCATGCTTGCGCTGAGATGATGGTGGTAGTGATGATAATGATGGTGTGTTGATGATGATGTCCAAATCAACAGTTTTTATTTGTGTGGTAAACTAAAAAAAAACACGTACAAGAGTTATAGAGACGGCGTAAAGATTTATTATGCCTGAAATAAAAATACTGTTTCTTGATATGGACTCGTGATATGAGGAAAATGGTAGCGGTGATAATGACATGATGATGATTATGTCCAAATCAGTAGATTTTCATTATTTGTTAAACTCCAAAGCAAGGTCAAAGCCACTTTACTTTCCTTGTAGAAATTTTGTATTTCCCCATGAATCTGAATGCCATCCTGGAGTGTGGGGTTGATCATTCTAAGATCATGCAAAATCAGGTGCAGTTTTAGTGTTGTCATCATTAACATAAACATCACTCTCACATGAAGAATCTAAATTATCTGCTGTCCATATAATTATATATATATATATATATATATATATATATATCTTAGTGGCAAAGTGGTTAGTGCACTGGTCTCTCATGGCAAAGGTTGGGCTTTTGAATCTGGTCAGAGGCACCCCAGTCACCCAGCTGTAGAAATGGGTACCTGACTTCTTCTGGAGTTGGGGAAGGAAAGGCGGGCAGGCGTGATACTGACTATATCACCCTCTAGTGTGCTGACAGGTCAAGGAAAATATGGTCACTAACATCATAAACCTATGTGCATCTAAGGCATGACAAGATTACCTCTACCTTTTTTTATATCTGTATGACACTCAAAAGTTATAAGCACAAAACCAAGTTAAGATTATTCAATTCAAATGTAATATCCACCCTCGTTTATGCATGCAAAAGCTGGAAATCAACTAAAGAAATAGACAACAAATTAGACTCTTTTGAAAACAAATGCCTAAGGAAAATACTTGAATTCAAGAACAATGCAGAGATAAGGCAAATGAGCGAACAACAACCAGTCTCATAGGTGATCAGGAAAAGGAGATGGACATATGTCTGTCACATAATGAGAAGAAATAGTTAGAGAATCCCAAAACAAGCTATCAGGTAGAACATAATAGGCCAAAGAAAAAGAGGTCAACCACATGAAACTCTAAAGAGGACACTGTTAAGAGAGGTCAAATTAATAGGCATAAAATCCCCTAATGAGGTTGAAAACCTCACTGAAGACAGGAAGACTTGGTGAATTACTATGCAAGCCCTATGTGACATTTAATGGCACAGGGAAAGATGTAAGATATATAATTAGAAGCATCAGTACATCGTGCAACAAGTCCTCATTGTCTCTGAAAATGCTTTTATGACAACCAGCCATTGTTGTCAGTGTGTTTAGCATATCACAACAACATGGCTATATTTACCTTGACCTGCTTGTTGAATTTGCTGTTCACATCACCTGTTAACAAGTTCAGCCACTGTTTGCAATGGAGCAAGAAAACTTGAGGTTAACACTATGAAACTGTGACTGTGTATAATGGGCGAGTTAACTTGGAGAGAACACTGCATAAAGGGTAAGTGATAACTCAAGGAGAATGCTAAAGGGGTTAAAGTAAAAGAGGAAGGGCCTGTTATGATAAAAATGAGGAATAATATCAAAAGATGAATACATGTATAAGTAGACTTGGCTGGGTTCACTGTGAAAGTAATAGTGAAAGCTGGAGATTAATTGTAGCCAGTTCTCTTGGGGAGATGATGCAGGATGATAAATAAATGACATAGAATGATAAATAACATTAGAATAATGATTTATTCACAATTTTACATAAATATTTAAAAAATATCTTTCAGTGGATAAAAACTGGCGTGACATCATGAAATCAGTGAATTTGGACAAACATGTTTTGTCTGTGCTTAGCATTGACAAGATCCTGGAGAGATTGAAGAAGTCCAATGAACTGCTAGAACTCATTCAGAAGGTTAATGTTCTCATCATCATCATCATCACCTTTCACTCCCTTGAGAGCATAGGCCACGGATAAAGGCTTTCCAGTCATCCCTTTTCTTGGAGTTATTATCTGCTTCCTTCCATGTGTATCCCTTGTCTCTGAGCACTGTCATAATTTCTCTTCTTCAAGTAAGTCTAGGTCTTCCTTGTTTTCTATTTCCTTGAGGATTCCATGTCAGTGCCTGTCTTGCTCTGCTGATGCCGGGTTTTCTCAAAGTGTGGTCAATCCACCTCCATTTCCAAGACACGATTTGTAGGTTCATAGATTCTTGTCTTGCCTTTTCTCAGATTTCCTTGTTCTTATCTTGTCCTGTCATTTAATGTTTATCCTTATTGTCATGGTGTGATAGAAATCATTTTTCTTATCTGTTCTTTGTGTTGTAGATTTATTGTATTTTTTCTTATTTGTTCTTAGTGTTGTAGATTTGTTGTATTTTTTTCTTATCTGTTCTTAGTGTTGTATATTTATTGTATTACTAAGTAACATAAATCCATTTCAGTCAGCGGAAAGATTTATAATTACAGCCAAACTCTTTTTTATTTTCACTGACTTTGAAAATAGCAAACACCAAGAGACAGGACAAAATAACTAACTGTGAGGTAAACAATATTCTATTCTGCATTCCCTTATAACAAAGATCAAAAGAATGCTTTCATCAGCCACAAATATGTGATTCTGAATGTAAGAACACTGGCAACATCATCAAAAACTGCTCATGTAATCTGAGAAATAGATAGATGCCACCTAGATATACTGGGCATCAGTGAAATGTGATGGCCAGAAGTAGGGAAAAGAATGGTGAAAAACTCTAAGTTAATAAATAATATATTCATGCAGAGATGATGGGAAATACCAAGGAGTGGGTATAATTATATCAATTGTACCACGAAAGAACATAATAGAATGGGAACCAGTGAACAGTCGTATAGTAAGAGCACGATACAAACTAAGACACAGAAGAATGACAATCAGTCAGTGCTATGCACCCTCGAATGATGCAGATGGTGAAATAAAAGATGATCTCTGTCACCAGCTACATGAATGAACAAAGACCCTAAACACGACATCCTAATTGTCAGGGGAGACTTCAACGCCAAGGTAAGAAAAGATAACACTGACGTCGAAAAAGTAATGGGGAAAGAAGGAACTGGTGCGGTAAATCAGAATGGAGAAAAATCAATTGAACTATATCTAACAGAGGGTGTGGTCATAGGAGGGACAATATTTCCACACAAAGAGATACATGAAACAACATGGATATCCCCAAAAATATGCTGACTTGTTAATATGGCTGTCTATAAAACAATAGAGCTGTCTGTGCTTAGTGTGAACATGTTTGACTCATACTATTATTTTTTTAATCCACAATTTCATCTGGTTATTTTTCCCTCAGGGATTGAATGAATACTTAGAAAAGAAGCGCCTTTACTTCCCTCGCTTTTTCTTCCTCTCCAATGATGAATTGCTTGAGATTTTGTCTGAGACAAAAGATCCAACACGGTAGGTTTTTTCATTTTCATCGGCATATTCATCAAGTAACTTGAACATAGCTGTGTTTTAAAAAAATTAAATCAAACAGTTAAAAAATTGGTGAGCTTTTTATGAGAGACTTTGGGTAAAGAAGAGGAAAAAAAGTAAAGGGTGAAATTATCTGATAATTCAAATTATTAAAATAATATGAAAAACCATATCATATAAAGAATGAAGGTGTTCTGAGAGGAAGATTACACAGCTGTTTCAAAGTCTCTTCAGGAAAATGTAATATTTAAGTGACATTTTAACTCTTTTAACACTGGAAGTGAATCATGGACAATAGGCAAGTCTGCACAAAAATCATTGGAAGCAGCAGAAATGTGGTTTATTAGAAGAATGTTGCGAATCCCCTGGACAGCAAAAATAACTAATGAAGAATGTATGAGAAGAGCTGGAGAGTCAAAAAACCTTGTCAAAAAGATAAGAGAGAAACAATGTACTTTCATAGAACATGCAATGAGAAGAGGGGGCATTGAAAATATTATAACAACAGGAAAAATAGAAGGAAGAAGATCAAGAGGAAGACCAAGAGAAATGATACTGGACAGTCTGACTGGATGGTGTGAGAGGAGATCACCAACTGAACTGATGGCCTGCATGAAGGATCGTGTACTCTGGAGAAGCATAATAGCCAACGCCATTCGGCATGGCACATGATGATGATGATGATTTTAACTCTTCCTGTGCCTCAGGAAGAAACACGGACCTTCAGTTGGGTGCTGGATTAAACGTGCGGGTCTTGATATGTACAGGGGGTATAGCTGTAAAATTGAATGAAACACAGTATTTCCATGTACTTCTGTGTGCTTATTATGTTTCAAAATATAACTAAATGTATGAAGATTTCATAAATGCAGAGTTTTTTAGGAAAAAAGAAGTAATGTCATGTTTTTAGACAATGATTGTGTCTAACTTACCATTGGAAAGGCCTAGAGGTACAATACATACCATCTGAGATGCGTAGATCTACCTGTTGACATCGTATTGTGATTCAGTGTTGCATTGTCGGTAGAATAATGTCTGAAATATCCTTCTAACTACTTCTCCAGTCATCTAATATGTCTAGATCTACTTGGGATACATTCAAGAACAGTGGTCTGGTCACAGGGCATGTCCATACCCCTATCTACCCCTATCTACATCACCAAAAATTGAAATTTCTCGCAGAAAACTTCAATTTTCTCCCTCATAACTAAGCACTCTTTGGCCATTTTGAAAAAGGGCATGCACACTAAATGTTTACAGTCTAAATGTTACACCTGGTTTTTAATGGCACAAGCCAAACGTTACTACAATGACTAAAGGCACCATGTGAGAAACTAGAAGCGTCTTCTAAACAATGAAAGGCCCGGGAAGAGTTATCTTCCTTTTTTTAGCTAATCTCATTCATTTTCTGTTAGATGTGAAGTTTCTGGCTAGTAAAGTTTCAGTTTTAAATTTTCAGCACTCAGTAAGTTGATCTACATGCATCTTTTGTAATATGATGATAATCAAGCAAACAGAGATTTTATTTTGACTTGCACTTAAATCTATAGTCTGCATACAACACAATAGAAACACTGCATCTAGTACACCTGCTTTTTACTTAATTGTTAATTATATCCTTCTCTTGCCTTAAACGTCACATAGGGCTCGCATCGTAGCTTTGCCTTGTTTTCCTGTTTTCTGTGAACTTTTCAACCTCATCAAGGGATTTTATGCCTACTAATTTGGCCTCTCTTAACCATGTCTTCTTTAGAGTTTTATGTGGTCGACCTCTTTTTCTTTGGCCTTTTGTGTTCTACCTGATAGCTTGTTTTGGGGTTCTCTGACTGTTTCTTCTCATCACGTGACCGACATATGTCCATCTCCTTTTCCTGATCAGCCATGAGACAGGCTGTTGTTCACTCATCTGTCTTATCTCTGCATTGTTCTTGAATTTGTTCCACTTTATGCAGAGTATTTTCCTTAGGCATTTGTTTTCAAAAGAGTCTAATTTCTTGTCTGTTTCTTTAGTTGTTTTCCAGCTTTTGCATGCATACATGATAGTGGATATTACATTTGAATTGAATAATCTTAGCTTGGGTTTTTTGCTTATAACTTTTGAGTGCCATATGTTCTCAAGATTCTTGAAGGTCAGTGCTGCTTTTAATTGTTAATTGCTCACATTAGATTTGTACACGAATCCAGTTTCTGTTGAATACACTTTCAGACAGGTTCTTATATTTTTAATATAGTTATTTTGAATGCCACTTGACATTGTCAAAGTTATAAACTCTGCCAGAGTTATAAACAGTAAGCTTTCACAATGTATTTTATGTAACAAGTATGTCAGTGTTGTGTTTTTGAGATACTGATTGCTTTTAGTTGGAGAATTCTTTTCTGAAATACAGGTACTGTTTGTTATTTGCCCAGAAACGTGTTTCAGAAGTTTGAAACTTGGTTAAAATCTTGCATAATTAAACCTAATTTTACTGTGACAGATTAAAAAAACATTTATGCTGTTCCTCAGGGTGCAGCCTCATTTGAAGAAATGTTTTGAGGGCATTGCTAAGCTTGAGTTCACTGATGTCCTGGATATTACTCACATGAAATCCAGTGAGGGCGAAGTTGTTCTCCTGAAGGATGTTATCTCTACTTCAAAAGCAAGGGGTCAAGTGGAGAAATGGCTTCTGGAATTAGAAGCTGACATGGTGGGCTCAGTCCACAAGGTGAGAAGTGTGACTCTGTAGAACACTGATAATGAGGATTTTAGATGATTTAAATTAGAATGAATCATATTTTAATGAAGTGGCTTTTTAATTTAAAAAAAATCTAGCTACAAGATCAGAAGGTAGAGAACTTTGTCTTTACCTTTTATAATATGAAGATCATATTTCAGCCAAGCCATAAATGTCAATCATCCTGGAAAATGGATAGAGAAAGATGTGGCTGAATGATTCTGCATTCCTGACCAAAATCCACATTATTTTAACTAGAGTGGTTTAGTTTCCTGATTGATTTTGACATGGATGTACGATCAAGGCAGATAACACAGATTCATTGCAGCCAAGGTCTTGTCATAACATGATTTTATCAAGTAGCATAAGTTTGATCCAGATTTTTGAGGAAATATAAGTTAAAAGAGTTCAAATTAGAGGAGTTCTGTTTATCTAAGTTTTTGGGTGGAAATATGCATTGTAAGAGATATGACAATGTTCATATCCTTAGCTATTAAGTCTTGCCTTTCATAATTTCAAAGAAACTTGTATTCCCTTTCATAAATATGACTCAGTAGAAAAAAATTAAGTTAATTCAGTTCAGTTTTTTAAAAAAAACATGTTGTAATGAATTGTTGCTTTACAGGTGGTAGGAGAAGCATTAGAAGCGTACAGTAGAACTCCCCGTGCTGACTGGGTCAAAGTGTGGCCTGGACAAACTGTTCTATGTGTTTCTCAGAATTACTGGACAAGTTTCATTCACTCATCTATTCGTGAAGGTCTTAAAGCCCTGGAAAATTACCTGTCAGTAAGTATTGTTGTTACTAATCTGAAAGGGCCTGATGGAGACGGAAAAGATAGAAATATTGAGATGCTGTTGTTGCATATAGAAACAGAAGATTACTCTTGTTTCTTATCATTTTGATAATTCTTCTGTGAATTAGGTGCCAGTAATTTATCAGTGAAATGTATCTCCAACTTCATTTTATTTTTTTGGTTAAGTCTATCTGTAATTTACATTATATATGGGTCATCATCATCTGTCCTTGAAAGGTTCTACTGCAAATAAGCTTTGTCATATGTGGTTTGTTTGCTTTTGTAATGAACTCGATCAAGCTATTTCCTGTCCATTCTGTTTGTTTATGGTTTGGGTCATCATCATTGCACTCTGGACATGTCCGTAGATGCTCAGATTTCCCCCTCAACATATCCATCAGCGTCCTGCGGCTGAGAGTCCCCGTCTTGTTCTGGTTGACAAGTCCCTGTATACAAGTGTATGTCCAGTATGCCATTTGTTACTAGTTGCACCAGTCTGTACTCCCAGCTCTCTCATCCTAAGCAGCGATGTGGATTTGCTGCTATTAGTCCTCCATTCTAACTCTCTGAGCGCATTAACATTATCAGTGGCTGTTCATCTGTGATGATGGCAGAACCAGCAAACCTATCAGCTCTCTCATTCCCTGGATGCCCATGTTCCCAGAGATGTAGATGAAGGTGAATCTGTTGTTCATTGTATCATTGTTCTCTTGCTTACATTTTTTCCCCTCCAGTATACAGTATTTGAGTTATAATTCTATTTATTTAAATACTTGCAAACCACAGTAATTTTTTCTTTCACCTGAACAGCTCAACAACCGCCAAATTGATGAGATTGTTGCTCTTGTAAGAGGGGAACTTTCCAAGCAGAATCGTGTTACCCTGCAAGCTCTCATTGTTTTGGATGTACATGCACGAGATGTGCTAGCACAGTTGGTGACTGACAAAGTCTCCAGTGAGCTGGATTTTAAGTGGCTGAGTCAGCTGCGTTACTACTGGGAGGTAAATATAAAGTTCTGGAATTTTAAAAGATAAGATTATTGATTTAACTATCAAACACTATTCATCACATGTGAATTTTTTTTGTAATAAAATATGATGCCTATTTTTAGTGCATGTGGTAATTTAAAACTAAACTATATGACTATAGCTATTTTATTTTTAATTTTTTGGAAAAAGCCATTTAAACTGTTCATGGTCAGTTAAGAGTTAACTCCTTCCGTGCCAGGCGTCAAATTTTTGACGCTTCCAGTACCCCCGTTGCTTACCAAGCATCAATTTTTTGACACTTGGTTTGTTTCAATAAAACAACCGGTGTAACATTTAGATTATACATATTTCGTCCGTGTTTCTGGTGACACTTTTCAAAATGGTGAAAGAGTCCTTAGATACGAGTGATTCCGAGCGAGAAAAAGGAAGAGAAATGTGGAAATTTTAAAATTTTTGACGATGTAGATAGGGGTATAGACATGGCCTGTGACCACCCCACTGCTCTTGAATGTATCCCAAGTAGATCTAGACATATTTAGACAACTGGAGAAGTCATTAGGAGGTTATTTCAGACATTAATTTAGCAAGAATGCTACACAGAATCACAATACAAGATCGACAAGTAGATTTAGACATCTCAGATGGTTAAGTAGTGCATATCTAGACCTAGCCAATGGTGAGCTGGGCACAATCATTGTCTAAAAACATCACATTTTTTCCTAAAAAACTTTGCATTTATGAAATTTTCATACATTTAGTTATACTTTGAAACATAATAAATATACAGGAGTACATGTAAATACTGTTTTCCATTCCATTTTATAACTATACCCACTTACAGACCAAGACCCGCACTTTTATTCTGGCACTCCACTACACGTCCGTGTTTCTTCCTGCGGCACGGAAAGAGTTAATGATTGAAGTTGTTCAGTCTACAATTTCAAACATGCACAGATGTTGAATGAAGACTTTTTTTTTGTTAATGCTTTTTGTAAAACAGGAAAAAAAATGATTTTCTGGCACATTTAGAGTTATATACAAGGAGCATTAATTAAATTGAAAATTATACTATGGTTAAATAGAAGGAAAGAGATCAGAGACTGATGAGCTTATGATTTATTTAATACCTTATTTAATCTTGTTCCTTCCTGTCTCAAAAATTTCATAGACCACCAGCTGTATACTCCAAATCTGTGCCAAAGTTGTAGTAGATAATTGGCTCATGTCAGACATGAATTTTATTAATAATTATGCACAGGAAAAATAATTTATTTAGATTAGTTATTAGATAATATATTGAAGTATTTTTTTAATAAGTATCAGTAAATAAGTTTGATTACATAAAAGATTTGCACTGTTTAAAAATTGGTAAGAAAAGTGTTGAAGTTTTGTACATGTTTTTAGAAGGAAAAAAAACACTAGGTTTTGTTTGATTTAGAATAACCAGAAGAAAGTCTGCTTAGTAATTTTAGTCTGCTTAGTAATTTTAAAATGTCTTTGGAATTTTTCTTGCTGTTTATATTCTATAGGAAAACCATATGGTGACCAGAATGATCAACTCCAAACTGGCATATGGATATGAGTATCTTGGCAACAGTGGACGCTTGGTCATCACACCCCTGACAGACAGATGTTACAGGTTTGTTTGACATCTGTGACATGTTCGGTGCTGTAGTAGATAGTAACTTAATTCAGTGATAAGAAAATGGCATAGTAACTAAGAATCCTTTTTAAGACCTTATAAGATACTTTTGTAGAACTAAAAACAGGGAGGAAAGGCGACAAGTCTTGTCTGCAGCAGTGACCACAATGGCCCAGAAAGTTGAATGAATGAATATATGAAATGTTTATTTCTTTTGTTAGGAATGGATCATTTTCATGGAAGTTTTTCCTGTTATGAAGCAGATTCATAATATAAGTGGGATATATGTTGTGTGATCTCATTTGCTGTGATTTGATGTTTTCAACAATTATTGCAGTGAAAAAGAGGCATTAAATTGTTTAAAAAGTTGTGTACAGTGACTTTTCTTACTTTTTAAATACTTCTTATGTCAGCCAAAGAAACATTTTTTTTCTAGCATGTTCCACCTCATCTGTGATACATGTCCATTGCTGTGGTATCATAGCCTGTTACTGTGAGTACTTCATCAAAGTAGGGTAGGGTTTCAAGCAGCTGTAATTCACTGATCCTAATGGTTGCAGGATGACTGGAGAGCCTTTATCCATGGCCTGTGCTTTCAAAGGAGTTAAAGGTAGTGATGATGATGATGAAGATTGGTTGCAGGGAAACATTTAGATTATGTGAAACAAAAGTATGCTTGTTTAAACTGAGAACGTGATGTTCATATAAAAATTAAAAGTTTAGGTAGTATGATTATGAGTGACATATTATTATTAAAGATACACATGGCCAGATTTTCCCAGGAAGAAGACAGGGAGAGGGCAGTCAAATACAGACAGATCATTTTAATAAAGCAGACTTCTCATATTAGATATTTTCTTGTCTAATGCAGTTTATATTTATACAGTGGTTGTAAAAAATAACTGAACAAACAGACATTGAGAACATTACTAAAGAGGTCAAAAGACAAAGATGGAAATGGCTGTGCCACATGCTACGAAGGAAAGAAAACAAGACCCTCCTATACTACCTTCATTTGGACACTCAAGGGAAAACAAAGACCATTTGGGAAGTGGAGACACACAATACAGGAAGAACTAAAGGAAGCAGAAAGGACATGGTTTGAGGTATTCTGACTTGCTCAAAACAGGATTGGTTGGAGACCTTTGTTGATGCCTTATGCTCCATTTAGTGTACAGAGGACTGATGATGATGTATGCTGTTTTTATTAGTTTCTGGCATTAGAGTAACATAATCATGCATGTGAATGTCTCGTCAGATTTCATTCTGTGTGGCTATTTTCCCTTGATTAAATGTAGTAAAAAGTCTTTTGAAGAAAAAAAAAAACCAGTCCTATCATGCCATATAGGAACTATGGGATGTGGTATTAGTGCCCTGTTTTCCTTGACCTGATAGCAAACTAGAAGGTGATATGATCAGTGCCATGCCTAACCACCTTTCCTTTCTCAGTTCCAGAAGGAATCGGGTACCCATTTAAAAAAAAAACAGAGTAACTGGGGCACCTTCAGCTGGATTTAAACCACTTACCTCCATGTGAGATATGAGCACACTAATCACTATGCCACTCAGACACCCAGGTGTTTGTAACTAAATATATAAATATACACAAGACTACTGTATGTAAGATTAACCTCTCTATTCCTTTTCTGTTTTTTCTTTCATCCTGAGTATTTTCGTATGATGCAAGTAAAAATGTTCACAAGTACATAGTTTGTTAATATATGAAACTGTTTCTCTCTCTCTGTCCAAACCTTAAGTGCCCAAGGCACATGGGGTTTCTGCAAAGGTTTTCCACAGACACCTGTTCTTCGCCTTTTTTTTTCCGCTCTTGCCCAGGTGAGCCCTCTATTGCTCAACATCCTCTCTGTTGTTCTTCTCCATGTCTACTTTGGTCTACCCTTACTCCTGTTCCCCTGTGGTGTCCATCTTAGTGGTGTTTTTAGTACTGAGTCATCAGTCATCTGGAGCACATGTCCCAAACATTGCCAGCAAGCTGTTTCCAACCTTTTAAAAAAATAAGTATAACCATGTAGACCAAAAATTTGGTGAAAGTTTCCTAAATGAGTATATTAATGAAAATCTGCCAGAACTCTGTTTGGTGCCCTGCATCTTCATCTTGGAGGAGCTCCAGAAGGGCCTGCAGGCACAGGCAAGACCGAGACCACCAAGGATTTAGCCAAAGCTGTTGCAAAACAGTGTGTGGTGTTCAACTGCTCAGATGGCCTTGACTACATTGCCCTGGGTAAATTCTTCAAGGTAAAGCACTTTTTTTTTTTGCACTAGTATTTTTCAGTATCATTTAATGCTGACATAATATATCTGTATGTTGCTGTTGCACTGTCTCCTTGTAATCTCAGCTTGAAGGTCTTGGCATCTGATACTGTGGTAAAGTTCTTGTAGCACGAGCGTAATATGGGATGGTGAGTGGTGAAGGTATTGTAACATAAGAATCATAATAGATGGTGAGTAATGAAGATATTGTAACAGATATCATGTCAGATATCATATCAGATTATGAGTGTTGAAGTTATTGTAACATAAATATCATACCAGATGTTGAGTGGTGAAGATATTGTAACATAAATATCAGATGATTAGTGGTGTAGATATTGCAACTTAAATATCATATAAGATAATGAGTAGTGAAGATATTGTAATAGATATCATTATCGTATGATGAATGGTGAAGTTATTGTAACATAAATATTATATCAGATGATGAGTGGTGAAGATATTGTAAAATAAATATTATATCAGATGATGGGTAGTGAAGATATTGTAACATAAATATTATATCAGATGATGGGTGGTGAAGATATTGTAACATAAATATTATGTCAGATGATGAGTGGTGAAGATATTGTAACATAAATATTATATCAGATGATGAGTGGTGAAGATATTGTAACATAAATATTATATCAGATGATGGGTAGTGAAGATATTGTAATATCAGAAAGAAAGCAAATCTAATCAAATCAGTTGCCTTTGCTCTTTCCCTTCCCCCCTCCCCCCCCCCCACATTCCTCCCCAAGCTACCTACATTTTTCTTTTGGTCTCCCTGCCTCTTTTCCTTGAGATTTTCCACTTCCTTATTTGATATTTAAAATTTTGAAAGGGAAAACATTTATAATTCATTATCACTTAAAACAGTTTTTTAATTTGATCTTTTTTTTTTTAGGGTTTAGCTTCCTGTGGTGCATGGTCCTGCTTTGATGAATTCAACAGAATTGATTTAGAAGTGCTGTCTGTAGTAGCCCAACAAATTTTGACCATTCAGAGAGGTCTGTGACATTCACTTCTATCAGTGTCAGAAATAAAGGCAAAATGCAACAAAAATTTAGTAGTAACAGCTTTTTCAATACATTTTTTTGTCTTCTTCATTCTTCAGTAATATAGTTTCAGTATGTATGGCTATAATTGTACATTGTAAAGCTGCTGAAAATAACAAAATAATCAGCGATTGCATTAATTGGTAATTACTGGTAAACTACAGATTAAAAAATTAAAATCTGAAACTTTTGGAGATCATCGGTTACTGTTACTGGTTTATATTATTGAAAACTTAATAAAAACAACCAACAAAATTGGTTTGAGGATAAATAGGCCAGTAGTTTGATGATTAACTAAGCATGAAGTCAAAAATCAGGATATTTAAGAGTAATCTTCTAAGTGTACTACTCTATGGAAGTAAATGCTGGAAAATCACAAAACCATAGGAAACAAGCTGAATTCTTTCCATACTAAATGTTTATGAAGAATTAGAAAAATATTTTGGCCAAGCGCCATAAGAAATAACATATTGTTGGCAGAAATGCAGATGAAGCCACTGACAGCAACTATTGAGGAAAGACGCTGGCAATGGTTGGGACATGTGCTCTGAATGACTGACAACTCACTACCAAAAATAGCACTAAGATGGATGCCACAGGGAAAAGAAGTAAGGGTAGACCAAAAGAGACATGGAGAAGAACAACAGAAAGGATGTTGAGCAATAGAGGGCTCACCTGGGCAAGAGTGGAAAAAAGACAAAGGACAGGCATTTGTGGAAAACCCTTGTGGAAGCCCCATGTGGCCTGGGCACTTAAGGTTCAGAGAGAGAGTGAGAGAGAGAGAGTCTGATGATGCTCAATTTGCATTGAGGAGAACCAGGCAGTTCTAATTTTAGTTCAGTTTGTGAGCACTCTGTGGATATTAAATCTGACCACAGATAAGATAATAACAGAAGTTCACATGAACATTTAATTCTCGTAGATGTTTGTAAAGTGTGTTTACATTTTACATTAAAAAAATAGTATAAAGGACTGAATTTTATATTGAGAAAACCAGTATATCAGAAAGTACTTTGTACAAGGTTGAAGGCAGGAACAGTTGTACCCATTTAAAAAATGTACAAAGTGAAAGGCAGGTACAGTTGTGAAGGTTTCAAAAATGTGTAATGTCATCACTATAAATAATAATAAATAATGAAAGAAGTCTTTAACAGGTGATAGGTACAACATGGTGGTCTTTCATCATTTAACTTCATGAAACAAGATAACACCAAAAAAAATAGAATAGTTCCACTCTATTCTTTTCTCTCTGTATTTTTTTTCTTGTTGTTGTTGTTGTTGTTGTCTGACAAAGGTTATAGAAGAAATGCCACATTGTTGTCTTTTTTGTTCATATTTTACTCCCACCATTTCTATCATTAATAATAATTACAAAATTCCTCATGCTTATTCTTTTTTTTTTTTCAGACTTCATATATTTATGTAGAAGAAATAGGATGGCATCTTATCTTATACAGCAATAACATATGAGCACTTTTTATGTGCATTAATGAGAATTATTTATACATTATATATGAAGGTAGTAATATTATATATAGTGAATTTTTTCTCAGATTGGTCATGTTAGGTTTCTTGGCAATGTAAGAAGGCAGGTTGCCATTCCTTTCCTTCTTGGCAGTGACTGTCACAAGTCAGTGATCATAGCCATTGTCTTCACACTTGAGATCCTCTGCTTAGAGTGGGGACCATGACCCACAATAACAATAATAAAGAAGAACTGCAGTTGCATCCGAGAAACTAGTACAAATGAAGAGTATGTGGCAAGGTACCAACAAGAAAACAAAGTAATGTTTACTAAGAGCTTACATATTCCCAGTGGCAGCATACGGATGTGAAACATGGATGTTTAAGAATCACTAGAAGAGAGAATAACAGCATTTGAAATGAAATGTTACAGAAGGGCACTTAGAATATCATAGGCAGAACAAAAATCAAAAGAAGAGATACTGATGGGATTAGGTGTTGCAGAAAACTGGCCTGTTAACATCATAAAAATTAGAAAGCTGAGATATTTTGGCCACATCAAGAGACACAATAGCTTGAAGAGGTTGATAGTAGAAGACATAGTGTCTGGCAAAAGAGAAAAGGGATGACTTTGCCACAGATGGACCCAGGACGTCACAGAAAGTCTGAATGTGTCACTGCAAGATGCTGGTCAACTTGCTCAAGACTTGCATTCAGGGAGGCATGAAAGAGGAAACATTCTGGGAAGACATGTCACATGAATGAGTGAAATTCTTCTCATGATATATATATATAGTGGGTGGGAGACTTTCTACTAGTGCATCTCTCATGACTGGACTGTAAAACAGGCACCTGTCACACAAATTGTTTTTGCACTTGAAAAATAATGGATTATGTTTGTCAAGCAATGCAGGGAACACTTAATGTAAGCTGTCATTGCATAATGAGAGACTGAAACAACAGTGCTTATAGGTGGCATTACTAATACTTGTTTTTTTTACAGGAATTTTAGCCATGGCTGACACTCTCCTGTTTGAGGGTACAGAAATCAAACTGGATCCAACATGTTCAGTATTTATTACCATGAATCCTGGCTATGCTGGAAGATCTGAATTGCCAGATAATCTGAAGGTATGATGCATGGCTGTGTAATTATTAATTAAATATAGGAAAACAGAATAATAATTTCCAGTTTGTTATGATGATGACAGTTTTTTGTTTTAAAGTAGGCTGACAGTTGTTTGCAGGTTTTGCTGAAAATCTCTCGTGTTTTGTGTCTGAGCCAAATGCAATGATTGAGTTTAACATTGAGTACAGTCCTGCTTCAGCTGGGTAATTAATATGGAGAAAGTGCCTTGTGCAAATTGTCTCCACTAATCAATTTGTTACAAAGTTTGTAAATTAGATGAGTGAATTAAAGACAAACATTTTTTTTAATGTTTCCTACAGTTTTTTCTAATATAAGAAAGGTTGAGATTTGAAAAAAAAAACAAGGTTAGTCAAAATTTTTGCTTAGCAAAAATCTGTAATACTGTAACTTACTGTACTTGAATAACAGTTCTTTTAAATACTTTAAGGCCTTGTTCCGAACTGTGGCTATGATGGTTCCAGACTATGCACTCATTGCTGAGATCTCCTTGTATTCATGTGGTTTTGTGAATGCCCGCCCACTGTCAGTCAAGATTGTAGCAGTGTACCGCTTATGTTCTGAACAGTTATCTTCCCAGCACCATTATGACTATGGCATGCGTGCTGTGAAGTCTGTCCTCACAGCTGCTGCCAACCTCAAGGTCAGTATTATGCTTTATCTGCAATCTAAAAGATGACCCATTCACTTATATAAGAAGTTATTTATAGTTATTAACATAAAAAAGTAGAAAGGTATTGATATGATAAAAATATAATTAATAATGAATGTATAATTGTAAAGAAATATTTGCTCTTTTTAAAAAAACTCTTGTCCTGCTGTGAACTACTTATTTGGCATTGTAAAGAAAAAAAAATATAAATAAAATAATTGCATCTGTGTGATTTTATTCTTGTTTTTGGGGGAATTCAAATTTTAAACAACAGGAGTCCCCAGTATGCCATAATGGCATGGAAACAGGAATTAAAAGAAAAAAAAGGCCAAATAGGGGCACCATAACATCTCCCAGTTAAAAACAATGGGCATATTTATTATATAGTTGTCTATTTCATCCAGGAATTTTTGGTCAGGTAGTATAAGAGTATTATTAATATTACTTTATTAATACTTCTTATATGTACTATTGAAGGTACTATTAATAATATTTAAAATATTATAATATTACATATATCAGTCACATGATGAGAAGAAACAGTCAGAGAATCCCAAAACAAGCTATCAAATGAAACACAACAGGCTGAAGAAAAAGAGGTCAGCCACGTGAAACTCTAAAGAGGACGTTGTTAAGAGAGGTCAAATTAGGAGGCATAAAATCCCTTGAGTTTGAAAAACTCGCCAAAACCAGCAAAACTTGACAAACTACCATGCAAGTCCTATGTGACATTTAATGGCACAGGAATGATGTAAGATGATGTAAGTGTAAGAGTTGAAGCCAAGGAAAGAGATGGCACTGTTAATAGATAATTAACTTATCATGGCCATGTGACAGGTTATAGGTCATCTTAACTGACTTTCAGAAAAAAATTGGTGTCTGATACACATAAGAGACTAAACTACCACTGAAAATAATTTTTGACCGCAAGGTTCACCAATGTCAGTACAGTAAGGGAATAAGATATTCACGTAAAACGGTTTTGTGTACATAAACTGTGGCCAGACTGAAAAGTATTTTTAAAAAAAGACATAAAAAATGAAAGTTATATCTAAAAGATCATTTTTGCATGTAACACTCTGGGGATGTACAATTTAGGAAATATTTTTAAGGTTAAAAAAAAATTACCAAATTTTGAAAAGAAACTTTGTGTTGCCTTATAACATTTTTAAATTGATATTTTTGAACAGTAGTTCTCATATATAGATGCTTGAGGGAAAAAAGGTGCTTCCTTATGACAAACTTTTTAAAAAAATCTATTTTCATTCTATTTCTAGCTAAAGTACCCAGATGAAGATGAAAACATTTTGATGTTGAGATCCATCATTGACGTGAATTTGCCAAAATTCTTGAACCATGACCTGCCCCTTTTCCATGGTATAACTTCTGACCTCTTCCCTGGAGTGAATCTGCCAGAACCAGATTATGTGGATCTGAACCATGCAATCAGAGAAAACTGTGAGAGGGAAAACCTTCAGTGTACAGACTTTTTCTTGGAGAAAATTCAGCAGGTTTGTATAAATATTTTGAAGTAACTGAATGTTAAAAATGGAAGTGTCCAAAATGAAGAATTTTTCATTTGGGTGAACCTAACGACATAGGTAAATGCTTTTGACAACCGAATATTTTTTTATTTTTAGGCAAATACTTTTGAGGTCTTACATCTTACATCCTTTTTGTGCCGCTAAATGTCACATAGAGTCCGCATGGTAGTTTGCCAAGATTTCCTGTCTTCGGCGAGTTTTTCAATCTCATCAAGAGATGTTATGCCCACTGAACTGGTCTCTCTTAACAATGTCCTCTTTAGAGTTTCACATGGTCGACCTCTTTTTTTCCAGCCTGTTTGTTCTTCACTTAATAGTTTGTTTGGGGAATCCTCTGATTGTTTCTTTTCATCACATGACCGACATATGTTCATCTTTTTCTGATCACCCATTAGACATATTGTTTGTTCATCTGTCTTATCTCTGCGTTGTTCTTGAATTCGTTCAACTTTATACCTCAAGCATTTGTTTTCAAAAGAGTCTGATTTGTTGTCTATTTCTTTAGTTGTTTTCCAGCTTTCACATGCATAAATGAGGGTCGATATTACATTTGAATTTAATAATATTAACTTGGTTTTTGTGCTTATAACTTTTGAATGCCAGATGTACTTTTGAAGTCAGGACCTTGAATAAGATAACAGAAAAGAGAACTGAGGCCTTTGAAATGCATATATATAGAAGAATAGAGTGTATCCAATGGACAGAAAAGAAAACAAAGAAGTTCTAAAACAGCTAGAAGTGAAAAGAGAAATAGTGAAAATCATAAAAACAAGACAATTAAGGAGAGCAAGATGAAAGGGACTATTTATAGTTTTTCTATAGAAGAGAACAAGAGGATGAAAGTGACATAGATGGGTGGACAACATCAATAGAGGAACAGAAACCAGCTTGACCAAGTGCACTACAAAGACAAGACAGAGCAGAGTTGAGATTTATTGTGACCAACCTTCCATGGGAAGATGGCATGAGATGATGATGGCTTTTGACATTAAATTTTGAAAAGACAGAGTAACATGGATGAAGAAACAAAAGGAATAAAGATGGATGAACTGTTTTAAGATTTAAATTGGGAGTGGAGAGCATGGAGATGAAGACGAAAGCTCAGTAATGCCAGTCAGTGGTTGATCTGCCCTCTTACCCAATAGGTTGCAAATTCATTACCTGATAATGATATCATCGAGTGAACAGAGCTATAAAAATTAGTACTCATTAGTGTTGAGGCAAATGATCTCTAAAAATGGAGAATATCTTCCTGCAAGATGGGGCACGCTGGATAACACTGAACACACAGTTGTCAGTAAGTGAAAAAAAAGGACTTTGCATGAAATCATGCAAGGAGAATGAAAATATTTATATGTAGTGGGATTGAAAAGTCTAGTAAGAATCAAATACATGGAATAACAGAAGAGAGAGAGAGGAGGAGAAAAAAAAAAAAGAGGATGATTCTTGCTTGGACTGATGGAGTGGTAGATACTGTAAAGGTAGATAGAGGTGTATGGTGCAGTTTTACAAGGTGGCAGAGGGAGTGAGTCAAGTGAGAAAAAAAATGAATAGAAAGTGTGAGATGAGAATGTATAAATGAAAAACATACAACACCCGATATTTCGGCTTGAGCCTTTTTCAAGGATTACATACACAAACGAGACAAAAAACTAAAATAAAAAAACTTATCTTAATGTGACATCCTCCAAAAGTAAGGAACCACAGAAATATGTGTCCACTAGATGAGGCATAGAGACCACGCAGGGCCACACAAAGGATAAGCTGATAGAGCCAATCGTAAAGAAGAGGCGGAGAGAGGGAGGGAAACAGGTGGAGGAAGGGCAAAAGAAACAGCTGCTAGAGGAGGTGTCGGGGGGGGGGGGGAACGGAGAGATAATGAATGAAGAGCATAAACACCTGCAGGGAGAAAATGTAAAACTGGTTAATAGGACAAGACCCTATCACAAAAAAAGAGAGGGGTGGAAAACTAAAGACGTTAAAGGAAGCTGAAGACATTGTTAATTCCAGCTGGGTGGAGACAGCACCTTATTTTCCAGGTTGTAAAACTGCACCATACACCTCTATCTACCTTAATTATTTGAATCAGTTTTACTGCAGTAGCCATCCCTTTTATCTGTCTAGATACTGTAAAGAAAACATGTCAAGCAATATTATGTTCCTGTCACCTGAAGTCAGTAATGCAGTCCTGCCTGTTGTATAAGGTAAAGGTAACTCTGTCGTGCCTTAGAGGCACATAGGGATATGGTTTTAGAGCCCATATTTTCCTAGACCTGTCAGCACACTAGAGGGTGATGTGGCCAGCTTCACGCCCAATTACCTTTCCTTCCTTGGGTACCCATTTCTACAGCTGGGTAATTGGGGTGCCTCCGGCCGGATTTGAACTCCTGACCTTCACCATGACAGACTAGTACATGTCAACTTGTATCTAAGTATAAATGTATTATTTTGGATTAACAAAACATTTTTCAAGCTGTACAGTCATCTTTAAGAGTATATTTTTCTAATGTGACTTACACTTAATGATATTTTGTTTCAGAAATTTTACTTTTTCATAATATAGTTTTACCATCTTGTCTTTCTCATATTCCTTTCTCCTTTTTTTTTAAGCAGTACAAAATGCTAATTAATTATGGCATTTTTACAGCATTGTGATGTTTTTGTATATCCTGAACACCTAGAAAAGCTCAAGAAAAAGTGCTCAGAGAGATTACAGAAAAATTAAAACTATTTAAAATATAGGGAAAGATTTTAGAATTTATAGACATATCATGAGAGGACTAAAGTTCAGAACCTAGTAATCACTGGCAAACTCAAGGGGAAAAGTTATAAGGAGCCTGCAAGAGAAAATACCTGGATAGCCTGATGAAGTCATATGAAAAAAAGGAAAGACTGTATGATTAGAAGTGCCAAGGAGTACACAAAATAGAAAATCATGATTACAGTTAAGTGTAGCATATAGTGAATGATTGAATACTTTGTATTTTCACGTCATGTTTCAGATCTATGAGATGATGATTGTTCGTCATGGATTCATGATAGTAGGTGAACCTCTAGGTGGAAAAACAAGTGCATACAGAACGCTTAGTCAGGCCTTAGGAACACTGAAAGAAAAAGTGAGCTTTTCAATCTTTTTTGGCAGAAAAATGTCATGTTCACTTTTTAATCTTTAATATAAGCCAGCTTTATAAATCCAGGAAATAGTATGTTCAAGACAAAATTTAAAAAAAGACACCAGAAGCCATAATTTGTCTGTGCAAGCAGATTGAAATAATTTTTGACAATTTCAGTGTTTGCAATAAACACTGTTGTGAGATTAATATGTACATTTCTGATCAATAATAGAGCCGTATAAGTTATATAAGTCCTATAAATTCTCAATTTGTTTCATTAATTTTTAATAATCTGTGCTCAGATATCTTGTTTGTTGCTCTTGTTTTAAATGGAATTAGTCTGTTGACAGTTTTTATTATGCTGCATTCATGACTTAATGTACTGGTGTATTTCTTCTTTTTTCATAACTGAAATCCATTTCTTATATTTTAGGAACTGATGAATGAAAATAGGGTTCAGATAACTGTCATCAATCCAAAAGCCATAACCATGGGCCAGCTTTATGGTCAGTTTGATCCAGTTTCTCATGAGTGGTCTGATGGTGTGCTAGCTGTTTCATACAGAGCTTTTGCAACTTCTTTAGTAAGTTTGATTCTCCTGTGACATGAAGCTCACATGTAATAATACTGTTGTACTGGGTACTAAGGGACATGTAATAATATTGTTGTACTGATTACTAAGGGACATGAGGGATTCTTGGATGTACATAGAAAAATAGGTGATTGCAGAGCTTCTGAAAATACTCAGCCTTGAATAGGATCATGTCCTTCTCTATCTCATTTACCTAGCTGCCATGACACAGTCTGTTTTCATTGGACATCACAAGGAAGTTTAGTAGAGCTAAAGTTTTGCCAGCCTGGCAGTTGTTTGCAGTTGTTGTTCTTGTTCCTTTCTAAAATTAGGTCACCAGTACACGAAGGTAATAGAGGATTTCTTGTACATATATGGTGGTATGTGGCCAGTGCACCTGCCTGCTGATCAGAAGGTCCCAGTTTCTATTTTTTGCTCAGGTGGAATTTTTTTCAGGCTGACCAGCAGTAGGGTCAACCTAGTCTCAGGAATGGGTATCTGAGGTTTCTCTAGACAGGTGCTAACATCCTTGCTTCCATTGCTGTAGTGGCCTTCACACACCTACTACATGCAGATGCTGAGAGAGAGAGATGACACACACACTCACTCACTCATTCACTCTCTCTCACTCTCTCTCTTTCTGTGTATGTAATATAAGAAATTTATCAAAATCCACTGAACAAACAGCTAGAAATGTTGACACGTTACAGACATGAACATTCAAGCAGTATATTAGCCTCATGAAGCATTTATACACCAACAACTCACAGACCTCTGGGAGTCATGACCCAGAGGGGCCCACTACCCTTGGAGTGTCAGAAGTTTAAAGGGCCAAAACACTTACCTGAGAGGGGTACATACAGGGTCCAGCATAAAGCATAGCTTTAAGTACTGACGTAGTGTGCAGAAAATGATTATGTATGAAAAAGAACCGTAAGGTCAGAGATGCAGCACACAGATGGTAATTTTTAACAATGGCTTCTTGGAAAATCTAACAAAGCACATTCACCATTGAAACTTTTTCTAAAAGTGGAGAATTGTCTATTACTGTACAACGAAAGTTTCGTCGCCATTTTGAGTTGCATCCCCATGATAATGTTCCAAATTGGAGAACAATTTTGAGGTGGGTCAAAAAATTTAAAGAAACCACTAATTGCCTTAATAACAAGTCTACTGGTCATCCAAGAACTCACAGACACCTGAATGAATTCAAGAAGTCCTCAGCGCATTGCTTCGTAGCCCTCGGCGATCAGCTGTTAGGCATGCTTTGATATTTGGTATGTCGGATCACTCGCTGTGTCGCATGATTTATAATCATCTGCATTTCCAACCTTTCAAGTTGAAAGCTGTGCAGCAACTGAGTGATTTGGAGAAAATTAACAGACTTGACTTTGCTACCAATTTTCTAGCTTGCATTGAAGAAAATCCGAATTTACTCAATAACCTCATAATGTCTAATGAAGCACATTTTGAGTTGTTAGGAAGTGTGAACAAGCAAAATTTCAGAAACTGGTCAGCTGAAAATCCACAATTACTGCATGAGAAACCGCTCCATAGTGAACGAGTAACAGTGTGGTGTGGCGCTGCATCATTCGGCGTCATTTTTTTGAAAACAAAGATGGGCATCCTCTTACTGTTAATAACAATCTCTATGCGCAGATGCTAACTAAATACTTCATTCCAGAGCTGGCCAATAGAAATAAGAGACTAATATGGTTTCAACAAGATAGAGTAATTGCCTACACAGGCTGTCAGTCCATGGCCATGTTGCGACAAGCATTTCCCAATCATCTTATTTCCAGATTTGGGGATATTCATTGGCTGGCAAGGTCACTGGATTTATCGGCCGCAGACTTCTTTTTATGGGGGTATCTCAAGAACACGGTGTATGCTAGATGACCACAGTCAATTGCAGACCTAAAGGATCACATCCGACACTGCATTCAAAATATCCCTTTAAACATGTTAAATGGGTGTTATGCAGGAATTTTCCAGACACCTGGCTGAATGTATCAAATGCAATGGCGGGCATCTAACTGGTGTAATTTTCAAAACCTAAATATGATTGTCAGTAATTATAAAATTACCCACTTTTCTGAGTTTCATTGAACTTTTTTTTATAAAAAAAAATATGCAGCTTAATTTATTTTCCATTTTAAAAATCCAGCTATGCTTTATGCCAGACCCTATATATGCATTGGTTTCTGTTTTTTTTTAAATGTATGACAGAGGGGTCTCAATTTTTGGATAATTTCTTGTAGACATTTTATGTGATTCTGTAGATTCATGGATTGTACATATTGTAGGATGTTTTTTATCACCTACGTCATTAGTTTTTCAGGTGTCTGGTAATATCCTTTTTATTATGCTTTGTAAATCATGGGTTGTTTATTATTATTATTAGACAGATGATCGCAAATGGCTTGTTTTTGATGGACCTGTTGATGCTATCTGGATTGAAAACATGAACACTGTGTTGGATGATAACAAAAAGCTTTGCCTAATGAGCGGGGAGATCATTCAGCTGGCTCCCACAACCAATTTGATTTTTGAGCCCATGGACCTTGAAGTAGCTTCCCCTGCTACAGTAAGTTTAGTGTTGCAAATTTCTTTTTTGTTTGAACTATGAGAGAGGCATTTTTTTAACTGGTTTATTTATTTCGTTTATAATTATTATTATATATCTCTCTCTCTCTGAACCTTAAGTGCCCAGGGCACATGGGGCTTCCGCAAGGGTTTTCCACAAATGCCTGTCTTTCGCCTTTTTTTCTGCTCTTGCCCAGGTGAGTCCTCTATTGCTCAACATCCTTTCTGTTGTTCTTCTCCATGTCTCTTTTGGTCTACCCTTACTTCTGCTCCCCTGTGGTGTCCATCTTAGTGCTATTTTTGGTAGTGAGTTGTCAGTCATTCGGAGCACATGTCCCAACCATCGCCAGCGTCTTTCCTCAATAATTGTTGTCAGTGGTTTCATCTGCATTTCTGCCAATAAGATGTTATTTCTTTTTGGTGTTTGGCCAAAATATTTTTTTAATTCTACGTAAACATTTAGTCTGGAAAGAATTCAACTTGTTTTCTATGGTTTTGGTGATTTTCCAGCATTCACTTCCATAGAGTAGTACACTTAGAACATTACTCTTAAATATCCTGATTTTCATATTTATGCTTAGTTTATTTGATTTCCATATATTCTTTAGCATTGCAAAAGCCTGGTTTGCTCTAGTAAGTCTGCTGTTGATGTCCTCTGTGCTGTCTCCATTTTCTACTACTCTGCTGCCAAGGTATACAAATTCGTTGACTTCCTCCACTAACTTGTTATCTACTCTGAGTACATTTCTGTTGTTCACATTTTGCTTCATTAACTTTGTCTTTCCTACGTTGATCTTTAGTCCTATGTTGTTTGCATTCTGGGTTAACTTGTTTATTTTATCTTGCATATCTTTGTGACTGCTTGATAATAGACAAATATCGTCCGCAAAGTCAAGGTCCTCCAGCACTGTGTTAAGGGTCCATTGTAATCCTCTGCGTTTGTCTGATGTTGCCTCCTTCATTAACCAGTCTACTGCCAAGATAAATAATGTTGGTGATAGTACACATCCCTGTTTCACTCCTGTTTGTACCCTAAAGCTGCTGGAGGTATGTTCTCCACAGATAACTTTGCACTGAAAACCCTCGTATAGGGCTTTGATTACATTAACTATTTTATGGGGGAGGCCATGCCATCTTAGGATTTTCCACAGTGCATCTCTGTTGACACTGTCAAAGGCTTTCTCAAAATCTATGAATAATGCATATGTTGTGCTATGCCACTCATTTGCCTGTTCTAATATTTGTCTAAGTACAAATATGTGGTCTATGCATGATCTTCCTTTCCTAAATCCTGTCTGCTCTTTCCGAAGTTTTTCCTCAAGTGTTGGTACAATTCTGTTGATGATTATTCTGCAAAATACTTTACTAGTGAGTGGCAGTAGGGTAATGCCTCTCCAGTTCCCGCAATCTCTGAGGTCACCCTTCTTTGGTAGTTTTACTATAAGACCAGTTTTCCACTCCTCTGGGGCTTTTTCTAGATCCCAAATTTGTTGTAATATCCGGCAAAGTTGTTTTGGTGTTTCTGTTTCTTCTGCTTTCAACATCTCAGCAGTCACTTCATCTTCACCTGGTGCCCTGTCTGATTTTAGCATCTTTATCGCCTCTTTTACTTCATTTATTGTTATTGGTCCTGTATTGATGTTTAGTTCCGCTTTTGCTTCAGGTATATCTATTGCTTGTGCTGCTTGTGTTCTGTTTAGTAGGGTGTTAAAGTGTTCCCTCCATCTTTCAATTTTTTCTCTTTCTCCACTGACCAGTTGTCCATTTTGTGTTCTTACTGCACTTTCACATCTTGTATTGAAGTTACCTGTCATCTGCTTTGTGATTTTATATATGGTTTTCATGTCATTTGTATATGCTGCTTTCTCTGCTGTCTCTGCTAAGTTGTCATAATACTGACGTTTATCTTGACGGCATGATTCCTTCACTTCTTTGTCTTTTTGTGCATAATTACTTAAAACTCGTTCTTTAAGCCGTTGTGATTTGGTGTTCAGTAATTTTTTCTTGATTTCTTTTCTTTGCTCTATCTTTTCCCATGTGGTCTCACTTATCCATTCCTCTTTTCTCCTTTTCCGATATCCCAGCACCTCTTTTGCTGTTTCCTGTAGTGTTTTATTGAACTCTAATATGGACATTTCTGCTTCGTCTTGTAGGACACTGAAACGGTTCTTAAGTATTATTGAGAATTCATTTCTTGTTTGCTGGTCTATCAGTTTTCTTGTATCAAAATGTATCTTTCTGTGTTCTCCGATTCTGGCTTTCCTTAATTTTAGTTTTATTTTTGCTACCAGAAGGTTGTGATCACTTCCTATATCTGCTCCTTTCCTTACTCGCACATCTTGTAGTGACCGTTTCCACTTGTTGTTTATTAGTATGTGATCGATTTGGTTTTCTGTGGTTTTATCTGGTGACCTCCAAGTCACCTTATGGATGTTTTTGTGTTGGAAAATTGTCCCTCCGATGGTCATCATGTTTTCTTCACAGAAACTGCACAGTCTTTCTCCATTTTCATTTATTTCTCCGATTCCTTCTCTTCCCATGATTCTTCTTCTATCTTCATTTCCTTCACCTACTTTTGCATTGAAGTCGCCCAAGATGAGTAGCATATCATGCTTGGGTATTGTTTCTACTGTGGCTTGGAGGCTGTTGTAAAAATCTTCTTTTAATTCCTCTTCAGCTGCTTCTGTTGGTGCATAACAAACTATAATAGACAGCTTCGTGAATCTTGAGTTGAACCGTGCATATAATAATCTCTCATTTATTGGGGTCCATTTCAGCAATGCTCTTGATGCTTCTTTTGTTATAATCAATGCTACTCCTCCTTCATGAAGATCTTCTTTACCTGACCATATTATTGTATCTTCTGTGTGCTGTGTTGTTAATTTCCTTCTGCCTTGTCCTGTCCATCTTGCTTCTTGTATTCCTAGTATGTCTAGTTTGTATCTGTGCATTTCCTTGATGGTTTGTGCTAGTTTTCCAGTCTATTATATATTATAATTATAATCTATTATTATATAGTTTATGGAAATTGTCCTGCTTGCCCAAAACAGTTGGCATCATGTAAGCATGTTATGCCTGTCTTGAATTTTGTAAACTTATTGCTGTACATCACTGATATGCATATTTCATGGTGAATGTTTGAGGGGTTCAGACCTCTGGTAGACAAGATTTGGATAACAGAACATACTTCTTCCTTAGAGTACGCCTGCAGCATTGTTGCCTTCTTGATATGTGCCAATTTTGGCATGCTACTTAGCAATGATGGTGCTATCAGCTTACTGACATCATTAATCTTGGTGCTAACAGATGGTACAATTCTCATGATGTTTAATGTGTCAAAAATATTTAAGTTTTCTCTGTTTAATCCTCTTTACTAGCCAACTTACTTCAGTATTAAGTTCTTGTAATATGGATATATTTGTTCCTTTTTTGTGTCCATGATATTTGAAGGACTTTTCTTTAGCATTTACATTCAACACAACTAAGGGATTTCTATCTGTTCTTTCAGAAATTTTATTCACATTTTTTAACTTTCATTTGATTCACTTTCATACTTAAAGTGACAGTGGCTGTAGAAGCTTTTAAAATATAAGCCAAAGAAGAGTACCCAAAATCAAATGAGAACAGGGCATAGAAAACCAAGAAATAACACAGAAACTAATAACAAAGTGAAATGAGGAGATAGAGCTGGTTGTGGATACAATCTAAGTGTGAAAATAAAGATATAAGTGCTTTAATGTAAATTTGCCATTATGTTTCACCAAATCAAAGTGAAGAAGGAAGATATGGAGAGACTTGGATGTGTGACCATAGGAAAAAAAAGGAACAGTAAAAATGAGATGTGTGTGGATGTTCATGCATACATGCTGAGTAGAACTGGAAGAATGCCCATAGACTCTCATGGCTTTTCTCTCTTGTTTTTGTTATAATATGAAAGAGAGGAGAGAAGTGTTTGATAGATGTTTTATTAAGTTAAATATAAAAACTACTCATGTCAACACATGGGATAGGCCAACAACCTTTTCCCTGTAAAAAAAAAAAAATGGAGCATTACAGAAACATTGAGAGGAAAACCAGGAAACTTTGTCTTGGAAAAGGAAGGAGGATGTCAACACAGGCCCTCTTTTAAGGTGATTGTCAATACCATATACTTTTTTGACATTTGGGCCTTTGCCTGTCAAATTGTACACCTAACAACAAATATTAGGCTTTGTGTTTTTCAGCATTTTTTAAAGCATCCTGAGATGTTGTATTGAACACTGGAAATACAATGTTCATATTTTCCTGGGAGAAATGAAAGGTCAATAAATGTATGAATGTCATTTTTGAGGCTAAGATATTTGTAAAAGCTAAAAAAAAAAATTGTGCCTTTGAGAAGTTGAGTTCTAATCCACACATTTAAAAAAATGAACTGGCTGTTTTGTTGCACATTAGAAGTTATGTTAATCTTTGAGAGTTTAGGTCTTAATTTTTCCACTAGTTTCAACTGAGAAACACGTAAATGCCTTTGAATGTAAATGTTACAGAAGAGTCCTTCAAATATCACGGACACAAAAAAGAACAAATATATGCATAATACAAGAACTTAATATTGAAGAAGGTTGGCTAGTAAGGAGGATTAAACAGAGAAAACTTAAATATTTTAGACATATTAAATGTCATGATAATCTAGAGAAGACCATCTTGGAAGGGTACATAATGGGAAAAAGAGGAAGACCAAGGCAAAGATGGCTGCAAGACATCGTTGATGATCTGCAAATGGATGCATCAGCAGCAGGCAGTCTTGCTCACAACCGAGAGGCCTACAGGAGAGCTGTTAGGGAGGTGAAGTTCTGCAAAGGACATGCAAATGAATGAATGATTGAATTTCAGTCTTAATTGTAATACACAATTCCTGCTTATCTTACAGGTTTCTCGCTGTGGTATGATCTACATGGAGCCCCAGACTCTAGGATGGCGCCCCCTTGTGAAATCATGGATTAATCACCTTCCATCAACCTTAACTGAAGTTCACAAGAGTGTCATAACTGACATGTTTGAAAGATTTGTAGATGCTGGTCTACACTTGGTCCACAGAAGTGGTGTAAAGGTGACACTGAAGAAGATGAACTTTCATGTTATTGATTTATCATTTCCAATTTCCAGCTAAGATATAACATTCCTGGTTCATAGAATAGTTTCATCATCATCATCTTGTGCTGTCTTCATGGAAGGTTGGCTTCAATGAATCTCCATTCTGCTCAGTTTGTCTTCATAGTGCACTCAGCCAAGTATGTCCCTGTCTATCTCTTGATGCTGTCCACCCAACTATGTTGTTGTTGTCCTCTTGTTTTCTTCCCATCGACCTTGCTCTCAAGAAGAGTCTTCAGTACAGTGTTATGCCTCTTGACATGCCCAGAGTATCTTAGTTGTCTTGTTTTTGTGATTTTCAATATTTCTCTTCTCACTTCTAGCACTTGTTTGTTTTCTTTTCTGTCCACAGAATGCACCATATTCTTCTATATATCTACATTTCTTAGGTCTCAGTTTTCTGTTCAGCTTGTCTTATTTAAGGTCAATGCTTCTACACCATGAAGGAATATTGAGTATATGTAGCATTTTACTATGCATAGTATCAGTTGCTGTGATGCTTGTTTTGACATAAGAATCTTCCTCTTCATTGCCCGGTTTAGGCAGTGGGAAGATCAAGTGTGCTGTAGCTATTTTGATCATAGTTTTTTTATTACAATAAGCTTAAAATGAATGTTGTAATAATTACTGTTATACAGGGCTGTGGAGAGCAGGCCAGGCTCTGGGGTTTGTTAATATTAGGCCACCTAAATCAAATGTTATATAGAGTTTTCCTGAATTTTATCTCTATTAAAAAAAAAATAATAGAGGAACAGCAGGAATGCTGGGCCACCTTAACAGTTCAGGGCCCATGAGTACAACCTCAGTGCTCACCTTCTCTCACCAGGCCTGTGGCTGCAGCAAAATTCTGAGCGGGGAATGAAGATGTTTTTTTTTTATGATTCATCATAGGAGCTGTCCCCAACCACTGACTCCAACTTAGTCACGTCTTTGATGAACCTGATTGACTGTCAGCTGGATGAGTTTCATGATGAGGCAAAAGTTGCACAGCTAGAGGAAAGGGAGATTATCACATGGCTTGAGGTAAACAGATAACTTGCTGAAGATTTTTTTTAAAAAAAATCGTAATGAGGAAGGAATAAGCTGTTGTCATCATGATATGCTATTTTGCAGTAGGACTCCAACATAAACTGTCCGTGCTTGTGAGGTGCAGGATATCTGTGTTTCTTACTTTCAAGAACAAAATGCTTCTTGTACATCACATGTTTGCCTGTCAGTCTCTGTCTTTTTCATACCTAGGCTTCCTTTGAAATGTTTCCTCCCATTATAAATCAAATTAAATGTTCTTGATGGCTGATGTCATGGTGAAAGCATGGTGAAAGTATCATTCTGGATACAGAACCTTCTGTGGCAGACTTCCTGGAAACGTATTGCCAGAGATGAAGCGCAATATATTTTTGTGTAAAGGATAAGAAAAGGAGATCTGCTCCATGGTGATATGTCCAAGATATGGTGTTAATCTCTGTCATCTCTGTGAACCTTAAGTGCCCAAAGCACATGGGGCTTCCGCAAGGTTTTCCAACAAGTGCCTGTCCTTTGCCTTTTTTTCCTCTTTTGCCCAAGTAAGCTCTCTATTGCTCATCATCCTCTCTGTTGTTCTTCACCATGTCTCCTTTGGTCTGCCCTTACTTCTGTCCCCCTGTGGTGTCCATCTTAGTGGTATTTTTGATAGCGAGTCATCAGTCATCCGGAGCACATGTCCCAGCCATCACCAGCATATATGGTGTTAATGGCTACATATTTTTTTGGCTTGTCAGAACAATAGAGAGTGATGTGGCCAGGATCACGCTAGCTGGCTGTCCTTCTCTAGCTTCAGGAGGAGCCAGGTGTTAATTTTTACATATGGGTTGACTTTGGTGCCAACATCCAGGATCATCTTCTAACCACCAGCACCACCATGAGAAATACCACCATGACAAATGAGCACACTAACCACTTCTCTACTAATCAGTCAGTTATTTGCATGTCTCTTGCGAAACTTTGCCTCCCTAACAGCTCTCCTGTAGGCCTCTCGATTGTAAGCAAGATGTCCTGCTACTGATGCATTCATTCACAGATCATCAACGATGTCTTGCAACCTTCTTCACCTTGGTTTTCCTCTCTTTCTTTTTCCCTTTATGTACCCTTCCAAGACAGCCTTCTCTAAATTCTAATGACGTTTAATATGTCCAGAATATTTAAGTTTTCTCTCTTTAATCTTCTTTACTAGCCAACCTTCTTCAATATTAAGTTCTTGTAGTATGGATATATTTGTTCTTTTTTGTGTCCATGATATTTGAAGGATTCTTCTACAGCATTTACATTCAGAGGTATTTATGTGTTTCTCAGCTGTTTTGTTAAGTGACTAGGTCTCACAGGCATATGTTGCACTACTAATACTAATACACTAGTTAATATGAATCACTGAGCATACTCATCTCCACAAAAAAGAAACTGCTAAATGAACTGACTTGTGGCACTGTGTATCTTTAAACACTTATCATGGTTGCACTCCACAGTAACCAAATGTTACTTTTTCTCAGAGCATATTCTTCTTTGCCATGACTTGGTCCATTGGAGCCAGCAGTGATGACAAAGGGAGGTTCAGATTTGACAAACTTGTTAGAGAACTGAGTTCAGTAAGTTCTTTTTATAGAGAGAGAGAGAGAGAGAGAGAGAGAGAGAGAGTGTGTGTGTGTGTGAGTGTGTGTGTGTGTGTGGGTGGGTGGGTGGGTGTGTGGGTGGGTGGGTGGGTGTGTGTGTGGGTGGGTGTGTGTGTGTGGGTAGGTGGGGTGTTTTTTTCAGAAAGGTGGATAAGAGTTTAAATCAAGAAATTTATCTAAATGTAATGCACTATGCTTTAAAGGAATGCAACAACAAAAAAATGGCAGAGATATTGAAGAAATATATATTTATATAATGACTGTGTGAGCATGAGAAGAATGACAAAGATGTTGATTAAGCTTCAAGTTTATCAGAAAATACATGGAATTTAAAAGAAATCTGAGCAAAGATGTCTTAAAGATTCACTGATCGCAGCATAGAACTTCTTTTTTTTTTGAACTGTGAATGATGAAGGACCGCATGAAACTCTGAAGAGGACATTGTTAAGAGTGGCCAAATTAACAGGCATAAAATCCTTTGATGAGGTTGAAAGACTCGCCGAAGACAGGAAAAATTGGTGAACTACTTTGCGAGCCCTATGTGACATTTAACGGCACGGGAAGGATATAAGATAAGAATGATGAAGAGGAAAGAGATGCCATTTATGAAAAGATGTGTCAGTTTTTAAAGCATTTGATCTGTGTTAGGTAGTTGAGTTTTTCATTTCAGTCAAATTTATTATTTCTTTTGCTGAAAAATTTCTGTGTGGTAACTTTTTGTAACAGGGTGGGATGACAGAAGAAACAAGAAAAGATATTGGCCTTGTTGACCTGATTGAGCCTCCCATGAAGCCGTATGTTAACCCTTTCCCACCTAAGGGCAAAATTTATGACTACAGATTTGTCAAGGAGGTAAGCACACAGTACACATATCTAATGATATAAAGAAGTGTTTAATGAAAAAGTATTAATGTTGCATTAAATATATCAATACTTTTTTTTTTTTTTTTTTAAATAAAAATGTCACATCCCCCCCCCCTCCCATTCTTTAAAGGGTTTTAAAAGTCTGATGCATGGATGTGATATCTCATTTACTTAATGATTTTTTTGCATTATATTTCCGTATTTCTACTCTAATGTTTCATTTTTACTGATTGGATTTCTGATTATAACTCAGCAGAGACTGTTCAGAATTCAAAAGATGAAGAAGATTCCTTGGATACATCTTGAGAAGACATGTGTTACACATGATGATTAGTGGAAAACTCAAAAGATAATGAAATAATGAAAGACTAAGAGAGAAATATGTGAACTTTCTGACAAAAGAAAAGTGCAGCAGATATGATTAACAGTAAAAGGAAGAACACAAAATGGATTAATTTTATCACTAAATACATGATGGCACAGCACTTTTTCATGAATGATTGCCTTGAATTCACAAATATGCAAGAGTGGTTTTTTTTTTCAGGGTTCAGGCAAGTGGTTATCTTGGTCTGAAGACATTAAGGATGCACCGCCCATCCCTAGAGAGGCTGTCTTTAACGAGATCATTGTACCAACAGTGGACACTGTGCGATACACAGTATTGTTAGATCTGATGAGCCAACATGGCAAACCATGTCTGTTTGTTGGACCTACTGGAACTGGCAAAAGTTGCTACATCACTGTAAGCAGCAAATCTTTGTATGGCACTTGTTTGTAAGTTTAAAGTCTTTGGTTGGTTTAAAATGATGGTCAGATTTACAAAAATTATTACTGTGAAGCTTGTGAGACTGTGGAGATGTGCTGCGTAAGTGAAGGAAGAAACTGGGCAAAACTTGACAGAAAGCATTAATGTCAAGAGACTGGATCTTGTAGCACAAAGATGATCTGTTGTTACTATAGCTGTGTATGTCAAATCAGATATTGGTAGACTTAACTTGGCAGTTTTTACATAAACTTTACATTTGCCTACTTTAGAGCCATCTTCTAAGCTGAAAATAGCTTTATTATGAAACTTGCATTCATTGGATGAGTATTTAAATACAGGAGTCTTTACTCTGAGATGACAGTAGATAAATATGAATATTCTATAATGATCTGTGGCTTCTGATGTTCAGTCAGTCATTTGCATGTCCCTTGTGGAACTTTGCCTCTTTAACAGCTCTCCTGTAGACCTCTTGGTTGTAAGCAAGATGCCTTGCTGCTGATTCATCCAGTTGCAGATTATCAATGATGTCTTGCCATGAATTTAGTGCTGCTATTTGGTTTTCACAGTAAGTTCTATTCCTGCTTCAGGATTTCTTGCTGAACAAACTGAATAAGGAAGTGTACAAGCCAAACATCGTCAACTTCTCTGCCCAGACCAGTGCCAACCAGACACAGAACATTATCATGTCCAAACTTGACAGAAGAAGAAAGGGGGTATATGGCCCTCCTCTTGGCAAGAAAGCAGTATGTTTGTTTTTATTGTCAAATTTAAATAATACCTGAGTTACATAAAGCTTGAATGTTTTGCAGACATTGGTTTCTTACATGAAGTGTGCTTATTATTCAAGTCAAATATTTTAACTTATAGAGTTTTCATATGTTAGTCACTTTTCAAAATTTATGAAGTCAGTTTAGAATGAGATAATTTTGTAAGCTTACATCACTCATTGCTTACATCATCAGCATTGTCATTTCTTGCTGTATGCATTTTTTGTAGTTAATTGCCTAGATTTCTGTTGCACCAGGTAACAGTCAAATGCTTTGAAATTCATGCAACCAGGTTATTTAGCAAAAGTCCTTCCAGTTACAGCAGAAAACTATTGATTCAAGAAGCATCTTGAATGTCTGAAACTTTGCCTGAATCTTTTGATGTATGTCTTGGTTATTCATTCAAGATTTGGCATGCTATATTCACATCTCTCAACCATTTATCTGATCTGTTTATAATCATTCCTATTTGCAAGATTGTGTTTGTTGATGATCTGAACATGCCCATGCAAGAAACTTATGGAGCTCAGCCACCCATCGAGCTGTTAAGACAGTGGCTTGATCATTGGAATTGGTATGATCTGAAGGACACATCAGTCATCAAGCTCATCGACCTTCAGTTTGTTGGAGCCATGGGTCCACCAGGTTAAATCTGTTTTGCAAATTTTAATGAAAGGCAACAGAGTCAGTTTTTAAAATTCTCAAGACATTTTAACTTTAAAAGCATAGTCAGGTATAAAATTTGTAAACCAAAGGCCAGGTATAAAATTTATAAGCCAAGGCCAGGTATAAAATTTGTAAGCCAAGGCCAGGTATAAAATTTGTAAGCCAAGGCCAGCAATAAAATTTGAAACAGTTTCTGTGTCACATTTTGAATGTGTAAATAGGTTTATATATTTATTTAAAATTTTTTTAAAAAGAGAAAAAAACAGATGGCAAGCTATTTTTAAAAATTCTGACTTTCATGATGCAATTCATGACTTTGATGAAAGGGAAAAGTAACTGGACACATTTTGTGAACTTAAGATAAAAATAAATTAAAGAATAAACTAGTACAGGAACAGTGCATAGTTATCAGTCAGGTCCCTAAACTCTTTCCACCACGTTATTTCCAAAAACGTTACATACTGTACCGTTGATGCAGACATTTACACATTGGGGGGGGGGGGTCCCTGTGTAAAAGCTATTGTACTGAACCTTTTCCATGATCACCACTTGTGCATCACATTAAAATAAGTGGAAATGAATGAATATTCCATAAATGAAGTTATTTGTCATTAAAAAAATACAAAGAAAAGGAAAAAAACACAACTGGGATGAAACGACGGAATGTTTTTTTGGGCACTAAAAAAAATTTTTTTAGGGCTGAACAATAAAATCTACTTTATGCTTCCTTAATTGTGTCATAATCCAATATAAAATATCTAGTTCAACACAGAAACATCAATATTTATGGGTGTTTTTGACATCCAATAAATGTAACAGGTCTACAGCTATGAGAAACACATATAGTAAAATAGGTCTAGTTGATCGGTGTGACCATTCTACCACACGATCTCGAAAAAAACTTGAATTTTACACTCTGATTGTGATATTCAACATGTCTCCCATTATCAGGTATGGCAGAAAAACACTAGTTAAACTTTGGATTCAGAAGACCTCTGACTGATTAAATGAAAAATTACATCGAGTTTTCAACGAAAAAAAATTCTTAAACCTTGTAGGGCTGGAACGCTGGGACAGAAATACCGGAACAGACCTTTTGGGGCTGGCGCGGGTCAAAAAAGAAACTGTAGGATGTTAACTCCAGGATATTCCAGTCAGCTGAACTGAAAAAATATTGACACATGACACTTATGTTATGGAACTGCTTATGAAAATTAAGAATATTTGCTTGCGTGGCAAAGAATGATGTAGCTAATTGCCCACATAACTGTTTATTTAAAATAAAACATGTCAGTATTGATTTGGAAATCAGTCCCATATATAAAAGACTGTACCTCAGATTGTAGTGGGTATGAAAAAGAAGCACTTGGTTTATTTTTGTCACTTGTATAAAGGATGGATATTTTATTTATATGTACAGGATGAGTGAAACGTTCCACTACACCTGTCTCCTGTTGTTATGAGTAGTGTGATTTTTTTATGCTGTATTTATGAATGTACCTGTTATAGATCTAGGATTCGTCTCAGCAGAGATCATGATGGAACTCACAGTGACGTCCTAGATTCATAACAGATACAATCATAAATCTAGCATAAAAAAAATCACACTACATATAAATAAAGGTGAAATGGCACTATATGTTTCCATGTTTATATTCCCTTTATATTTCTATATATCAGAATCTCTGTGCATTAAGATCTATATGTTTGCCGTGACTAGCAAATTACAGGTCTGTTCTTTAGGTGGAGGTCGCAATCCTGTCACTCCAAGATTTCTGCGTCACTTAAACACTGTCACCATCAATGAATTCGAGGATGACACGATGGTTACCATCTTTAGAAACATTATGGACTGGCACATCAGTTCCAGGTATATGCCTTAAATTATGAAAAACATTACTTTATAATTTTTTAATAAAATGTACAGTGAAAAAATATCTGTCTGGTACTTTTTTACACAGGAAAATTCTCATATACTTTGTATATAACTGAGAACTTAAGAGCGGGAGAGAGAGAGAGAGAGAGAGAGAGAGTAGTATAAACATGGAAATAACTTTTTTGTACAAAAGAATGTGCTTATAAATTTCAAAGATTTTGTTTTCTTTTTCTAATTTATTTCTGAAATATTCTAAGAAGAAAAGTAAACTGAAAGAAAATGAAGATTTTTATTTTAAGATCTTGTACATTGTATAATTTGTTCACAAAAAATATTAATAAAACTATTCCACTGAACTACAGGGGCTTTAGCAATGAGTTCAAACCTTGTGCTGACCATATTGTCCTTGGCACTCTAGAAGTGTACAAAGAGGCTATGCATAATCTTCTACCAACTCCAGCCAAATCTCACTACTTGTTCAACCTGCGAGATTTCTCCCGTGTCATTCAGGGAGTTCTTCTTTCAACCCCAGAAACAATGGAGGATCCAACTTCACTAAAAAAACTGTGGGTTCATGAGGTAAATTTTCATGTATTTCATTTTGAGATGTGATTTTACCTTGTTGGTTTATGCTTGAGGCTTGTTTTCTAAGGTTTTGCTTGTTATTTCACCAGTTCATCCAAGTCCTTGTGGCTGACAGCTGATTCTGTACATTAATTCTTCCCATGCTGCAGGAAGAAACACGGACGTTCCATTGGGTGCCAGAGTAGAAGCGCGGGTCTTTATATGTATAGGGGGTATAGTTGTAAAAGTGAATGTAACAAAGTATTTCCATGTTAAAAGTATATGTATTATGCATCAAAATAGCTGTAAATATAAGAAGATTTCGTAAATGAAGTGTTTTTTAGGAAAAATGTAGTGTGATGATTTTAGCTGATAATTGTGTACTACTTACCATCGGCGATGTCTAGATATACACTATTTTCCAACGGTGATGTCTAGATCTACTTGTAGATTTCATCCAATCTCATCGTGTGATGATATATGCCATGTTCACTAAAATAATGTCTGAAATAATCTTGTAACTACTTCTCCAGTCTATTTAATAGGTCTAGATCTACTTGGGGTACATTCAAGAACAGTGGTCTGGTCATAGGACATATCTGTATGTCTCCAAAATCACAATAAATATTAACATTTTTCTATTATAAACATTGATATCACTTGGATGCTAGCCACGCTTTGGATTGAATAATGAAGGGTCACTAGACGTGCAGATAAAACATGTAAAATCAAAAGTTACATCGGTTTTTACACTGAAATGAACCAAACCTCACAATTGTGATTTTGGCACAGATTTAACTAACTGGAAATCTTCACAACTGTGCATCTGGCACGGGAAGAGTTAAACCACATTTTGTACTTCTTTTATTTAGCTATATTGTCTTGACTACATGCCAGCACCACCCAAAGAAATTTATAAATGTCCTTTACATTCATGTATATGTCAAATTTCATTTTTATTACAATTAGGTTTTCAGAGTGTACTATGATCGTCTGGTTGATGATTCAGACCGTGCCTGGTTATTCACAACCACACGGAAAATTGTTCAGGACAAGATGAGGGAGGATTTTGACCATATTTTCATGCATCTTGATTCCAATGGTGATGGCAAGGTAAATTTAATCTTGGGTATGCAACAGCTTTTATTGTCAAAAACAATCTGTCATAATATCTATTAGTTTTGATATGTCAAACTGGCAAGTTGATTTCTAACTTCAGACATGATTCTGGAGCTTGTGGAGTGAGTGAAACCTCAGAAGATAGTTGTATGTTTTGAATTAACAGGGTAGTGACTTTGTTGAACTCATTTCTTTCCTTTTTTTTTTTTGTTTTTTTAATGAAGACCGGTTGTAAATCTAATTTATTTACTATTCAGGTCACTGAAGATGATCTTCGCTCTTTGATGTACTGTGACTTTGCTGACCCTAAATCAGACTCCCGAAGCTATGTTGAGGCTCGAGACCTTGAAGGTTTACGACATATAACAGAAGGATACCTAGAAGAATTCAACAACCTCAGCAGAAAACCAATGAATCTGGTTCTGTTTAGGTTTGTATGTTACTATATTTGTGAACACATGACATTTATAGCATGCTCTGAGTGTGTATGAAAAGGGGGGGGGAATGTCATAAAGTGGAGTGGGATAGTTGTCACATTTAAAAGGATCACAAAGGCATAATCTGATTTACAGTATGACATATTATCTTATATCTTATATCCTTCCCGTGCCGTTAAACGTCACATAGGGCTCGCAAAGTAGTTCGCCAATTTTTCCTGTCTTCGGCGAGTCTTTCAACCTCATCAAAGGATTTTATGCCTGTTAATTTGGCCTCTCTTAATAATGTCTTCTTCATAATATGACATATTATACATTAGTTTAAACAGGAAAAGTTGTATATTGTTTTTCTAATAAAATTGTTAGCATGTTTTTAGTATAGAACAGAAAAAAAGAGCTAAGAACTGAGAGGAAAGAATGGAAAATTATGATGAAATATTTTCTCATTTACCCCTCAAGTTAATCCATTGAACTGGGTCCAGTATATCCAGAATGAATAAAATTTTCCACAGACACCATTTCCTCACAGAAAATATACACTAATTATTTATTTACAATTAATTTGCAATCTACAATAACTGAAAACATACTTAAAAAGTTAAATTTTAACACAAATTGGCTCTGAAATCAACTACACGGTTGCCTCGTTTAGACGGTTTCTGATACTGGAAGGAAGTAATACTACCTGCTTTGCCAGATTTTTTAGTATAGTTTGGTTTAATTCAAAATTAGAGACCAATGTATCCCAACGGACAAAGAGTATAGTAGAGAAATCATGCAACAGACATCGAGCAGGACACAAAGAGCTAAGTATTTAAAACAGCAAAATTAAATTTAGAAGATGTAATATGAAGTTAAAAATAAAACATAAATCATACTTAAAGCAAAAATAAAAAGATGCAGAATATTTAAAGTAACTAATAAAATCAGCGAATAAGCATTTTATCCATTAAGTCATTAATACTTGTATCATCATCATCATCTTCAACCTAGATTTGCCATTGAGCATGTATGTAGAATTGCTCGAATTATCAAGCAACCCAGGAATCATGCCCTACTGGTAGGAGTGGGAGGCTCTGGTCGTCAGTCCTTGACTCGCCTGGCCACACACATGGCAGACTATGATATTTTCCAGGTATGGTATTCTCCCTGTTACATAATTATAGGCAGACTATGATATTTTCCAGGTATGGTGTTCTCCCTGTTACATAATTATAGGCAGACTATGACATTTTCCAGGTATGGTGTTCTCTCTGTTACATAATTATACGAATTAAATGTCTCTCTCTCAGCCTAGCGTACAGAGTCTTCCATTGCTTCTCTGCATCTTTTTGGGCAAAATTTGATTTTTCATGAACAAATATTTTGAAACCAAGAACAAAATCTGTCATTACAAACAATTTGTATAGAGACAGAATATTTCGATTCAATTTTAATAAGGTCATTATTATACTTTGGTGATTCCACCATACCTGCCACATTATACAGTTATCAGTTTCTTTTGGTGCACAAAATTGATGCCTTTTCTACAAGCAGAATACAGGCTCAAGATGATATGCTCCAAGAGTGGCCAACATATGCAGTTAGGGAGTTCTATGAAATCATGCAAAGCCATAGGTTTATATTAAAGGCAGAAATTGTGAGACTGTGACCAGAATGTTAAGAAAAGTGTGGACTTAATCCTAGTGGTAGGCTCTACATTGAGCCTGAAATAGCACTTTAACACATATCTTCTTATCTCCCATGCTGTTTTCTTGTTTTCTGACACTCAGGTAAGCCACCGGTTTCATCGGTCACAATATGTTAATGTTTGTAAGGAATATGGAGTAGAGAGGAATTCCTAGTTATTTTATAGAAAACCTTGGTATCAGGGATAACTGAATCAGGGATAACACTTTTTTTTTAGGATCAGAGGATTAAAGTTTATCAAGAACCTATTTACATGTACACAGTGCTCCTGGTAATAGACTTGTGAAACTATATATTACCTGTAACTATAGTGGGTTAGGAGACAATATGTCCTACCACTCTGAATGCTTGTTGAAAAATGGACAGCTATAGTGACCCATTTCTTATCTGATTTCCTCTTTTATTTTGAGGTCTTGAAATTGGTTGTCAGAGACATTCAAGTTCACGGTCACTAGGTAAAGTAATATCAGCAAACAGAGAAAATGTCAACTGTGAATTTTCTAATCATAAAAAATGAGCTTGAAGTTTATGAAAAATGAAATTTAAAAATAAATTCCCTGACATGTCACAAATTATGATAAAATTTTCAGTGTTACCATCTCTGAAGGAGTAACAGTATCTTACATCCTTCCTGTGCCGTTATATGTCACATAGGGCTCGCATGGTAGTTCGCCAAGTTTTTCTATTATCAGCAAGCTTTTCAACCTCATCAAGGGATTTTATGTCTAATTTGGCCTCTCTTAACAATGTCCTTAGGCATTTGTTTTCAGAAAAGTCTAATTTCATGTCTATTTCTTTAGTTGTTTTCCAGCTTTCGCATGCATAAATGAAGATGGATATTACTTTTGAATTGAAGAATCTTAACAATATACAGAATATTAAAAATCTCTTTTGTTCTACATATCAGAAATAATCGAGATTTCCAGAAACTGGATAAGAAAAAATTCATGTGGTAAAATAATTTTTATTTGTTTGTAAAGCTGCAACATCTGAAGTTTACAGAGGAATTTGAAATGCAGACAGAGGAAGAGAATGAGGTATTATGTAAGACAGAGTCACAGAGTCAAGGTCACACAAGTTCTGTTTCCAGAGTGATTGTCTTAATTTTATTTTAGTCACAAATAAATACTAACATAAAACACAGTCACATTCCTGTACAACAGTAAGAGTCCATGCACTTTATTTGCATATGAGTTTCCTCACAAATTCAAAATGACCATATAACGTTGGCTGACTGTTGTTTATTATGATTATCACTGGAATTGGTTTTCATAAAAATCTACTGCTCTTTATACTTTTTTGTGGTTTGTTTTTCTTTATGAGAATATTATATATATATATCTACATATAATTTTCTTTAAATTTTCAGTTTCAAAACTCAACATTGTTTCTTTTTTTTTACTTATTTTTCCTGTTTATTTTGCATGGATTATGTCTTATGTTGTCAGGATTTATTTTGTCATTTGTGCCATTATTCAGCTTCCAAGGTGCTGCTGAAATCTCTTCATCACCTTCATTTTCCTTCCTATTTTTTTTCATGCCTTTAATGAAGCAAAACTGACACTGAAGGTCGCTGTCCCAATTTATTGCCAGTTTTTCACAGTTCATGAAGTTAAACTTTTTTTTTTGCATGTTGAGATGACGAAGTTTTACTAAAGTTGTTTTGTCAGCTTACCAATGGATTGAGTAATTAGATGTGCTCATTTCTCGTCTTGTCTGACATGGTATATTACTACAAATGACTTTACATAATTGTAACAATTTGAGTAAGTCATTACCCTTCTTTGCGACTGATTTGCTGAAGCAAAATTTGCTAGCCTATCTGAGTTTAATAATTGTGCTGCTTTACATCAGTGGAAAAGTAAAACTGTACAAAGATCTCAGATAAATAAGGTGTTGCTCACATTCCAAATTTTTGAATAGGAAGGTTACAACATATTGTAACAAAATGTAAAATCAATAAATAAAGAAGCAAAAATATTTGCAAGTCAAATCAAGCAAATATAAAACAAAGTCAGTGACTGCAACAGGCAACATAGCAGTGAGCTGATTGGACAAGCATGACTGACAGCATATGATATAATACTTGAAAATTATTTCCAAACTCACTAAAATGTTAGACCTTTAGCTTTGATGAGGTTAAACTTGTACAAATATGTATACTGATATAATGAGGGTTTAGTTTAACAGATTTACTTCACAATATAAAATTATTATATATAATATTTTTTCATCAAAAAATCACCAGGCAAAAATTTTTTTTTCACAGTAACTAGTTTAATATAGTGTATATGTTTTTTCACAATAGCAGGGATGGCCAGATTGATACTGACACTGCTTCTTAGACTGATGGTCATGGGTTCTACCTCATATTGCTGCCATTTCCATTCATCATGGTTCCTCTCACTGGTGTTGTGGAAAATGTCCACAATTCTGAGGTCATCCTTCATAGGAAGAACTCATAGCACCTAACTGACTTGCCTAAAATTTGGTGATGATAAATATTAAATTAAAACAATAAGTAAAGCCATAGAAAAGAACATCATGAGGCCAAGATTTACTGAGTAGCAAGGCAATAATAACAACAGTATTCTTGTTGTAAGATAAACTAGCTCCCTCTTTTTTAATAACATAATTTTTTTTTTTATAGTGGCTAAAAAGTATAAGTACGAGTATTATGTAAGTAAAAAAAAAGAACTTGTTCACAGTGCTCATGAAGCATATAATAAATATGGTGTTAGCCATTCCATCTAGCAATAAATCAGCGACAAAAAAAAGTTTGCATGTTCCATTTTAGGATATAAAAGCTTCTTCCTTCCCACACTTTTCACAGTTGATGTGCTCATAGCTAAGGCCAAATAATACAAAAAGAAGAAAGCTAAAGAATTTGTTGAAGGTTTATGTTCCAACAGCTGGTACCAAACATATCAATAAATAATTGTTATTTTGGGTTTTGTGCGCAGATTAAGCAGGAATCCTTTCTGGAAGACATCAACAATTTATTGAATGCTGGTGAAGTTCCAAACCTGTACCCTACAGATGAGAAAGCCGAGATCTGTGAGAAAATGAGAACAGTTGACAGGTGAGATCAGAAAGAGGTATCTTCTTACATCTTACATCCTTCCCATGCCATCAGACGTCACATAGCGCCCACATGGTAGTTCAGCAAGATTTCCTGTTTTGTTATGCCCACTGAACTGGCCTCTCTTAGCAGTGTCCTCATTAGAGTTTCACATGGTCGACCTCTTTTTCTTCAGCCTGTTGTGTTCCACTTGATAGCTTGTTTGGGGATCCTCTGATTGTTTCTTCTCATCACATGACCAACATATGTCCATCTTCTTTTTTCTGATAACCCATGAGACAGGTTGTTGTTTGCTCATCTGTCTTATCTCTACATTGTTCTTGAATTCATTCCACTTTATATTGAACATTTTCCTTAGGCATTTGTTTTCAAAAGAGTCTAATTTGTTGTCTATTTCTTTAGTTGTTTTCCAACTTTCACATGCATAAATGAGGGTGGATATCACATTTGAATTGAATAATCTTAACTTGGTTTTTGTGCTTATAACTTTTGAATGCCATATTCTCAAGATTCTTGAAGGTCAATGCTGCTTTTGAAATTTGAATTCTAACTTCCTTTCTGGTGTCGCCATTCTGGTCTATGTAGCTGCCAAGATATGCAAAATGGTTAACTTCTTCAACAGCTGTTCCTTCTATGTATATTTGTCCTTCGTGATTAATGAGAAGTTTCATTATTTTTGTTTTATCCTTGTTAATTTCAAGTCCTATTTTACTAGCCATTGAAGACAGGGTATCTATTTTTATTTGCATTGATTTCACACTGGTATACAGTATCAAAAACAAAACGTTTTCTTTTTCATTTAAATTTTAAAACTATTTTAAGAAAAATGGTAAATAAAAGATAAGACTCTTGTAGCAGCTTCTTGTATGGGAAATAATTTTTTACATGGTATAAAAAGTATCAGGATATACTTTTTTTTAATCCCTTGATTGATACATTTTAACCAGATTTCCTTGTGCCAGGCAGTGAGTGAACTGTGCAAATCTTATTTAGTCTGTTATTCAGTGGATTTTCAAAGACTTTTTGTTAAAAAAAAACAATACTTGTTTGTTCTTTCAGGCAACGAGATAAATCCAAGCAGACTGATGGATCAATGGTGGCTCTGTTCAATTTGTTTGTGTCTCGAGTTAGAGATCAGCTTCACATTGTTTTGGCAATGAGTCCCATCGGAGATGCTTTCCGTAATCGTCTGAGAAAATTTCCATCTCTTGTGAACTGTTGCACTATCGACTGGTTCCAGGTAATTGTCACAGACATATTTTACATGTTTAAAATGTTTTACTTTGTATAGCAATTTCAGGGACGGAACAGAAAGAAATGAATACCAGGATAACAGAAACTAAAAAAAAAAGAAAGTTTACTTAGCGAGGTGATGGAAAGCTCTCATGTCATCATATCAGACTGTCAGTTATAATTACATTTGTTAGGGGGTGAAAGTGATCGAATTTATGACTCAGCATCTCCTGAAGGTTTTCTAACTCCTCTTTCATTTGATAGCTGATATATATTCTCACATTCAAGAGTTGATGGCAGCAAAAAAGCTGATCAATTTGCAGCGAAAGCTAACCTACTAGGAAACATCAAAATGGACAAACAAGACATTTATCAAGCAGCAAATTTAAGGATCAGCCATGAAACCTTTTTCAAAAGTACATACAATGCACACCTCAGTGACTGACGTGTAATCAGATGAAGTGGAAACAAATCCCACATGTGCACTAGAACAAGAGCAATTTATAACTAATGTAGTATTGGAATTATATCAGCAAAAAAAACTAAAGGTACTTCCTGATGTTCAGTGCAGAACACTTATGGACATGTCCCAAGTATAATGAAGCAGCTCACAGGGACCACCAGCCAAGCTAAGTCTTATCAGTATCCAGTGGTTATCTCACAGGTGATAAGAGGTGCATGTGTCTGTAATGAGATTTTTCTTCCAAACAGGAGATTGTAACACCCATGTGCTTGACCAAGGTGCGGTGATAATATTGCAATGCTTACTGTCACCAGTAAACAACTAATGTCTTGTCAACAACAAGTATGTTAAGCCGTTATTTGTGTCTTTTCACCAGAGTTGGCCAGATGATGCTTTGCAGGCTGTGGCTTCACGCTTCCTCCAGGAGATTGAAATGGGAGAGGCTGAGAGAGATGGATGCATTAAACTGTGCAAGCATTTTCACACTTCCACCAGAGATGTGAGTTTTTATGTGTGTGTGTGTCTCTCTCTCTCTCTCTCTTTCTTTCTCCCCTCTCTCTCTCTCTCTCTCTAGGTCCCTGCTGACATGTATAGGATATCATGTCCTTCCATAACCCTTGATCCCTTGTGCATCTCAACAGGCTTGTCTCTGAGCATTTCCCTTTGGAAGATATGAAACCATCAGAAATAACGTGTGTATACAAGCATGAGAAAATGAAAAGTCTTGCGACAGTAACTTTTATTTTGTTATAAATGTTGCCAGTGATAATGTTTACTATTATCTTGCTGTTTAATTATGTGAGTTTTAGTTCTGTGAAGACTTACTGAGTTTTAAATGTTGTCGATACACATAAATCATATGAACCTAAGCAATTTTAACCACTACCACTGATGTCAAAGGTCAGTGACACCGAGCAGTCATGTGGTTCCCGTTTCCCAAAGGCATGCACTGGGAGACAGAACAATGCTCTCCTTGTGAGCTGCAGTTTCAAGCCTTTCAGCTGACTTCACCATTGTGACAGAAACTATTGTTATCACTACCTCTTTTTCCAGGCTGCTGTGACGCAGCAAGAGAGCACTGCATGGAAGTGATACAAAATGTTGGCTGGCTTTGGTTGAGTAATCTTGATGTTGGAAGGGACACCTTTGCATCTCTGTTAGCTGTTCTGTTAGAAATAATGAAATGAAGGAGGAAAAATGAGTAAATCTTTATAATTCATGAAATGTTTAAGCCCATGCTTCATATGTAGTCTATGTGAATAACCAATAGAACTATCTTTTTCTTTTTTGTTATTGTATTTTTTTTATACTATGATGTCTATAAATTATGGATTTCACGAGTTCACTGGAGATGAGCAAAGTATCTCAACTATTTTGTGGGTAGAGTAAAGCAAAATTTTGGTGAGTAGTAAAGTAGTGATTCTGAGCAGGAGAGTGCAAGGAAATTAGTACATTGCTTTCATGATTATAGTCCTACATTGGTGCAGAATTAGAGAAGCTTTTAGAGCCAACAAAATGTTTAAAATTTGCACATATATTTATCCACAGACATTAATAGAGATGCAAAAACTGTTAATCCTGAACTTCATAGACTTGAAAAAGTCATTTGATAGTATACACAGAGATTCATTGTGGAGCATTTTAAGAATATATGGAATACCATCTAAAACTTTCAACATCATTAACTCTTTCCACCCGCGTTACTTCCAAAATGTTCCTTAGTTTCTTACAGCGCTGACATTTTGGAGAAGGGCACGGACATTTTGGAGAAGGGGTCCCTGTGTAAAAGTTATTGTACCAAATTAATTCCATGATCAACACGTGTGTATCACACATTAAAATAAGCGGAAATGAATGAAGATTCCATAAATGAAGTTATTTGTCATAAAAAAAAACAAAGAAAAGAAAAAAACTGGTGTGAAACGATGGAACGATTTTTGGTGCTAAAAAAATTTTAGGGCTGAACAATAAAATCTACTTTATACTTACCTTAGCTGTGTCATAATCCAATATAGAATACGTAGTCATTCAAATTTCAACATGGAAAAATCAATATTTATGGATTTGTGTGACATCCAATAAATCTAACAGATCTACAGCTACTAGAAACACATATAGTAAGCTAGATCTAGTCGGTCGGTGTGACCATTCTACCACTCAGTCTCGAAATAAACTTGAATTTTACCCCCTATCTATGTATCAAAAATGGCATCTTTATCCCCCATGCTTAAAACACTAGCTTAACTTTGAATCCAGAAGAGTTCTAACTGGTTAAATGAAAAGTAACATCATGTTTTAATGAAAGAAACTCCGGTGTCACATAGGGCTCTCAAGGGTGCCATTGCTAAACCGCAAAGATCCTTATGGGGCTCTCGCGAGTGGAAAGAGTTAAGGATCTCTACAACGGATATGTTTGCGCAGTCAATACAGAAGAAGGAATGAGCGAATGGTTCCAGATTGAAACAGGCGTGAAACAAGGATGTATACTATCTCCCTTGCTTTTTGGAATTGCTGTAGACTTCATAATGAAAAAATATGGGAGCCAGCTAGAAGATCTTGATTTCGCAGATGACATAACTCTTATCAGTTACAATGTGAAATCAATGCAAGAAAAAATAGATACCCTGCTTCACTGGCTAGTAAAATAAGACTTGAAATTAACAAGGAAAAAACATAAATAATGAAACTTCCCATTAATCACAAAGGAAAAATATATGTAGAAGCAACAGCTGTTGAAGAAATAAATCATTTTGCATACCTCTTTTGAAAACAAATGCCTAAGGAAAATACTCAATATAAAGTTGAATGAATTCAAGAACAATGCAGAGATAAGATAGATGAGCAAACAACAACCTGTCTCATGGGTTATCAGAAAAAGAAGATGGACATATGTCGGACACGTGATGAGAAGAAACAGTCAGACAATCCCAAAACAAGCTATTAAGTGGAACACAACATGACGAAGAAAAAGAGGTTGACTATGTGAAATTCTAAAGATGACATTGTTAAGAGAGTCCAGTTTAGTGAGCGTAACATCCTTTGATGAGGTTGAAAAGCTCGCTGAAAACAAGAAAACTTAGTGAATTACCATGTAAACCCTATGTTATGTTTAACAGCATGGGAAGGATGTAAGATGTAAGATTAATAGAGAGATATTACAAAGCATCGCCATCACAAGGACATTTGAGAAATATAATTTCATATTTAATTTTCTATCACATTTTGTTAGGTGTCTGAGAAGTTCCTCCTGGAGCTCGAGCGTCACAACTATGTCACACCAACGTCATATTTGGAGCTGATAAGCACATTCAAAACTTTGCTGGATAAAAAAAGAGAGTAAGAAAAAATATCACTGTCACTTTTTATTTTATTTGCAGTAAATTTCTCAGTTTCTTTGTGAGAGTGTCTATTTCACAGAATAATGTCATCCGTTCTGTTATAAACTGTGGAATAAATAAAGAAGAATTAAGAAATCTTGGCTAAATGCAAACCATGAAAGATGAAGATTGAAATCCGTGACTAATATTTTCAATATACTTGGGGTTTTTCCATCAAATGACCAGTGGTCATCTCAGTGGGGTAAATTTCATAAAGTGGTTGTCACATTTAAAAGGATCACAAAGGCAAAGCCTGATTTGCAGTATGATATATATTAGTTTGGGGGCGAAGTGCACTAGTCTCTCATGGCGAAGGTCGGGGGTTCGAATCCGGCCGGCAGCACCCCAGTCACCCAGCTGTAGAAATGGGTACCCAACTTCTTCTGGAGTTGGGGAAGGAAAGGCAGCCAGGCGTGATACTGACCTTATCACCCTCTAGTGTGCTGACAGGTCAAGGAAAATATAGGCACTAACACCATATCCCTATGTGCTTCTAAGGCATGGCAGGATTACCTTTACCTACCTTTTTATATATTAGTTTAACTCTTCCCGTGCCAAAGAAAAAAGCGCGGACATTCCCGTTTGTGCCACACAAAAAGCGCGGGTCCTGATCTGAATAGTGGGTATAGTTGTAAAATGGAATGGAAAACAGTATTTACATGTACTTCCATGTACTTATTATGTTTCAGAGTATAACTAAATGTATGAAAATTTCATAAATACAGAGTTGTTTTAGGAAAAAAAGAAGTAATGTGGTGTTTTTAGACAATGATTGTGCCCAGCTCACCATCGGCTAAGTCTAGATATGCACTACTTACCATCTGAGATGTCTAGATCTACTTGTCAATCTCGTATTGTGATTCGAGGTTGCATTCTCGCTAAATTAATGTCTGAAATAACATATTAACTATTTCTACAGTCGTCTAATATGTCTAAATCTACTTAGGATACATTCAAGAGCAGTGGGGTGGTCACAGGCCATGTCCATACCCCTATCTACATCTTCAAAATGTTCAATTTTCTCTTCCTTTTTCTCACTCGGCATCGCTCGTAACTAAGGACTCTTCCACCATTTTGAAAAATGTCACTGGAAACGCGAATGAAATATGTACAATCTAAATGTTACACCGGTTGGTTTTATTGAAACAAATGAATTGTCACTATAACGACTATGGCACGAAACTCAGTAACCAGAAATTCTCACTATAGCGACTATGGCACGGGAAGAGTTAAATGGGAAAAGTTGTATATTATTTTTCTAATAAAACTGTTAGTATAGAACAAAAAAAGGAGCTAAGAATTGAGAAGAAAGAATAGAAAATGATGATAAACAAATTTTTTTTCTCACTTACGCCTCATGATAATCAATTTTACTAGGTCAAAAATATCTGAAATGAATTAAATTTTACACAAACACCATTTCCTCACACAAAATATACACTAAGTATTTATTTACAATTAATTCACAATCTACAATAATCAGAAAACATGAAAACACAAATGGATGGCTTAGAAATAAATTTTGTACACACATCCTTTTCAACAAACAATTTTCACCCTCGTGGTGATGCTTAAAACATACCAGAATGGACTAGCACTACCGATTTGGCCAGATTTTGAAAAATAGTTTGGTTAAATTCAAAACTAGAGGCCAAATTAGAAACCACTACCATCCCAACACATCTCAACCACCATCTCACTACACATTACCAAGGAAAAAAATGTCCACAGGACTGACGCACGGCGTGTCTCGAAGTATAAAAAGAGGATAAACTTGCTTGTGTTACTTCATATTATAAATATGAATATGAGGTCATTTTCATTATTCCTAAGCAAATGTTTATGTTCATTCACAAGACTGTTTACTGTCCTCTATTATTTTCTTCAAGAAAACAGATATCCTAAAGGACTCAGATATGGAATAGACCTCTCTTATCTTTCCAGATTTGGCATCATTTTTTTTTTTAGGGTTTAAAATCATAGGCTAAAAAGGCCATTAGTGACAACTTTAAATTGTATGATATCTTAATGAAAGAAGTACATACTTTAAAAATAAAAATGAAAGAAAATAAATGGCAAATGTGACATTTCACCACTTGAGTCCTCTCACAAGAGTAAGTAATGAATTAAGATAAGAATTCATCTCCAAAACCACATTATGGTTTGTCAGGGCATAATTTGTTAAAACATGAAAGTTTAAAGGCTTGTAAGGATAATCATGAGAAAGAGAGTACAGTACCAGAGAATAGAGGAGAAATAAAAACTTGGCTAGGAACAGAATTGAATGTAACAATATGTTTTTTAACCACAGGTAGCATATAATGAGGTAAACTGCATAAACATAGATATATATTTTAAAAAATGGATCTTCAAAGAATTCAGAAGAGTGATCATTGACAATGTAGGACATAAATCTTAACAAACCGCAGCTAAATCACAGCTAAATTATATTGTCATTACTATGTGATGTGTCAAGTCCTTGATGTTCTGTGTGTTTTTTTTAAATATAACAAATTAAATCAAGATTAATCTTTGTGTCATTTGACGTCTGATTTGTTTTAATCACTCTTCCTCACATGTGCTTCTAGTTTTAAATATAAATGAAACTGTTGTGAGGGATCTGAAATCTCCAAACTTCAGTGCAACCAAATATGACTTGCCTTAATTCTTAACAATGAGAACATATGGCATTCAAAAGTTATAAGCACAAAAACCAAGTTAAGATTATTCAATTCAAATGTAATATCCACCCTCATTTATGCATGTGAAAGCTGGAAAATAACTAAAGAAATAGACAAGAAATTAGACTCTTTTTAAAAACAAATGCCTAAGAAAAATACTTGGTATAAAATGGAACGAATTCAAGAACAATGCAGAGATAAGACAGATGAGCGAACAACAACCTATCTGATGGATGATCAGAAGAAGGAGATGGACATATGTCAGTCACATGATGAGAAGAAACAGTCAGAGAATCCAAATGGAATACAAAAGGTCGAAGAAAAAGAGGTTGACCACATGAAACTCTAAAGAGGACATTGTTAAGAGTGGTCAATTTAGAAGTTATAAAATCCTTTGATGAGGTTGAAAAGCTCACCAAAAACAGGAAAACTTGGCAAACTATCATGTGAACCCTATGTGACGTTTAATGGCATGGGAAGGATGTAAGATGTAAGAAGTTCGTAATAGTGTTACATAACTTTCATCTTTTAGAAAAATTACTAAATTTCAAGTGTTTTGTAGTAGCATAAACCAAAGTTATATTTATTTTTCTCTCATTTTTTTAAATGGGAAAATTTGGAAAAATTGATGTATGTATTTGCTCAAAACTCTAGTTGTCTCTCTGAACAGTGAAGTTATGAAGCAAAAGCGCAGATATGAGGTTGGTCTTGAGAAACTTGACTCTGCTTCCTCACAAGTGTCTGTCATGCAGAAAGAGTTAACGGACCTGCAGCCCCAACTTGTGGTAGCCTCTGAGGAGGTGTCTGAGATCATGGCTGTTATTGAGAAAGACTCTGCAGAAGTGGCAAAAGTAGAGAAGGTAAAGACAGATTGTAGTTCTCCATATTTTGAATACAGGTTTCCCCTGCTATCCAGAAGTAGAAAGTCCTATGGAACCTTTCTTAAGCCAGAATGGCACAAAGCAAAGAAGCAGTTACTGTTAAGTTATATGGGGAAAATCTTCTAGCATTCTCAAACCCAAAAAAATAACCTGCCAAATCACACGTCAAACCTAAAATAGCACTAACTAGTAGAAGCAGGAATGATTTGATAAATACACAGCCTAAATAAAATAAAAATAACAGTTGAAATGTTTAATTACATTCTGTTTTAAACTAAGCATAACATCTTTACAAGCTCTCTTAGGCTTTTCTGATACCATAGAACATATCTAGCTAATGGGCGCATAAAATAAAGTGTAGATGCTCAAGACAAAGTTCAAAGCTGTGGTGGTTTGGTGCTGAGATGCTAAGTGTAGTTCACGGGGAAGTAGCTTGGCAATGCCACTGTCAAGCCTCTGGGTGCATTCTTCCTTTATAACGGCTCACTGCAAAACAAATGCTGAATGCTATTTTGAGTTTTTGCCTTTTTTCTGTTAAAGCAAAAATTCTCTTAGGATTTCTTTCAGTTAGCGAAAACAGGTACTAATGAAGGTCTTTTGTAAAAGTGAAATGGTATAAAGTGAATTTTCAAAAAGCGGAGAACCAAAGTACTTCTTCTTTATGCATCTTCTTCAGTATTCAGATGCTATGACATGCTAAATCTGGATACTTTCCTTGAAGCTCACAGTTTCATCCAAATTCTAATGACTTACTTGTAACTTCCACCTGAGATCTAGATACTCTATCAAAGTTTACACACATCTGGCACTCTTTGGGTATATATTCTAAAGTTGTCTACTCCACTCCAGCAGGGACTTTTTTGGTGGATGAAGGCATATTTATCATGGGAAAACCTGTCATGCTAGTTATTCAAAAGGTAGGGAAAAAGCACAGCTAGATCAACGGGTTATCTTTGTAACAAAATAATTTATGTGTTGTGATTATTCCAAGACTCAAATGGCTGTTTTAGTGATCAGTTTCATTGTGAAAGAAATCATTGAGTAAAGTATGCACCATTTTCTAAGTAAATTGAGATGAGCAGATGAATTTCTGAAAAAAATACTTTTTTGTTTCTTTCTGATTTTTTAAATACTCTCTTTATATACTAATTTTTGCCTAAAATATCTTCTAAAACCATAAAAAAGATCATTATCTTTGCACTCCTAACTAATCCATACATGCTGCTTAGTACAAATGTCTTTCAGTGTGTAGTGATTCATGGCACCTGTTCTATGTAGACGAAAGCACAGTGACTGATCCACTAAGGCAAATCACAGCAGATGCTCATTACCCTTAGCATTGATGATAATCCTAATCAGTTTTATTGAGATAATTTTCATGTAGTTTCTACATTGCTAGATACATTTATATATTTTTGTTTAATTAATAGTGTTGATGACATTATTGCTAATGTTATTGAGTTATCAAGAGTTACAAGTACTTTAAGTAAATATTTCTGCCGCAGGTTGTAAAAGCTGATGAAGTTGTGGCCAATGAACAGGCTAAGGCAGCCCAGGCAATCAAGGATGAGTGTGACTCAGACCTGGCAGAGGCACTCCCTGCTCTGAATGCAGCTCTTGCTGCTCTGGATACCCTCACGCCTCAGGTGAGTCTCATGAAATGTGGGATTGTGTTCTGTAAATAGCTTTCTTTTTTTTTTTTCTCTTTTCAGTGTGTGCTCATGTATCCATTCATGAGTTGTGCTAAATAATGATGGAATTGTAAAGTTATATTACCATATAATGAACATTTTAATTTCGTGGATTAAAGAAAAAAAATAGGAGAACAGGAAAGTTTATAGTCATTATTTGCTGAGGTAGTATAAATTTCTCTAAAAGCCATATTAACTCATGCTGTCCAGAATTATTTTACACTCTGTACCAGAATTAATTTTTTTTAGAATTTTTTGGCACAAAGTGAGCGAGTTTTATTTGGAATACTTCATGTGCCCAGTAATGAAACATAAACATATATATCAAATTAAAGATAACTGAATACAGAAGCAAACTATGACAATTTTGTGTTAGTAGCATGCCATCAAAAATGTTATAAATAAAAAACTTATACATAAAAAAAAAGGAACAAGTAAAACTGAAACAAAATTTTCTACTTACCGCAGTGTTGTAAGAAAATCAAAAGTAGGAAGTCACCGTACTTCCTTATAATTTTTTTGATAATCCAATTTTCAAGAAATATTGCACAAATTTTCAGGAAAATATTTCACATTTACTAATTTTACGCTACTTTTACAATATGACTGTGGACAGAAAAATTCTTCCATTAATGTCTGTAGTGAGGTGGATAATCTTTTTGGACATATTAAACTATTATATTGCACAAACAAAATATACAACCTATTTATGTACATTCTGTTTACATACTTTATCTAAATTTATAAGTGAACTTGTGTATGCCATGCTTTGAAACACTGGAGATGAAGTTGAGATTTCCCTTCACAACCTTCGCAAACTTAGTTCTTTTTATTTACTATGATGTGATGAATACTTTACACCTCCCAAAATTTTTAGCCTTAAGAGTGGTAATCTTAGAACCTTCAAACCTTTCAATAGCATTTGATTTCGAAGCCAGGCCAATACCAGAAGTTGGCAGATGGTCTTTATCGGTTACTGCTTTGGCTGCCATTTCTATCAACAGATCAGTCAACATTCATTCATTCATTCATTTGCATGTCCCTTGCAGAACTTTGCTCCCTAACAGCACTCCTGTAGGCCTCTCGTTTGTGAGCAAGATGGCCTGGTGCTGCTGCATCCATTTACAGATCATCAACGATGTCTTGCAGCCATCTTCGTTTTGGTCTTCCTCTTTTTCTTTTTCCCATTATGTATCCTTCCAATACGGTCTTCTCTAAATTATCATGACATTTAATGTGTCCAAAATATTAAATTTTCTCTCTTTAATTCTCTTTACTAGCCAGCCTTCTTCAATATTAAGCTCTTGTAGTATAGATATATTTGTTCTTTTTTGTGTCCACGATATTTGGAGAACTCTTCTGTAGCATTTACATTCAAAGGCATTTATGTGTTTCTCAGCTGTTTTGTTAAGTGTCCAGGTCTCACAGGCATATGTTGCGATGGGAAAGATGCATGCCCTTAAAAATCTTATTTTTGTAGTTCTGTCTGCTCCTCTCCACAGATTCTTTATTTGTTTTACTTTCTGAAGAGCGATAGATGTCCTCCTTTTAATTTCCCTCATTGTATCTCCATTATTAGTTAGTAGTGATCCAAGATATTCAAAACTCTCCACTTCTTCCAGTTTTTCCTCATTGATATATATTTCATCTGCCTTGTTTGTTTTGTCAGCTGTCATCAATTTAGTTTTCTTTGCATTAAGATAGAGGTTCTGCTCTTCGCTGTTCTTACAGACTGACATAATTAGTTTTTCCATTCCTTTTTGTGTTGTGGACGGTAACACTGTGTCATCAGCATATCTAATCTCTGATATTTCATAACCTCCAATTGTTATGGCATCATAATATTCTTTGTCTACATCTTCTCTAACATTCCTCATTATATTTTCATTATACAAGTTAAATAAGTAGGACGGATCCCTTGTTTTATGTCAAACCAAGTTGTTGTTTCACCATTTATTCTTACTGCTGCTTGTTGGTCTAGATACAGCAGTGATGTTAATTGTATCAAATGTGATGGAAATCCCATTTTTTCCATTATTTCCCAAAGTTTCTGGTGTTGTACACAATCAAATGCCTTTGAGTAGTCTATAAAGGATAAATATAGATTCACATTAAACTCTCTGCATTTCTCTATTATTAATCTTAGATTGAATATATGATCTCTTGATCCTCTTCCTTGCCTGAAACCAGCTTGGACCATATTGACTTCTTCTTATATTTTCTTACGAAGTCTACCCATTATGATTTTTAACAGAATTTTACTGGCATGACTAATCAGGGCAACAGTTCTGTAGTTTGTGCATAATTTCAGGTTACCCTTTTTTGGCAGTGGTATGAATACAGTTATTTTCCATTCTTTTGGCCAAATACCTGAATGCCATATCTTTTTGCACAGTGCATGATAGATTGTTGCACACTCCTTTCCTCCTGCTTTAATAAATTCAGCTGTTATCTCATCACATCCTGGTGATTTACCATTTTTCAGATTCTTTATTGCCTATAAAACTTGTTCTATTGTCGGTTCGGGTTCTTTCTCCTCCAATAATAATTCACATTGTTGATTTCTGTTTCCACAGTTGGTTGTTTCATGCATTCCTTTGCAATATTCCTTCCATCTTTCTAGAATTTCCTCTGTCTCTGTCAAGGTATTCCCCATCACATCACAAATTACATTTAGCTTAGGTGTGACATTTCTCATCAATGTCTTCATTTCTTTAAACATTTTACTATCTCTTCCACACTTCTGATGTTCTTCTATTCTTTCACAACAATCTTGTATGCATTGTTTTTTGTCTTTTCTTATGTTTCTTCGTACTTCTTTTGTTAAAGTTTTATATTTCTCTTTGTTGTTGTTTGTCACTTTCCATTGCGTCTTCATTTCTCTACATTGTTTTATCAGTTCTAGTGTACCTGCTGTAATCCATCCATTCTTTTGTGTTTTCTTTACTGGAACCATGTCTTTAGCTGTTGTTATTAAGATATATTTGGCCTCTATAGCCAGTTCATCTGGTGTCATCTCCTCCTGTAAAGCCATCAGGATTTCGAAACGGTTCTTCACTTCTATACCGTATTGTTCTGAATTTAATTTTTTTTTTCCTGTAATCTTCTGGTACAAAAGAGAAGATATAAAACATGAGTTAGTTATACAAATTTCCTACAATAGTAAACTTTTTTTTCATCATTTGTTGCATTTTCTAGGTATGCAGTCCATAATATTCAATCATCTGATCTGCTTTATCACACCCATTCATGTTCATATTGTAGTTATGAATAATGGATGATTTTATTTTCTGCTTGTTTGTTATATCCTCAACATTCCCATTTGTTGTTACTATCACAACAGACTTCATTTCTTTTTTTTTTTTTTTTCTGTCCTTCCAAGTAGCATACGGAATGTTATTATCTTTACTGAGCCAGTGGCGGCTCTCATCAGAGCTATAAAAATAATCAAGGGGTGTAGATGACTCATCTACAAGATCATTGTTTACATCTGCTGTTGATTGGCCACCCTTACACATGGTAGTAAATCTGAAGTTACTGGATTTTTAAACATTATTTCCAACTTTATGTTCTACCCAAGACTAATCAGTGGATGGAATATTAGATCGAGACATTTATTTTGTTGTTGATGAAGAAGGAAATGCCCATTAATCACTGCACTTAATTCAGCTAAATCTTCTTCTAATTTCTCAGATCTGTCACTAGAATGAAACATGTTATCTTCTCCATCAACAGTCTTCTTACATCCTTCCCGTGCTGTTAAACATCACATAGGGCTCACACAGAGCTAGCACAAAAATATTAGTTATAAATTACTAAATTCAGTTTTATGCCACGCTTCCTTGGAAGAGATAAATCGAAAGGAAGTTGGTCTGAGAAATTTAAAACATGGATTTGATTAAAAACCAAAATTTATTCAATTACTGTGAACTAGAATGTAACAACACTAATACTGGTCGTTTGTGTCCCTGTGGTTATAAATCAAGCAGCAACAGTGCCATTTCAGACAATAGGGGTTAACTCTCAACCCACCAAACAACATTCATGACACAAGAATATTTTTTGTGATTAAAAAAATTCACTGTTGCATTCTTGTAAAGGGAGATGACACAGTGCCTATTTTTAGTTTTTATGGCAGTTTAAAAATGATAAATTCTTGACCAATGAACAAAACTATGTGACTAATTATTTTATTTGTAATTTTAGTTTAAAAAAAACTTCATTTAAATGGCTTATGGTAAGCAAGGAATGAAACTGGACTCATAATTTCATTGACATGTTGCACATATTCTGTATTCTTAACCTTTCCAGGGTCACTTCCAACATAGTTGCAAGGTTTATTCATCTTTCACAGTCAGCTTGTAAATATTCAGAGCTAAGATCAAAATGGCTGAGGTCAAAGCGTCCTCTTGGCAGGTACTCTGATCAACATGCCCTGTGGTTAAAACAAAAGCATCATTATTTTTGAACAAAGTGAGATGTTCGAGGCCTACCCTGCACATTGAACGCCAGGGGGCATGGTCCACGTCTCATTACAGGTGGACCCGGTTTGCAGTACTACCGGGTCACAGCCTGTTGTTTTCGTCGTCTTAAAAAAAACATTTTATGCGTATTATGTGTATTCTCTTTACTTGGGTGTCCAGATTCTTGAACTTACCTGTCACGGAAGATACCATGATCAACAAGGGGGTCCTTCTGTCCAGGCTAAGATTTTAATCTAAAAACCCTCACCATCGCGAGGTGGTACAATTTTCTAGCAGCACCATGCGGTGTACAAAAAATTTAAAAAAACAAAACATTTTATATGTCTTATTTAATCAGAGATCATGATATTTAAAGTCAATCAATGAAAGTGCAGATATGGTGAATATGACTGACTTTAACTGGCCATCACTGTTATTTTTTACCATTCTGCCCACAAATCATGTAATATTTACAGGTTTGTTTTTTTTTATCTCTGAAAGTTTTCATTTACCTCTAATTACATTTTTTTGTGTGTGAATTAAGAATTAAATGTGTTAATGGATTTCATGAGTTAAAAAAAAGTGGTACAAAAAATGAGAAAAATATTCCAGTGTCTACAGTTTTTTTAGATTAATCATAAATATTTTGCTTTTACTTTGATGGTGTTGAAAAAAGTTTATCCAACTTGTTTGCTGTCAATATCTCTTGCACTTTCACCTGTGCAAAAATATTTGTGTAGTGTCATCAGTCACCAAAGTTGTGTGAAAAGGGAACAACAGTGGGCAGTGGCAGACATTCAGAATTTTGCAGAAAAGATTCAGCTGCGTTCAGTCAGCGTGCCATTGGCGCTCTCACCCAACGTACACTACAAACAACACTGAGGTTAAAGGCTGAGTACAGATGGGAGTGTTCTGAGTGCAAGGAGGCCCATCTCTAGGCCAACAAGCAGAGCATGGCTTTTCTTCAAGTTCAAATTCTAGTTCAACTTGTGTAGTGTTTAAAGGAGCTAAACATTATAACAACATAATGTTATTTAGATCATTATCAGATATTGCTGGATTCGCAAATATTGTTGTATATATATATATTTTTTTTTTTTTTTTGCACATGTTATTCTATGGTTATTCCTTACAGGACATTACAATTGTAAAATCAATGAAATCTCCACCTTATCTTGTCCGTTTGGTCATGGAGTCAATATGTGTGCTTCGGGGTATCAGGCCTGATCGCATTCCAGATCCATCAGGCTCAGGCAGGAGAGTGGAGGATTTCTGGGGACCATCAAAGAGACTTCTCAGTGACATGAAATTTCTGGAAAATCTACACAGTTATGATAAGGTAGTATGATGAGTTATGTTCAAATTAACGCGCATAATGGATGTTTGACACTAATAATATTTCAAGGCAGAAGGTTCGATGGAAAAGGAATAACAGAGTTACTAAAAGGTTTGATGGAAAAGCAGTGATAAAGTTACAAAAAGTTTTTACTTTCAGTTTTTTTGTCCCTTAGTATCATTAAGTTTTTAGGATAAGAGCAGATTTCATATAACATCATTTTATCTTAATCAGGTGCTATTCCAGGTGGCACAGACAACCATGTCTGTCAACAGTTTTGACACTTTTATGCTTTTTGCCATTTTGGTGGTTTTCTACTTTGTCATTTTATTCTTCCTTTTAGCCTTTCTCTGCCTATGTTTTTTTTTTTTTTCGCTTATTTTTCCAGCAGTTATATTCGTTTCGAGTCCTATCTCTTTTTGTTTCAATGATTTTTGAAGACAAAAGCTGCTGTATTCAGAAATGAACCACTTGGTTGTGATGTTTCAATGTTCCTCATATTCATTTAAAAACATAAAGGGAGGAAAAAAATGAAAAAGGCCTATAAGAGGGGTGCAGAATGAAAATACGTACTAAAAACAACAAAGTTTTTGCTCTGCACCTTGTTGATCTCTGTTGTAAAAAGCTTAAGCTTATAGTTAGATTTATACATGCATATAAAAACATTTGTGCTCACCTTTTCATTTCCCAATGAATGCTTTCTTTTTATACAGAGTGTTTTTAAAGTCTCACTACACTTTCTATGTAAAAATGAAGAAAATATCGTCATAAAAAAATGTGCTGCACAGTCAGTCATAAAGAAAAATTGCAGTGAATGGTTGCCATCTGCTGGAGTAATTTTTTTGCACTTGAAACAGAATGGTATTATCAACAGAAGAAATAATTTTTTTGGTTGAACAAGTGTTTCAAAATGGTGGTTGATACACACAGATGATTGTTCAAAGATTTATAGCAAAATTTCCTGATAAACAACCTCCTCATCACACTATGGTAAGAAATTTGTTAAATAAGTTTTGTGATACAGGAACTGTGGAAGATGCTCCGCGATCTGGTAGGCCTGCTGTGTCTGAAGAAAAATGTCTAGATATCCAAGACAGAATCCTGAAAAGTCCATGCAGGTCCTTAAGGAAAATATCGCAAGAAGTGAATGTATCACTGAGCACAGTGCACAAAATTCTTAAACGTCGGTTAAATTTTCATTCATACAAGATTTCTGTTGTGTCTGAACTAAAAGTGTGTGGCAATCAATCCAGAATCAACTACTCCACATGGTTTCAAGCATTTTTAGCTGAAGAAGACGAGTCAATTCTTGATTTAACATTTTTCTCAGATGAGGCATGGTTTCATCTATCTGGATACATTAATAGCCAAAATAATCATATTTGGAGCAGGTTAATCCCAATGCATTTCATGAAACACCGCTACACAATGCGAAAATCAGGATATGGTGTGCTGTCAGTAGAAAACGTTTAATTTGACCAGTTTTCTTCAATAACACTATTAAATGCTGATCGGTACTGTACTGACATTCTGGAACCTTTTTTAGAACAGCTGAATGAACATGAAATTGAAGAAGCATGATTCCAGCAAGATGGTGCAACTGCACACACAGCTAGAGCAACACACAGTTTTTTGGAAGAAATTTCGCAAATCACATAATATCTCGTGGGATTTGGCCTGCTCGTTCTCCGGATTGAAATCCATTAGATTATTATCTATGGGGTTTCTTGAAAGGAAATATTTACAAAAATAATGTACAATTGAGGACCTGAAAGAAGCAATCAGAATTACCATTCAAGAAATGACAACAGGCACGTTGCACAAGGTATTTAACAATATGAAGAGATGTATACAGTCATGTCTTGAAACCCTTGGCAGACTTTTCCAACACCTGTTATAATGAAAATTTCAGTGGTACATTCCAGCTAACCCGAGACAGCGTTATATCATTGCAGTCACTATTGTAAATGACTTTTTTTTAGCACATTTTGTGATGGTGTCATTTACTTCATTTTTCAATTTTTTTTTCATCGAAAGTGTAGACTTTAAAAACACCCTGTATTTTTAACATTTTAGTCTTCATCACTGGCAATACTTTAATGTGTATCCTCAACAAGGACAATATTCCAGAAGCCTACATGAAGACAATCAGATCAAAGTTTATGACAAACCCGGATTTTGACCCAGAGAAGATTAAACTGGCATCCACAGCTTGCGAGGGACTGTGCAAATGGGTCCGAGCAATGGATGTATATGACAGGTAGGCAAACTCACATCATGGTTTGTTCATAATTACTTGGAACTCACAAAGAAAAAATTTAAAAAAAATTTTTTTTTTTCAGTAAATGAGAAAATAGTAGTAATTTAAATGTAATAATATTATAACACAATGATACGTGTAATAATTATGTAATAAAATGTTGATATGAAAAACACTGTCACTGTTATGTCAGTGTTGAAAGTGGATAATGGTAGATGATGATAATTTATGTAATTTTGTTGCTGGATTATTTTAGTGGTAAATGAAGAAGCTCTGCGCAGTACACTTAACGACCTTGAGACAAGTGGATACACTTAAGTACTTGCCTCACTAGTAACATCAGGTGGAAAATGCACTTCTGAAATCAAGAATAGAACTGCCAGACCAAAATAACTTCCAAACAAATGAGAAACATCTTTTGTAGTGCATCTTTATCACTGAACATCAGATGAAATAATTCTAAAATGCTGCATAGAGCCTATCCTGCTCTATGGAAGTGAGTCATGGACAATGAACACATTACCAGACACAGCAGAGATATGGTTTCTTAGAAGTATGGTAAGAATACCAGGGAAAACTATGATGACAAACAGGGAAATGTCTAAAGAAAGCAAATGAAGAAAGGAACTTAAGAAGATGACAGTTATCATTCATTGGACATATAATAAGAAGTAGAGGGCATGAAAAGATCATAACAACAGAAATTATAAATGAGAAGAGAGGGAGGGGAGAGCTAAGACAAAAAGAAAAAAATCTTGAACAGTCATGATGGCACAGTAGAAAGTCACTGAGTTGTTGGAAAGTACCCAAGGACTAAGATCTGTGAAGAAGTGTTACCACCAAAGCTTGCCAGCATGGCATATAGTAACAATGAGTAATGATACATAGGCAAAAACTGTAATTTTAAAAAAAAAAAGAATTGTATATAAACTGATACAGCTATAGAAGTGGGTACCTGACTTCTTCTGAAGTTGGGGAAGGAAAGGCAGCCTGGCGTGATACTGACCATATCACCCTCTAGTGTGCTGACAGGTCAAGGAAAATATGGGCACTAACACCATATCCCTATGTGGCTCTAAGGCATGACAGGGTTACCTTTGTCTTTTATAAATTGATATTTATGTAAATAGTCAAACAAGAAAAGGAAAATGAAAGAATCAAGATTAAAATATTAAATTCTAGTGATACATGAAAATTGGAAAATAAGCTACAAAGGAAGAAATAAATGAAATTTAATGTAATGCAAACATTTTTTATTTATGGGAAAAGAAATTCAACAATAAGAGATTATTATTATAATAGTCTGTGCTATAAATATTCAACTAGCAAAGCTTTTAAAATGTTGATTCAGCCATCAGAGGTTTTAAAACTTTGATTCAACCAGCAGCTTTTAAAACTTTGATTCAGTCATCAGAGCTTTTAAAACTTTGATTCACCCATCATCATCATCATCATGTGCCTTGCCGACTGGCGTTGGCTATTATGCTTCTCCAGAGTACGCGATCCTTCATGCAGGCCTTGATTCACCCAGCAGAACTTTTAAAACTTTGATTCAGCCAGCAGAGCTTTTAAAACTTTGATTCAGCCAGTAGAGCTTTTAAAACTTTGATCCAATTTTGCTTTGTAGAGTGGCTAAGGTTGTTGCTCCTAAGAAAGAGTCACTAAAAAAAGCAGATGATGAACTAGCAGTAGCAAGGGCCTCCCTAGAGAAGAAGAGAGCTTCGCTACGAGAAGTTCAGGTAAACTCTTATTCTATCAATCTCAGTGTTTCATTCTTATTTCTGCTACTTTTTTTTTTTGAATTTTCTTGTCTTTTTCATAGTCAACCAACTCTTACTTTAAAGCTCCATATTTCTTCATCATGCTATCTCTATTATTCTAATAGCTATCTTTGTTTTGTTTTTTTGTTTTTTTTTTTGTAACCCATTTTTACTATACATCTCTTTATTCCTTCATCACACTATATCATTATTATTCTAATGGGTATTGTTTTTTTCTTTTCTTTTTTAAGAAAACAAAGCATTTGAATTATTTTATGTTAGATTAACATTATTTCATTCCTTCATAAACTTTTGTGTATCTTACAATTCTGCTGAGTTTTTTTTTGCGTTTCTGTTTGTCCTTAAGTTCTAAGTGCCATGCCGCGTAGTGTAGGTGATCATTTCTCTTCACAGTTCCCTGTCTTTTGCATTGATTATGAGATCCACTGGTGACATTCTTCCTAGTCACACTGACAGCCCATCCACTAACTTCTCTCTCTGTCTTCCTCTGTCTCTTCTTCCCACAATTTTTCCACTTGCCACAATGTGTTCTAATTTTCCTCTTCTCAGAAAATGTCCTATAAACCTCGCTTGTCTGCCTTTGATCTTTGCTGTAATTTGCTTTTTAACTCCAGCCTCTCTTAAGACTTCTTCATTGGTTTTCTTAGTGTACATGGTACCTGCAACATCCTTCTTATAAACCACATTTCCATGGCCTCCATTTCTCATTGTACTCTCTTATTCATAGACCATGCTTCACACACATAAAACAGAATTGGCTCGATGTAACATTTAAGTATTTTGTTTGTCCCAACATCTCATTACTTCTTTTTCTTTTCTTATCATATTGTTTTCATTTTCTATTATTTATTCTTTCAGTTTAGGAGACTGTTTTCCTGCTTATATTTTTATTGTACAGCTGTTTGTTTCTTGAGATCTATTTTCATGCCAGATAGTTTTTGCTGTGCTCATGAGATAAATTTATAAATGAATTATTATTTTTTGGCTTTGAATAAAACAGCTAGTGCTGCACATAATTTGACTCTCACAAAACAATTTGTAGGAAAAACTGCACAAGTTAGAAGAAAGACTTGAGACAAACAAAGCTAAGAAAGCTGAGCTGGAGAATGATGTTGACCTTTGCACCAAAAAACTGGCAAGAGCTGAGCAGCTGATTGGTGGATTAGGTGGTGAAAGAGATAGGTGAGTGAAGTGAAGAATGAGGAAAAAGAAGTTGAAAGAGTATGAATATAATATAAGGGTGTGACAGAGAGTGGGAATTCAAGCAGAACTTAAGGTTGCTTCCGTGTGGTATCATTATTTCACAAACTAATTTTAAAACTCTTGCACAGCTTTTTAGTCCTTTTCCTTGGCATCTGTATATTTTTCTGCTTGATACTGTTTGCTAAAAACTAATACATTTATAAGCAAATTCTTGTTTTTGGCACAAAGTGAAGAGATTATGACTGTCTAGTCTTCAGAATTATCTGAGGTGTCACAGATTGCACAACAAAAATACAGAAATATTTTCAACCTTAATTAATAGCATGACACCTGCTGATGAAAAAAAAAAGAGTTTGGAGAAAGATTTTTAAAAGTTTTTTTTCTTTTGTTAAATTCAGCTTAGACTGGTCATTAATTCTGGTTTTTTTTTCATCCTAAAATTAACTATTCTTACATCCTACATCCTTCCCATGCTGTTAAAACATCACATAGGCCTCACATGGTAGTTCACCAAGTTTTCCTGTTTTTGGTGAGCTTTTCGACCTCATCAAGGGATTTTAAGCCTATTGATTTGACCTTAAAAAAGGGCAAAATTCACTATTGCATTCCACAAAATTTTGATTGTTATGTAACATAAGGGAAGTGACTCTAAATGTTGTCTGTGAAACTTCCACAGTCTATTTATTGGCTCCTATCAAGTGGGTATATGTGCTTCTTCTTCAGCTTTCCAAGCCATTAAGGCTCATTGCTGCAGATAAAGTTCGCCTCCATTCCTCTCTTTCTAATCTTCTCTCTCCAGTTGGTGACGCCAATTTCTTTTATATAGTCTTCTATGTTGTCTTTCCATCTCTGTCTTGGTCTACCCCTTGGTTTGGTTTCCTTCATCTCTTGTGAATACATAATTTTCATTTGTCTTTTCTCTTCCATTCTTTCTGCATGGCCCAGCCAGTGTAGTCTTTTCAGTTTCAAGACATTTATAATTCTTTGGGATTTAAATAAGCTGTTCAGTTCAGTTTTCTTTCTAGCTCTCCATTCTCCACTGTTGGTATCCTTTATGGGCCCAAAGATTCTTCCTAGGATCTTGTTGTCAAAGATCTGCAATTGTTTTTTTTGTAAATGTGCTTATTGTACTTTATTGATTCTGCTTGGTATTCTTCCTCATTTATTCCACTTTTATTTATGTATTTATGTCGTCAACCTCTCTCACAGATGTGATAGTTTACCTCTGGTTTTCAACATCAGGATATAGTTCTTTAGAAGGGAGTTGAAATCTGGCCAGGTTTATGGCTGACATCTTTGGAGAACATGTATTTGCACATTTCTCTGTTGAGCCATTTTCATTTTGTGGTACAGACAAGATTTCAGCCTACAGTGGCCAGTTCTGATTTAGAAGATTATAACCTGGTAATTTCTTGAGACTTTTTAGCGCACATCATCTTTATTTTGCATTCAAGCATTGATTCATCTATTTTTATCTGTATATAGCTTTTACTCTGTTTCTTTTTTGTTTTTTTCTTCATAAGTTTGAACTTATTCATCTTTTGCATACTTCTTCCTTCACTGACCAGCCTGTCTGCCTCCTTCTTTCATGGAATGTTACTATGGGCAGGTATCTATTTCATGACTTTTGCCCAGAACTGCGAAGATTAGCTTCAGTGCATCCAGTAAAAAAGAGAACTTAGAAAGTAAAAGAAAAGGAAGGAGTACTAATTAAATTCAAATGATTCAGTTCCACTAATTTTCAGGTGGAGCCAGGCTGCCAAAGATTTGGGCAAAAAATACATCAATCTCACAGGTGATGTATTGGTGTCATCTGGAATTGTTGCTTACTTGGGAGCCTTTACATCAGCATTCAGAATGGTAGGTCATTTTGAAAATAACAAAGAGAGAGACAGAGATAGTTAAGAAAAAACAAAACTGCGATGATATATGCAAAAAAGATCCAGAAAGAGAAGGATACATCTGCAAAAAAAAAAAATAAATAAATTGGACAGTAATGTGTATTTAATTTTACATGTATTGTTGCTGTCTTTGCTTTAAATGTTTTATGATTTACAAAAAAAAAACTGTTGATATTTCCATTAGCTGAGAGAATAACATGACAGGGGATATGTTGAAACAGTGTGTCTGGTATTATTTCATTTCCAGTTTTTAAAACTTGTATTATGACTGCTATGTGATATTTAAAATAAAATTGATTCGAATAAAAATTAATTATGTGCTTATTTTCTAATAGTAATAAAAATTTGTTCTTGATACAAGCTGCTTATCTGTGGAAACTTTGGCACAAGGTTGTAAATGCCAAAACTAGTTAATTCCAGGAATCTTTGACAAAATTTCAGCAAATTTTTTTTACCACATATATAAATTATGATGGTCAAAAATGTTCATTTTTCATCATTAGGAAACTGCTACAGAGTGGCTGAAAACAGTCCAAGAGAATGGCTTGCCATGCTCCAATGATTTCAGTCTTATAAATACTCTGGGAGAGCCAGTTAAGATTCGAGAATGGAACATTGCAGGATTGCCCACTGATAACTTTTCACTTGAGAATGGCATCATCATCAGGTTCAGCCTCCTCATAATACACTTGCTTCTAGTATGATTAACTCTTTTGTGCCCGAGTTATTTTCCAACGTGCCAGAACAAATTTCACTCAGATTTGCTTCTCGAGTAGTTTTCACATACAGAACAGTTAAGCATAAACGGTCATCTGGAGTTATTTTAACTGAGTAAACCATGTATATGAGTGGGTCTTTAGACATAGAGTTCATACTTCAACTTCTTGTGTGGTTACAAGAGTAGCATATATTTTTTTAAAATAATATTTTAATATCTCAGCAATAATGTTAACACTTTCGTATTTAGTTCATTGTGTTCATTTATATTCATATCCATGCTATACTTTTTGCTTGACTCCGAGTTTTCTAATTCTTGAGTTTTTAAGTTTTCACTCTTTTTTCTTTTTCATAATACATTTTTAAAGTGAATCACTTAGAATAAATAATACGTGATGATTCCAAATCTTTAATGAATCGTGACTGCAAATCGTAAATGACTGGATTTTCTTCACAGCCATAAGCGTCCAACAGTCTGAGATTGCATTGATTTGATTTTTCCATTTGTTTTGTACAGCAATGCTCGTCGCTGGCCACTGTTGATTGACCCCCAAGGCCAGGCCAATAAGTGGATAAAGAACATGGAGAAAGCCAACAATCTTCATGTCATTAAGCTTAGTGATGCTGACTTTGTCAGAACTTTGGAGAACTGCATCCAGTTTGGTACTCCTGTAAGTCTTCTTACTTACTTACATCTTACATCCTTCCTGTGCTGTTAAATGTCACATTTACTATTGCTTGGTAATTCGCCATGAATATTAAAAGAAAAGATTACTGATTTTTCTTTGTTGTGGTGGGTTAATTTGTTGTCATTTTTGTAGTTATGTTTTTACTGTCATCAGACAACAGCAGCAGTTGTTGTTTCTTATTGTAACATAAAACTTAAAGCTTTTGTCACCTGGTGCCATGGCAAAGAGCATATGACACACAGGTAATGAAAGACTGATACTTAGCTATTGAGGCTTCTTAAATTTCTGGAGCAGACCTTGAAAGACAAGCTTCTTTTAAACCTCCACCATCATGTAGAAACATGTCGATCTTTACCAGGTTGGCCAGCTTGCTTACCTGGATCAATTCATGGATATTGGATTAGGTAGGATCTGCTGTTCGTTTCACTGATTCTGTAGATATAGCTGTCTCTCTAGCATATAAAGCTGTTCCTACTTTTTTTCCTAGTTTATACATTTTAGCATGCCCTCTGCTTTGTTCAGTCATTAATAAAGTTTGCAACAGCAAAGTAATGCTTGTAATATGCCAAAGGTCTGTAATATTCACTTCTTACACTGTCTGCTTCACTTTTCACACTATCTGGCTCACTTCCCACACTATCTGGTTCTCTTCTCTCACAGTCTGGTTCACTTCTTACATGCAGTCTGGCTCACTTCTCACATTGTCTGGTTAATTTCTCACACTGTCTGGTTCACTTCTCACACTGACTGGTTCATTTCTCACACTGTCTGGTTCACTTCTCACACTGTCTGGTTCACTTCACTCTCACACTGTCTGGTTCACTCTCTATACTCTCAAGTTCACTTTCCACACTGTCTGGTTCACTTCTCACACTGTCTGGTTCACTTCTCACACTGTCTGGTTCACTCTCACACTGAATGAAAGAAGGATAATGAGTTATTGCATTTTAAAATTTTGTGACATCTACACGTGTGACATGTTGAATCCTTGTATCATTTCCAGGTTCTGCTGGAGAATATTGCTGAAGAACTCGACCCGATTCTTGAGTCACTCTTGCTGAAGCAAACGTTCAAACAGGGTGGAAGTCTGTGCATCAAACTAGGAGATGCAACCATTGAATATTCAGTTGATTTTAAGTTCTACATTACTACCAAGCTGAGGAATCCACATTATCTGCCAGAGACAGCTGTAAAGGTGCCTCCTTTGAGATTACTGTGCAGTTTATTTTCATTACCATGTATATATATTTGCTTGAAATCTATGTTAATGTAATTCATATGGTAGCATTAAAATGATGTGTATAAGAAGTTATTACTTTCAAGCAAGTCAAATTATTAAGTTACTCGAAGGCAATTTTTACAAAATGAACATTTTGTAATTCAGATGGTTTAAAACTGCTTCACTCATACAATAAACAAATTATGTGAATTTGAATAATTTAATGATTTAATTGCACATTATTTACTCAGAAACATGCAAATTACTTTACTTTAAAAACAGATGAAACACGAGAAGTTTTTGTGACTGCCCTTTGAAATATTAAGGAATAAGAGAAAGGATGACTGCAATAAAACTGGTTCTAGTAGTGAAGGTAGATTGTGGTGTATGGTTCAGTTTTACAAAAAGATGGAAAGAGTGAGGAAAGTGGGCAGAAAGAAGAATGCAGAAAGAAAGATTAGCACATATAATGAAGAACATGCAACAATCCAATATTTTGACAAAAGCCTTTTTTCAAAGATCACAGACAAGAACAACACAACTGACAAAAACATGGAAAGTAGATGAAAAATTAAACACTTAGCTTATTACAAAGAGGATGCTAAAAAGCTAAGTGTTTAATTTTTACGTAAGCCATTTTAAAAACTAATTATGTCAGTCCGCAAGAACAGCGAAGAGCAGAACCTCTATCTTAATGCAAAGAAAACTAAATTGATGACAACTGACAAAACAAACAAGGCAACTGAAATATGTATCAATGAGGAAAAACTGGAAGAGGTGGAGAGTTTTGAATATCTTGGATCGCTACTAACTAATAATGGAGATACAATGAGGGAAATTAAAAGGAGGACATCTATCGCTCTTCAGAAAGTAAAACAAATAAAGAATCTGTGGAGAGGAGCAGACAGAACCACAAAAATAAGATTTTTAAGGGCATGCATCTTTCCCATAGCAACATATGCCTGTGAGACCTGGACACTTAACAAAACAGCTGAGAAACACATAAATGCCTTTGAATGTAAATGCTACAGAAGAGTTCTCCAAATATCGTGGACACAAAAAAGAACAAATATATCTATACTACAAGAGCTTAATATTGAAGAAGGCTGGCTATTGAAGAGGATTAAAGAGAGAAAACTGAAATATTTTGGACACATTAAACGTCATGATAATTTAGATAAGACCGTATTGGAAGGATACATAATGGGAATAAGAAAAAGAGGAAGACCAAAACAAAGATGGCTGCAAGACATCGTTGACAATCTGGAAATGGATGCAACAGCAGCAGGCCATCTTGCTCACAACCGAGAGGCCTACAGGAGTGCTGTTTGGGAGGCAAAGTTCCGCAAGGGACATGCAAATGAATGAATGAATGAATGAAGCCATTTTAAATAATCAAAAAGCTTGAGAACCGCTACATACAGGAATATGGGATGCTGGAACCACATGGTCTGAATTCATTATTCAGCTATACTTAATATTCTCTTCTTCCACAATCCCTCCCCAATAAGTTCCACTCCCTTATCACTTGTTACACATTGTTCAGAACCTCCTCACAGCATCAGATTACAACCCATCTGCCCTAACTATAATCACATATTTCATCTTCTCCCAGCTAGATTACCATTGTATCACTCTCTCTCCCTTCCACAGTTTTTGATCATTTGTCCAATTAATTGGTTATGTACGTTAGTGTTTAATGTTGAGGTGTCTGTTTTTCAAGAAATACATTCTTCTCCTAAGAATGTATTTTTTATAATTTTTGAAAGGAGCAAGAGTTAGAAAACTTAACAGATTTGAATGCTAAACACTGATACATGTCATCCATAGACTGGAAAAACAAAAGGGTTCTGATTTCATTTGTTAAATCAGTGGAGAAAATAAAGAGAAAAAAAAAAGTGAATTCTATTTGGTAGAAAGCCTTTAACAGACTTTACATCATGAAGGATGCCATGAATCTTCTTATCTTTAACTCTTTCCCTGCTGGAGGGCAAAATGTGGACGATCCCTTCTGTACCAGACAAAAAGTGTGGGTCTTGATATGTATGGGGGATAATTTTTAGCTAATTATTTCCACGTTAAAAGTATGCATATTATGCCTCCAAATAGCTGTAAATGTAAGAAGATTTCATAAATGAAGAGTTTTTTTTTTGTAGGAAAAAAGATGTAGTGTGATGATTTTAGCTGATAATTGTGTATTACTGTCCATCGGATAGTTCTAGGACTGGCATCGATTGATCAGCAATGTGTAGATCGACTTTGTCATTTTATCCGATCTTGTCGTTTGATTATGTTGCATGTTCACTTTAAAATAATACCTGAAATAACCTTCTAACTACTTCTCCAGTTCATCTAATAGTCTACATCTACTTGGGGGTACATTCATGAACAGTGGTCTAGTCATAGGGGAACATGTTTGCCTCGAAATCACAAAAAAATTGATTTTTTTCTATCGAAACGCTGTATTTTGACCCCCGTCATTATGATGCTTTCAGAATGGTGACGAAGGTCACTAGACATGCTTACTAAACTGTTTACAATCAGAAGTTACACCGGGTTTTGAATGAAATGAATCTAGGGTCCCAATCAGGACCTTGGCAAAAAATTGACAAAGCAGAAGGGTCCCGATCAGGACCCCTGGCATAGGAAGAGTTAAAAGCCAATTAAGCATAACAGGAAGAAAATTTTTGTCTGCTAAACTGCTAAAGTTTTTCTGTTCATTTCAGAAATATTAATTTAGAATTGGATTTAAATAATTTTTCGTGTTTCATCTGTTTTTAAAGTAAAGTTCTTTGCACGTTTTTGAGGAAATAATGTGCAATTAAATCATTAAATTATTCAAAACCACATAATTTGTTTATGAGTGAAGCAGTTTTAAATCATCTGAATTACCACATGTTCATTTTTTAAAATTGCCTTTGAGTAATTTAATAATTTGAATTCCTCTGTACTTGATTTTAGGTCTTACTTCCTCTAAGCTTAAAGAAAAATTCTTTGTTGTTTCCATTATTTCCCATCATTTCAAGACTAACGTAAAACTTTCCAATCAAATTATCATAATGCCATCACAACAGCTCAATTTTATGTTTTTATAATCATTTCCATATGACTTTACTCAATTGTATTTATAAATTTTTCATAATTTCAAGGTGACACTACTCAACTTTATGATCACCCCAGAAGGACTTGAAGACCAGTTACTGGGAATTGTTGTGGCCAAAGAGAGACCTGAACTGGAGGAGGAGAAAAATCATCTCATTCTTCAGAGTGCTGCTAACAAAAAGTCTGTATAGATACAAGTTTCAAACGGAAATTTATCTGCATTATTTTTTCAATATATCTTTGTTCATTTAACTATTTGTAACCTAGACACACACAGTTTTTTAAAAAAATTCTTTTGGAAATAAAAAAAAAATGAGACATAAAAATTTCATCTTAACTGATGAAAGAAAATCGTGTTTGCTTTCGAATTATTTTTTTTTTTTACACTTATTTAGCCAAATGTAGATTGTGAAACACTTAAATGAACAAACGAACGAATATACTTTATTTTCAACGGGCAATTGGGCACGCAGGCCCATCTGACATTCTGCCCTTCATCATACAGCTTTCACTCAGTCACAGTCATTCAGCATGTGTTAATGAGCATAATAATCATGAAGACACAATTAAATGATTACATAAATAATAAACTTATCTCTTGTCTATACACTCTATACTCTGATTTATGCAGCAGCATGAAATAAGCTTACATTCTTACATTCATTCAAAACTAACAAATTTATAGAAAAGCAGTAAAAAAAAATACGACAATCAAGCCATACTTTAAACTACTTTAGACTATGCTTAGGGATGCATATAGTCCATATTAAACAGATGTTGACAGAGTTTATTTAAAGTTATAAGAATGAGTATTAATTATAAGTTTTACATGAATTGGTAGGGCATTCCAAAGGTGGGCAGCTGAGTATAGAGTATAGTCATACAACTATACATAAAGCACTGCAGTAAATATTTCTTCGTCCTGTTTGTTTTTGTTTGATAAAGGCGCCGAAACATTACAAGTTTGTTATCGTTAAATAATAAAGCTGTTCCTACTTTCTTCCTAGTTTATGCAGCTGAGTAAGAGAAGCTTTTTTTTAAGCATGTCAAGTTTTGGTTTTGGGAGAATACAATTACTTAAGCATTGACTGTGTTTTGGGTTGGATTTGAACAATGACCACATATAGGTTGGAGCATTGTGTGATAGAATTTTATGAATTAACTTGTCCTTATTGAAGTTAATTGGAAAATTTATGCAGTGTCATTTTTTTCCATTCAGTTATGAAGTATCATTATATGAAATGGAGTTTTAAAAAGAGTTATTGCAGTATTAAATGTAATATGCAAACATTTGGACATATAGAGTTAACTGCAACATATCTTTTTGCTGTTTTATAATTATCATAAGAAAAGCAGCTTTTATAACACTGAACATGGTTATTTATTTTTGGTTATTTATCATATTTTGCACAAAGAAATCTGTGGAAATGATAGTGATGAATTAGAAACCATTTACCAGTGACCTAATGAGAAACTCTTTTCTCAGAGTTCTTTTTTTCTCCATTACACTTAAAACACACTGAAATACTTTCAGTATAAGAATTTTAAAAAAAGTAGGCACAAATAAAATCATTTGTATCAGTATCATCTTCTTCATCATCTCCCATTATACTCCCAGTAAACTTGGGTTTGCTTTTGTTCATGAATATTTCAGACAGCTGAAAGACATTGAAGACAAGATTCTTGAGGTTTTATCAACTTCTGAGGGAAATATCTTGGAGGATGAGACAGCAATTAAAGTTCTTTCATCTTCCAAAAAGCTTGCCAATGAGATCTCAGAAAAGCAGGTGGGCTTTTTTTTTTTTTTTTCTCCAAAGTTTAACTCCTAAACTATCATTAGTTCTTTTTTTTTCTATATTAAAAGAAATTATTGTAGTCATACAGGTTTTTCCAGTTTTGAGTTAATCTGTGAAATATTCATTCATTCATTCCTTTGCTTGTCCCTTGCGGAACTTTGCCTCCCAAACAGCACTCCTGTAGGCCTCTCGGTTGTGAGCAAGATGGCCTGCTGCTGATGCATCCATTTCCAGATCATCAACGATGTCTTGCAGCCATCTTCGTTTCGGTCTTCCTCTTTTTCTTTTTCCCATTATGTATCCTTCCAATACGGTCTTCTCTAAACTGTGAAATATAACAGCCTTAAATGCTAAAATGAACACAAAATGCTCTCGTGTGTGATGGACTTGATGTGGTAGTCAAAGATTAACTCTTCCCATGCCACAGGCAACAAACGCGAATGTTCTCATTTGTGCCACACAAAAAGTGCAAGTCTTGATATGTATATGGGGTATAGTTGGAAAAGTGAAGGTAACAAAGTATTTCCACTTTAAAAGTATACATATTATGCATTAAGTTCTCAGTGTGTACAATCAATTTTGCTGATTCCATTAAAACCATTTTATTATTCTTTTTCATCAAATAATGTGATTAATATAGATTTAAATTTTTGATTACATGCATCTTCATCATCATCATGATAACCTGGAGTACTTAAGATTGGAGGGGGGGGGGGGTGAGGAGTGGGGAAATCTCTATCCATTCTTATCCTGAACATTCTTATCTTCCCAAATATACTTTCTTCCTCCTTGGTGTTTCTTTCCAAAAAGTTTACCTGCAGATGCACATCAGGGTTTGCTTTGAGTCTTTTTTCATCTATAGAACTTGGCCAAAGAAAAAGAGGCAGACCGCGTGAAACTCTGAAGAGGACATTGTTAAGAGAGGCCAAATTAACAGGCATAAAATCCCTTGATGAGGTTGAAAGACTCTCCGAAGACAGGAAAAATTGGTGAACTACTTTGCAAGCCCTATGTGACGTTTAACAGCACGGGAAGGATATAAGATATAAGATAGAACTTGGTCTGTGATTATCATATGCTGTACATGACTAAGGCCTTAATTTTTTTGTTTGATCACATGGGTTTTTTGTGGTTATTTATTTTGGGCCATTTATGGATTTCAGTCTTTCCCATTCATTTTCCCCATTCTGTTTCCTAGACCCTTCTAAAAGTTTGCTTTCAGAACTCCTAAGATGTTTACTATTCTCTTATTTTTGCTGCATACAGATCTGCCTCTTGATTCAAATGTTTGGTTTCAAAGCTGTGATTTCTACAAATTACATGATTCATTTTTGTTGTAGGCAAACATTAGAAGATGTTCAAGATTAATTCATGTATTCTTTTCATACTTGTCCAAAATTTTATGCATTTAATTCATTTTTATCTACAGAACATTGCTGAAGAAACTGAGAAAAAAATTGATTCAGCTCGGATGGAATACAAACCTATCGCTGTTCACAGCACAATTTTGTTCTTCTCCATTGCTGATCTGGCAAACATTGAACCCATGTACCAGTATTCTCTCACATGGTTCATCAACCTGTTTATTCTCTCTATTGAAAATGCAGAAAAGTCAGAAGACCTGAACGAGCGCTTAGAACATCTGCATAACCATTTTACATACTCACTATACAGCAATGTCTGCCGCTCACTGTTTGAAAAAGATAAGGTAAGTAAAATCAGAAGTTCTCATAACTACGCATATCACGGTACCTCCACTCTAGAGGCCGGTCATGTCATATATACACCCATACTGAGATAATATGCCTAAACCGACTCAACCCAGGGGTGAAACTCACTAGTGGTGAGGATTCGTCCTTGTTGACAAAAGCTCCATCCTGGTCACCACCACAAAATGCTGAAGTCAGAGACACTGGACCAGTACAGTCTAGATATGCAACCACCTCTCACCCATTGGGGATATAATATATCTAAATAACGTTGAGGTTATCCAGTGAGAAAGTTCAACTCTGTACTGGATGGGCAACCACTTCTCACCCGGCGGGGATATACTGATGTCCAAAACACGTCGAGGTTTTCTGGTGAGAAAGTCAAACTCTGGGCTGGATGGGCAACCACCTTGCTCCCGGCAGGGATGTATTCATATACAAACCATGTCGAGGTTTTCCGATGAGAAAGTCCAACTCTAGACTAAACTGGTGCAACGAAAACCACATTGTCACACAATGACCCACTGAGAATATAGTCCCAAGCCCCACGATGCTCTGAGCCTCCATCCTAAATGAGACTATCGCAAGAACCATGCGAGTAAATTCAGTAGAATCACAGGGCAGTCTTGGTGGTAGAAGCGAATGAAGAAGAAGGAGAAGTTCTTATAATAATTTTTCTTCACCGTGAAATAACTTTCATGCTAAATCTGGATCCTTATTGCCATATGAAGTCCACAGTTTTCTCCACAAGCTTTTTTTTTTTGACAGCCGCATAAGTTGTCTCTGATCTAGGTGTGGCATGGTCAAGTTGCATAGATCTCAGTGCATTGAACACATATGGAGTTAATGTTCTAGAGTCTGCTCCATTTCTGCAAGGATATTTTTATATGAGTGATATGCCAGGAATATAGATATGTAGAATCACAATTTCTGCAATTACAGGATAGCACTTGTCATAATGTCATAATTATAATAATATTATTTGGCAGGAGATTTTAAAAATAATTGTGGATTAAAGACAGGTTTCTGTTTAATATTTCTTTCTTTTAAAAAAAAAAAGGTTATGCTCTTAGTACAAATCTTGTAACTGCCATCTGAAGAATCACATAAAATTCTTACATCCTTCCCTTACTGTTAAACGTCACATAGGGCTCGCATAGTTGTTTGCCAAGTTTTCCTGTTCTCTGCGAGTCTTTCAGTTTCGTCAAGGGATGTTATGCCCACTAAACTGACTTCTCTTAACAATGTCCTCTCTAAAGTTTCACGTGGTCGACCTCTTTTTTCTTCAGCCTATTGTGCTTCACTTGATAGCTTGTTTTGGTATTCTCTGATTGTTTCTTCTCATCACGTGGTCTACATATGTCCATCTTCTTTTTCTGATCACCCATGAGTCAGGTTGTTGTTTGCTTATCTGTCTTATCTCTGTGTTCGTGAATTTGTTCCACTTTATACCAAGTATTTTCCTAAGGCATTTGTTTTCAAAAGAGTCTAATTTCTTGTCTATTTCTTTAGTTGATTTCCAGCTTTTGCATGCATAAATGAGGGTGGATATCACATTTGAATTGAATAATCTTAACTTGTTTATTGTGCTTATAACTTTTGAATTCCATATGTTCTCAAGATTTTTTAAGGATAATGCTGCTTTTGCAATTCTAATTCTAACTTCCTTCCTGGGGTCACCATCCTGGTCTATGTAGCTGCCAAGGTATGTAAATTGGTTTACTTCATCAACAGCTGTTCCTTATACATATATTCTTCCTTCTTGATTAATGAGAAGTTTCATTATTTTTGTTTTGTCTTTGTTAATTTCAAGACCTATTTTGCTAGCCAAGGAAGACAGGGAACTTTTTTTCTTGCATCAAATTCACATTGTCGCTGATAAGAGTTATGTCATCATCAAAATCAAGATCTTCTGTTTGGATCCCATGTACCCAATCAATACCAGTTTTACCTGTACAGCATCTTTTCATTATAAAGTCTGTGGCTATTCCAAAAAGCAATGGGAATAATATACATTCTTTGTTTCACAGCTGTTTCAATCTGAAACCATTCACTCATTCTGTCTTAACTGCACAAACATATCCATTGTAGAAGATCTCCAATGGTCACATAAGCTAGACAACTTTTTTTCCATTCCCAGCTCCTCTTCTCCTTTTTGCTGTGTGTCAACATCCAGAAGCACAATAAAGAAGTCAATGAGGAGGAGTGGAGATTTCTTCTAACTGGTGGTATTGGACTGGACAACCCACATTCAAACCCAACTACCTGGCTACCACCCAAATCATGGGATGAGATTTGCAGATTGGATGATCTTGCTAATTTCAAGGACATCCGCAAAAAACTCATGACCCAGAAAGATCAATGGAAAGTTCTCTATGACAGTCCAGTGAGTAAATTTTTTTGTATTTCAGTTCCATCGTAGCCATCAATACTCTAGATGCTGTATTTGGTTCATTTACATTGTAGCATTAGTCTATTATGTGCCTTATTTTGTCTTTTTATTTTCAAGTTGTGATATTCAGTTTATTTAACAAGAACATCATTGCAAGAGTATGGCTTCTTATGATTTTGAAAATTCTAGACACAGAGGTGGATGGAATGGGAGAGCAGCTGACAGATAATGTTGGTTATGGTCACCATTCTATGATGGTAGGCAGATGATCTCAATGTAGGAACAATGGCTACAATCACTGACTAGTACATTCACTGCCCGGAAGGAAAGCAGTGGTAAACTACATTCTGGAAATATACCAAGAAGCCAAACAGCAACATGGAAGGTCAGATAGGAAAAAGATCTGGTGGTGAGTCCCCCAGACCAGATAGATCTAATTTTAACACTGAGGAAGAGTGTGAGACAGAGGTCAGTACTAGTAATTGTGATGACGGACAAAATCCTGACGGTGTTACTAAGGAAAACCCCTGCATCAAACTAAAAAGAAAAATAAGAGTAGGAACATGGAATGTAAGAAGTATGTTTGAGGGAAAGTATCAAATAATAAGTGACGAGATGAAAAGAACGGGGATACACATTTTGGGAATCTGTGAACATCGATGGAAAGGATCAGGACACTTCAAGAGCGAGAATGATAATATCTTTATATACTCTAGTGGAGAATTAGGAGGAAAGAATGGAGTGGCTTTTTACTTGGACAAATTAACATCAAAAGCATTATTAGGTTACAGTCCAGTAAGTGATAGAATCTTCACTGTCAGACTTAAGGGCACTCTTAGAAATGTAACAATCATCCAGATATATGCACCTACATCAGCAGCAGAAGAAGAGGAAGTAGAAGACTTTTATAACACTGCAAACAACGATAGACCAGGTTTGGAAAAATGATATTGCATTAATAATGGGGGATTTTAATGCAAAGATTGGTACAGAAAGAGCAGAAGATGAAGGATATGTTGTGGGGAAATTTAGCTTAGGACTAGAATGAGGTAGGTGACAGTCTAATGGCATTTTGCATGGAAAATGAGCTAATGATCGGTAACACACTTTATAGGCAACAATCAAGAAGACTTTACACATGAACATCACCTGATGGGAAAACCAGGAATCAAATGGATTACATTTTAGTGCACAGAAGGTGGAGATCAAGTATAACATCAGCAAAAACTTCACCAGGTGCTGATTGTGACATGGTCCATGAGTTATTAATAGCACACATGAAGATAAAGATGAAAAAGACAGTTACGGGATCAAAACCACTCCGCTTTGATCTTACAAAAATACCAGAGCAATACGGTATAGAAGTGAAGAACAATTTCAAAATCCTGATGGCTGTACAGGAGGAGATGACACCAGGTGAATTGGCTATGCAGGCCAGAGATATCTTAATAACAGCAGCTAAAGATGTGGCTCCAGTAAAGAAAACACAAAAGAATGGATGGATTACAGCAGGCACACTAGAACTGATAAAACAACGTAGAAAAATGAAGACACAATGGAAAGTGACAAACAACAAAGAGGAATATAAATCTTTAACAAAAGAAATATGAATAAACATAAGAAAAGATAAAAAACAATACATACAAGATTGTTGTGAAAGAATAGAAGGACATCAGAAATGTGGAAGAGACAGTGAAATATTTATGAAGACATTGATAAGAAAATGATACATCTAAGCTAAATGTAATTTGTGATGAGATGGGGAATACTTTGACAGAGACTGAGGAAATTCTAGAAAGATGGAAGGAATATTGCAAAGGAATGTATGAAACAACTGACTGTCAAAGCAGAAATCAACAGTGTGAATTATTATTGGAGGAGAAAGAACCCGAACTGACAATAGAAGAAGTTTTATGGGCAATAAAGAATCTGAAAAATGGTAAATCACCAGGATATGATGAGATAACAGCTGAACTTATTAAAGCAGGAGGAAAGGAATGTGCAACAATCTATCATGCACTATATAAAAAGATATGGCATTCAGGTATTTGGCCAAAAAAATAGAAAAGAACCATATTCATCTTATATCTTATATCCTTCCTGTGCCGTTAAACGTCACATAGGGCTCACAAGGTAGTTCACCAATTTTTCCTATTTTCAGCAAGCTTTTCAACCTCATCAAGGATTTTATGCTTATTAATTTGACCTCTCTTAACAATGTCCTCTTTAGAGTTTCACGTGGTCTCCCTCTTTTTCTTTAACCTGTTGTGTTCCACTTGATAGCTTGTTTTGTGATTCTCTGATCATTTCTTCAAAATCTTAATACAAAGAAAACTAAATTGAAAACAGAGGACACAGTATTAAGTTTTTAACATGAAACCAATGAGTCAAGTTATTTTATATAATTTATGTCAAATCTAGGAGCCACATCATGAGGATCTACCTGGGGACTGGAATGAAAAACTTGGCTCTTTCCAGAGACTTCTTGTTTTACGCTGCTTTAGACCAGATAAGGTAAGGTCTTCTTTGTTTGATCCTCTATGATGAGAGAGTGACCAAATAAAACTTATGTATTTATTGTATATCATTGACAGCTGTTGTAATATATTTATGTGGTAGTTCGAGTTGAAAATAGAACTGGAAAATATCAACCTATAAAACAAGGGGTGCGACAAGGATGTGTACTGTCTCCAGACCTTTTTTCTCTGTATAGCGAGAATATTCTAAGAACAATCATCACAGAACCAGGCATAAAAATTGGAGGATACAATATTAACAACCTTCGGTATGCTGATGACACAGTACTGATAGCTGAGAACCAACAAGACCTGCAAAATCTCTTGGATAAAGTCGCCAAAGAAAGTGAACAGAAAGGCCTTACTTTGAACATCAAAAAGACAGAGACTATGGTTATATCTAAGAAACAAAATCCACCAGCATGCAGTATTAAATTAAACGGAACTATTCTAAAACTAAGTACAGAAATTCAAATATCTTGGAGCAGTAATAACTTCAGATGGGAAATGCAGAACAGAAATTAGGAACAGAATAGGTCAAGCAAAGACTGCATTTCAGAGAATGAGAAACATATTGACCAACACATCCTTATCAATGAATGTTAGAAAACGAGTCCTAAAATGCTATATTGAACCTATCTTGTTATATGGAAGTGAATCATGGACAATAGGCAAGTCTGCACAAAAATCATTGGAAGCAGCAGAAATGTGGTTTATTAGAAGAATGTTGCGAATCCCCTGGACAGCAAAAATAACTAATGAAGAATGTATGAGAAGAGCTGGAGAGACAAAAAAACCTTGTCAAAAAGATAAGAGAGAGACAATGTACTTTCATAGGACATGCAATGAGAAGAAGGGGCATTGAAAATATTATAACAGCAGGAAAAATAGAAGGAAGAAGATCAAGAGGAAGACCAAGAGAAATGATACTGGACAGTCTGACAGGATGGTGTGAGAGGAGATCACCAACTGAGCTGATGGCCTGCATGAAGGATCGGGTACTCTGGAGAAGCATAATAGCCAACGCCAGTCGGCATGGCACATGATGATGATGATGGTAGTTGTCTGAACAAAAGTAGTGTGTTAAATGTGACACAATATTAAATTATTAACATGAAATTATACAGTATATATAGTCAGACAGATGCATTATATTTAACTTATATGGTAGATTAAAATTTGCTAGTGGGTGATTTCTAGGAATCATAATCATAGCATTCAGTCTGTTCTGCTCCTTATTCTAGCGGTAAAGTAATAGAGCATCATGTTTTATGGTTAGAAGTAAAACAAAAAATGATAGATAATGCTCCTATAGCTATGAGAGAAAGAAAAATGACAAGAAAATTATCTGGGACTTGAATCACATACTCCAGTAGGACAAGCAACTATCCATCTAGCCATGAGAGAATAATGGATTAATCAACTTAAATATCTTGCACCCCTAAAAAAAAAAAAACCATCAATGCTTGTCTGGTCAAAAATCATGACGCCTGGAAAGAAAATTAGGTCATAACACAGAAATTCCGTTGCTTAGATTTCAGTCTCCTGCAGCTACTAGATGTGGTCTCCTGCAAATGTCTAGTGCATACAGGATAACAAAAACACAGAGAAACATATACTTTTTTACATGAAGGTATTTTCAGTCTATGGTTTCAGACACATATTTAAGAAAACAATGAGACTTTCACACAATAAAGTAATAGAACACAGTAATGTATGGTTAAAACTTAAAAAACTCATAGATAAAGCACTTTTAGACATGAGAGAATGTGTAAAAGTAGTTTCAGTTTATGGTTTCAGGTACATATTTCTACAAACAGAACACAACGATCGCATGGTAAAGTAATAGAACACAATATTGCATGGTTAGAACTAAAAAAAAAATCATAGACAAAGCACTTTTAGACATGAGAGAATATGTAAAGGTAGTTTCAGTTTATGGTTTCAGATTGTTTCTCTCATGGACACAAAAAAGGACAAATATATCCATACTACAGGAACTTAATATTGAATAAGGCTGACTAGTAAGGAGAAAACTGAAATATTTTGGACACATTAAACGTCATGATAATCTAGAGAAGACCATCTTGGAAGAGTACATAATGGGAAAAAGAAAGAGAGGAAGACCAAGGTGAAGATGGCTGCAAGACATTGTTGATGATCTGCAAATGGATGCATCAGCAGCAGGGCATCTTGCTTACAATAAGAGAGGCCAACAAGAGAGCTGTTAGAGAGGCAAAGTTGTGCAAGGACATACAAATGAATGAGTGAATGATCTCTTGATGAGGTTGAAAACCTCTCTGAAAACAGAAAAACATGGTGAACTTCAGTGCAAGCCCTATGTGATGTTTAACAGCATGGGGAGGATGTAAGATGTGTATGGTCAACAATAGGAAAAAGAATTAACATGAATATACTGTATATTGCTACTCAATTTCAGAATCTATCCAGCTTTTGAAGGTTAACTTAGTTATCTGTCTACCGACTGATTTACTTAATATTTCTGCAAATTTATTTATTTTTTTGTGTGCATAATTTGGATAAATCAACTGCACTCTCATTTTGTATTTTTTTTTTTTGTGGATAGAGTTATGACCATTTTGTGCAGATTCTTCCCAATGTTTGAATGGATGAGAAATCTTACTTTTATGAAATTTAGGATGTCATAAAGGTTTCAAATCCTTGTGGTAATCCGTGTATTGATTCTGAGATAAAGCTACAGATTTCTTGATACAAAAGTGATCAAATAAGCAGCTCTCTCACACCTGGCTGCAACATTTAATCCTACTGAATTAATAGAAGTTAAGTACCCGCTCAAAATGAGGAGAAATATTAATACAACATAACTAATGTCCAGTGGTATTAAGTACAGCATTGTTTACAAAAATATATTCATTCATTATGTGCCTTGCCGATAGCATTGGGCATATATGCTTCTCTATTTTTTTAAATGGAACTTGATATTTCTAGTCAGTTATGTTACTTTTCTTTCCTGTGCTACTAATTTGCCTAAAGTAGTCTCCCTCCCATGGTATGTGCAAAAAATTTTGAGTGTCTTTTCTTTCTTGTTTTATTTGATACATTAAGTGCTTTCTGCTGTGTAACTATAACTGTAAAAAAGGGGCCAAGCTGTGTTGATGGTCCTGGGGAGCGGCTTCATTATGCTTGGGGCATGCCCATATGTGTTCAGCCTTTGACATCGGGATTTCTTTCAGTGTTTTTAGGGAGATGACTCCAGTGTCGTGTTGACTGTGTGTTGCCTGTGATCTAGCATTTAGTTTGGATTTACAACCACTGCTCTTGGCTACATGTAATGCATTGAGTTGTAAGTGATAGGTACTTTGGAGGAAGTTGCTTTGCATTTGTTCATTGAGATGTTGCATGATGGATTTGTATAGGTCCGATTTGTCCATTTTGATGAGGCCCTCTGGTTTGGCCCTTGCTGCTAGCTAGTCAGCTTTGTTGTTTTCATCGACTCCGGCATGGCCTGGACAATATATCCACGTGATGTTTTTGATGTGGGATTTATTAATTATTTCTTGTCATTCACTTCTAATGGCTTTCGTTCCACTTTCATAAATAGATTTTGAGAGTCGTGACAAGCAAGCTTTCTATTGTGGTCGTGCCTGTTGGTGCTTGGTACTCAAGGCCAGTGTTTGTTTTGCTAGAACGCTGTACCCAGCACATTTTTGTGGAAACAAATGTTTCAAGACTTCAGCTGTTACTAAACATGACTAATGTTATTTTGATTATAAATGGAGGAGTTAGAGATCTTGTGTCATTCAGGCAACTTTCTTTACATAAAAATAGTGCTGCTCGAGACTTGTTATTTTCACTATATGGTGTGTAAACAAGATGTCATTTGATTGAATACTCATTCATTCATTCATTTGCATGTCCCTTGCGGAACTTTGCCTCCCTAACAGCACTCCTGTAGGCCTCTCGGTTGTGAGCAAGATGGCCTGCTGCTGATGCATCCATTTGCAGATCATCAACGATGTCTTGCAGCCATCTTCACCTTGGTCTTCCTCTTTCTTTTTCCCATTATGCACCCTTCCAAGACAGTCTTCTCTAGATTATCATGACGTTTAATGTGTCCAAAATATTTAAGTTTTCTCTCTTTAATTCTCTTTACCAGCCAGCCTTCTTCAATATTAAGTTCTTGTACTATGGATATATTTGTTCTTTTTTGTGTCCATGATATTTGAAGAACTCTTCTGTAGCATTTACATTCAGAGGCATTTATGTGTTTCCCAGCTGTTTTGTTAAGTGTCCAGGTCTCACAGGCATATGTTGCAATGGGAAAAATCTTATTTTTGTAGTTCTGTCTGTTCCTCTCCACAGATTCTTTAGTTGTTTTACTTTCTGAAGAGTGATAGATGTCCTCCTTTTAATTTCCCTCATTGTATCTCCATTATTAGTTAGTATTGATCCAAGATATTCAAAACTCTCCACTTCTTCCAGTTTTTCCTCATTGATACATATATCAGCTGCCTTGTTTGTTTTGTCAGTTGTCATCAATTTAGTTTTCTTTGCATTAAGATAGAGATTTTGCTCTTCACTATTCTTACAGACTGACATAATTAAAAACAAACATACATGACTTATTAATTGTTTCAGGTTATCTCTGCAGTACAAGAGTTTGTGACTGAGAAAATCGGCAAGAAGTTTATCGAGCCCCCACCATTTGACCTTCCAAAGGCTTTTGGAGACAGCAACTGCTGTGCCCCTCTCCTGTTTGTTTTGTCCCCAGGTGCTGACCCAATGGCTGCTTTACTCAAGTTTGCTGATGATCAGGTAAAGCAGATCTTGTCTTACGCTGTCCTCCTTCTTTTAAAGTAATTTTTATATTTCCTATGCGGTTCATCTATTTTCATTTGTAGATATTCACAGTTTTTTTTAAAATTTGGATCATGTAAAATTTAATCAGTATTAGCCACTGGAACTAATATAGTCAACGGAAAAAAAAAGAATTATGTTATGGCAGTGCCAATGTTTCTTTAATAAACTGCAGGGCTTTGGAGGAGCAAAGTTTGACTCACTCTCCTTGGGACAAGGTCAAGGACCAATTGCTCTGAAGATGATTGAGAAAGGTGTGAAGGAAGGAACATGGGTCATGCTGCAGAACTGTCATCTGGCATCTTCCTGGATGCCAACACTTGAGAAGATCTGTGAGGTAAGTTTATTTATCACTTTGTTTTAAATTTTGTAGTTTATATGGGCAGTAATGTTTAAATAATAAAGGTAAATAGAGGTGTATGGTGCAGTTTTACTTTTTTATTTATGCTATTATGTACAAACATTGTGGTATGAAGTATATAGGATATATTACGCTTAGGAAATAGTTTTCACCAACATCTTAACGATATTTCTAAGGGGGCCTGGACACCTGTGGGTAAACATTTTTGCCTAGCAACCACAGGGGAATGCAGGAATTTCTGTTAGTGCGATCCACTCTTGTTCTGCTGATGTATGATCTTGGAGGGTCCTGGAACAGCGCCTTATTTTCCAGACTGGCTGTCTCCACACAGCTGGAATTAACAATGTCTTCAGCTTCCTTTAACTTCTTTAGTTTTCCACTTTTTTCTGCAATTTATACTCTACTTTTTTGTTTCTTCCCACCACCATCTTCTCTGGCGGCTTATAGGTTTTTATTGCCCCTCCGGGTCTGGTCCTATTCACCAGGCTTATTATCTCCCTGCTTCCTTGGCCCCACTACAGTTTGCATCTCTAGTGTGCTGCGTGTGTTTTGGCACCTTCTGTTCGTTCCTAGTTCTTCTTTCATTATCTCTCCGCTTCCCCTTCTTCTCTCCCCCCTCCCAAACCTGTGCTACAGGTGTCTATTGTCCTTCTGTCTCTCCTTTTCCCCTCCTCCTATTTCCTATTGGCTTCTTCTGGTTTCCTTTGTGGCCCCCTGTGGTCTCTACGCCAAGTCAAAGGGACATGTATTCTTGTGTTGTTTCCTATTCAGGACCACGCCACTCAGGTAAGTTATATGTCATTTTGTTTGTGTATGTAATCCTCAAAAAAGGCTCACGTTGAAATATTGAATATTATATGTTTTTCATTTATACATTCTCATCTTACTCACATACTTTCTTTTCGTTTTATTTTCTCATTTTACTTACTCCCTCTGCCACTTTGTAAAACTGCACCATACACCTCTATTTATTTTATTATTTGAACCAGTTTTACTGCAGTCGCCATCCCTTTTATCTGTCACAGTAATGTTTAATAGTTTGTAGAGTTTTAGTTGTTTGTAAGCACAGAATTAGAACAGTTTTTGTGGATTGGTTTGTTATGTGAAGGTAGTAAATTAGAGATCATCACCATGAAATTTCTGTTAACTGTAAAAATAGATAGCTGACACACTTATGTTAGGGAAATTACCACAGGACTAGGAGAATTTCTTCTTGACAAACAAAGTGCATTAGGTTATGAATGACTGTAAGAAATTAAGGGATAAAAAGATTTTCACATAATAATCAGCCTGTGTATGTTATGTACATATGAGTTCATGAAAGATAAACCAGAGAAAAGGTTTACTGTAAAAATCTACTTTATCCATAATTTAAGCAGATCTCATATTTAATTATCAGTGCCTCACTATTCTTCTTCTTACATCTTACATCCTTCCTGTACCGTTAACGTCACATAGGGCTCGCATGGTAGATAGCCAAGATTTCCTGTTTTCAGCGAGCTTTTCAACCACATCAAGCGATGTTATGCCCACTAAACTGGCCTCTCTTAACAATGTCCTCTTTAGAGTTTCACATGGTTGACCTCTTTTTCTGTGGCCTGTTGTGTTCCACTTGATAGCTTGTTTTAGGATTCTCCGACTGTTTCTTCTCATCACATGACTGACATATGTCCATCTTCTTTTTCTGATCACCTGTGAGACAGGTTGTTGTGTGCTCATCTGTCTTATCTCTGTGTTGTCCTCACTATTACAGGAGTTTAACCCTGAAGCAATACACCCAGATTTCCGACTGTGGCTGACCTCATATCCATCTGAAACTTTTCCTGTGTCCATTTTGCAAAATGGTGTCAAAATGACAAATGAGCCTCCGAGTGGTTTACGCTTCAACATCTTGAAGTCATACATGAGTGATCCCATATCAGATCAGGGGTTCTTCAATGGATGCAAGCAAGAAGTAAGTAGAGAGAGTAACTAAACTATATGTTTAAAGATTTGTGAACGAAAGAGAGATATTATCTGTGTGAGGAATTTTCACTTGCATTTTGTTTATTATCTTGATCTTTTATAAACTTCATTTCTATGTCACTGTGTGTCATAGTTTAAAAAGATAATAGATACCATGTTTACTTACATTATAATGTCCTGATAAGCTTATGGAGATTTTTAAAAAAGGGCAGAAGATCAGGGCAATTCAGAGGTTAAGCAGTGACCAATGGAACTAATGGCTTTATAATCAAATCCTAACCATGTTGGAATTTTTCCGACATGTTTGAAGTGTATGCCCTTTTCAGGCATGCTAGGCAATAAGGATAGATGCCATCTCTGTAAACAAAATACTTGCATGTAGTGTGCGGCATACCAGACAGAATACAGTGGCATCAAGACATATTCTGGGACCTGACATGAGCTGGTAAAAGAAAAACAGATAAATCAGTATATGTAACTGACTTACTCATAGTTTAGTCATTGCAAATGGAAAAGGAGTAGAGAAGCTGTAAAGTAAAGGTAAAATTCCCGTTTTCATGCCATTATTGGGGAATACAGTGTTAGGGCCATATTTTTACATAACCTTTGGCACATGGAAGTATGATGTGGTCAGTATCACCTCTGGGCACTTTATCTTCCAAGATTTCTCTGGTACCCATGTTTAGAGGCTGTGTGAACCCTGGGACCTTTTTGATATGTACCAGATAAAAAATCCCACTACTGGGACTGAACTGGGTACCACTGGATTAGTAAACTGAGCGCCTATCAACTCAGCTAACCAGGCCGCCGAGAAGTTGTAAAGATGACTTATATTACTTTAAAGATTCAGAAGCAGAATAGTACATATGAGTGTTGTATTTTTCTGGGGGGAAGGGTTGAACTTGACCACTGTAGAAAGTAATTGGAAAACAATACAGCAGCAACATAAGTTCCTTGAGAGAAAACTTGAACATTATAAAAGAACAATCATAAAAGTTACTGGGAAAAAACAGTTTAGCCATTAAAAAAGAACTGCCATGCAAGTTCTGAGTGAGCAAGGAGGTATGTTAAAAGTAATATATAGGCATTGAAAAGGAAAAAAAGGTCACAGAGAGAGAGGTGTTTTTCATATTTATGAAAAGTATCCATTTTCTTGAAAATCTAAGCTGATGGACACTGGACATTGTAAAATTGACGTAATGAAATATTTTGAGATTGATCATAGTCATTTCATCTAATTAATGGCAGCATAAAGTCATCAAGCATAATATAAAAGTAATAAAATCTATTAGAACTTGTATGTTACATCTGCGAGGGTACTCACAATCAAAGTTTCTGGCCCAGGTCAAGAGAGATTTGATAGTAGCAGCAGTCACAGTATGTTGTTTTGCTGTGGTGAATCACACTGCATGTCCACACAAATATTTTTTCATAGACTTGCGCATTTAAACTCATTAATGGTCACTTATTTCATTGTCAGGTTTTCTTTTCTTTTCTTTCTTTTCTTCTTTCTTTTTTTTTCTTTCTTTGGCCTGCTCCTGCTGTATAGAAGCATTGCTGTTTGTGAGGATTTTGCTTGTGGTACAGTGCGAAGTGTGTTCCTTGTCTTGTCCTTTCTTGTCCTCTTCTACTTCAAATGCCTTTCGGTGTAGAGGGGACAAATAGACATCTTGATAGGGCTTGGCAGTTTTGCTTCATGTAATTCGGTATTTAATGTTTCTGTAATTTTCTCCCTCTGTATTTTATGTGGTTGGCCTCTTCTTCTGTTTCCTGTAATTCTTAGTGTGAATGTTTTCTGTGGTATACTCATTGGCATTAGTCATTTTAATGTGTTCAATCATACTTCTTCTTCTTCTTCTTCTCTTCCTCCTCCTCCTTTTTCTTCTTCTTCTTCTTCTCCTCCTCCTTCTTCTTCTTCTTCTTCTTCAGCAGCAGCTTTCCAGCCATTAAGACTCAGTGCTCCAGATAAAGTTTGCCTCCATTCCTCTCTGTTCCTAATCTTCTCTCTCCAGCTGGTGACACCATTTTTTATGATATCTTTACTCATTCTATATATCTTATTCTGGGATATCCTCTGCCTCTGATTGCTCCCATTCTAGTGCTTTAGAACATATTACTATTGGCAGACATGATCCTGTTCTGTTCATGTGTCCACCATACCTGACTGTGTCTGACTGAATTAGTGGCCATTGCATTTCTCAGCTGAGGATTCAAAGATTCTCTTCTATTAAGACAGCACCAAAATCTCATAACTAATTTTTTTTTTTTTTGTTTGTGTTTTTAATCTTTTGGCTTATCTGTTTTAATCCACTCACAATTACTGTCTCAGTTATTGTAGAAATATAGAACACATCAAAAGCATTCATCATCATCATCATTCCTTTGCATGTCCCTTGCGGAACTTTGCCTCCCAAACAGCACTCCTGTAGGCCTCTCGGTTGTGAGCAAGATGGCCTGCTGCTGCTGCATCCATTTCCAGATCATCAACGATGTCTTGCAGCCATCTTCGTTTCGGTCTTCCTCTGTTTCTTTTTCCCATTATGTATCCTTCCAATACGGTCTTCTCGAAATTATCATGACGTTTAATGTGGCCTTAGTTATGATTATTGCATGTTTATCCTCCCATCAAAATTTATTTTAATTATCTTTTTTAAATGAATGATTTTTCTTCTTCTTCTTCCACAGAATGCGGTAAAATTGAACTTAAAAGCACCAGCATGTTATTTTTTTCATTGTTACTAAATTTAGAAAGAAATTCTTTCTCATAAAAATCTCTAGGATTTATGGTTGCCAAAAAAATTGTATTTCATTTAATGAACAAACAAAAAAATATACTTATCTGGGTCTGTTGTGTAGGAATTTTAATAACTTATCAACATAAATTTTATAAATGATCTTTGTCATTTCTGAATTAATTTGTAAAATTTGAAATAAAAAGGTTAGGAAAAGTCAGCTTTTTTTTTTTACAGAATGGTGTTAATCACTCTAGTATATATAAATAACACAATCCATGAGATTTATGCATGACTGCAGTCAATATGAGTGGTAAATTTAAGTAAATCTTTTGTATATTATGTAGGTATATATAGTTAACATATATATTGCTTTGTAGGTGAGATGCTGTTAAAAAAACTGAAAATCATTTTTGAAACTAACGCTATACACATAATTGGATCAAACACACAAATCTTCTGTAAAACATTTAGATTCTAGACTAGTGCCTCTACAAGCATACAAATATTCTTTTCATAAGCTCTTTTTATTTATTCTCTCTTTGTGTGTGTGTGTAAATGCTTAGTCTGTTTTATTTTCAAAGAAAGATAAATTAGCTCAGTTGTTTCACAAACAAAGCTTTTAATTATACCTGCTTCTTTTAGCATCGCCTAATTTGATTCCAACTTTTTATTATGGTAACCTACCATTGATTTTACATTTATTCACATAAAATTTATTGCAGTTCTTTAAAATAAATCACTCCAAATCATGCTGTAAATAAAGGTAATTTTTAATTGTGTGTCTGTGATGAAGTATGTTTCCTTTCCAGTACAAACAGAACTTTTTCTGTATTAGTTAAGTATTGTTATTACATTTTTAAAAATTTCCTAAATGCATAAAAATTTCTGGAGCAATTAATGTTAAGTTTGTAGATTAGTAATCTGAGTTTAAATTTTTGTAAGAGGGGGAGAGGAGTAGTCTACTGACTATGATCCGTTTTCTTGGCCGGAAAGTTGTGGCTTGAGATCTACAGTGAGTTCCATACTTTTTACAGTTAGCACAGCAAAACAACAGTCAGTCATTTGTATGGCCCATGTGGAACTTTGCTTCCCTAACATCTCTCCTGTGCTATTGTGCTGTTAGGGTTTCTTGGTATGTTTACAGAAGGTAGTTTGCCATCAATGTTCCGTCATTGATGTGAAAATAGCCACTGGAGTCAAATAATATCTGCCTGCACAGTGAGGCATACTAAATTACATTTATGTTAGTGAAAAGAGGGAAAATAAGATATCATGTAATTGTCAGTCCTGTAAATAAGGGACTTCTTCAGAGTCCACAGCAAGTGAACTGAAAAAAAAATTGTCTTAGTTACACAAAAAAATATTGGACAAAATGGCCAAGTGGATAGTGCACTGTTTTCCCACAGTTAATTGGTTGCTCATCCAAATGGAGTCCATGATTCAAGTCAAGGTCATTTTTTTTTCCACTATTTTTCTTTTTCTCTGGTCTAAAGTGCTTTGTATTTTTCAGCACTAACTATGTATGTTGTACTCTAGAAATATTTAGACAGTATGTCTGCTTTTTAACATTTTATTTTCAAGTTTACTAACACTTGCATTTAACCGTGTATATTTCTTTATTATCAGTGTATATACTTTAGAATGCTTATGCAGTTTTGTGGTGCTTAAGATTCTGTTTAAAAAAAAGTTGCTATAATTGTCTCCTTTGCTTAACTTACCAGTTTTCTCGTTAATCATCCAATTTTTTTTTTCTAATGTTCAAGTCCATTTTGTTTTGTCATACATATTTGTGGTTCTGTTTGTTAGCCAGGAAAATGGTATTATACATATAAGCAATTGGGCATAAAGGGACAAGCAAGAGCAAGGGCATTGAAAAGTCTTTGAGAAACAGCAGAAAAGGCCTTATGCTGGCTGTGGAGTATGTGAAACAAGCATTGAGAACATAAATAATTTTGTTTGTCACAACCAATACCAGTCCTCCATAGCTAAATCACTAAAGACGCACTTCAAAGTGCAGTGCTAACTGGAAGATCACAAATTCAATCCTGGGACAAAAAAAGCAACAACTCACAAGTAATCTGGGAGTCATGACCCAGAGGGGCCCACCCCCTTTAGAGTTTCAGGAGTTTAATAGGGCCGAAACACTTGTCTGGGTGGGGGTGGGTTGGGGGGTACTTCCTCTGATGATCTAAAGGAGTTGTGTTGTTGTTCCGCTTTCCTGCATACATGCAATAAATAATATCCATTTGTCTCATTCTGTTGCTTAACTCTTAATCAGCCATGAGCCATTTAAAAACAGTTGTATGATTCTGTTCTATAGTCTATTGTTGTTTTGAAATACTGTAAATCCTAAAAAATAGGTTTTATTTCATTTCCCAGTTGAGCATCATGGTCCAGATTTTTAGGTTTTATTTTTTTAACAAAAATATTTGTGGATCATGGATGTTGTTTGATAGGTCATATCCTAATTAAATAAATGAAATTCAGTGTAAAGTTAGCATGGTATTTGGGGATGAAGAAGGTGTCAGATATTGCAATCAGTGACAATAGCTGACATGCTAGCATCAGGGTTGGCAAACCATAGCTGACTGAAACCTTGTCCCACTTCACCATTGCACACCCCCCTGCTTTTTAGCTGGCAGTCGAGGAATGAAAAAATAGCCACAGTGACCTGCTTCCTAAGCCGACATACAGAGCAGTGCCTCAACCGCAAGCCACACCAGCTCGCAGTTCCAGGGAGACTGAAGAAAAAAAAGCATTGTATTTTCAGATATCCAGTATCCCAAGGTCATTTGCTGTAAATATAAAGTTAAAGAAGAGTTTAAAATGTAATGAGAAAGACAAAATTGTTTTACTTAAATTTTACCAAGATGAGAGATGATTATAAGAGAGTCATTATGAGAGAATAATTATGAGAGGGTCACTATGAGAGAGTGATGAATGATACCAAACAGTGAATTAATATTTTCAGTACATATTAATAGTAAATGGAAGATTATTACTGTAAGAATTCCATCAGCATATGACTTTACACATATTTATACGTTATGAAAAAGTTATAGACTTACCATTTTCACCTTAAAACTGCTACTTACAACATATGTTTATGTTTCACCAGCCAAACTTCAAGAAACTACTCTATGGTTTGTGTTTCTTCCATGCTCTTGTACAAGAGAGACGAAAATTTGGACCTCTTGGCTGGAACATTCCTTACGAGTACAATGAAACAGATTTGCGTATCAGCGTGCAGCAGCTGCAGATGTTTCTCAATGAGTACGATGTAAGTGTCATGTAGATTTATATCCTGAAATTTCTCTGAAGGACTGTGTAAATCATGGTTTCCCAATCAGGGCTGAGGTCTGTAGGTGTTCTAAGAGATTATAACATTTAAAAAAATGTAATTTTAGTTTTACTAAAAAAGGGCATTGACAGTTATTCTTTTTTATTATGATATCTGTAGCTTACAGATCATATGTGTATGCTATGAGTTGTAAATGTATGGGTACATTCCATGTTTCCATGCCTTTAAGGCATATTGGGGATATGGTGTTAGGCCTGTATTTCCAAGACCACTGGCACTTGAAAGTCTGATGTGGTCAGCATCATGTCTGACCGCATCTACCTTCCTAGATTTCTCTGGTACCCATTTTTAGAGTCTGGGTGGACCCATGTGCCTTTTCTGTGTGGTGGTACCAGAAAAAAATCCTGACTGCTGGGACTTGAACATAGTCTTATCTTATATCCTTCCCGTGCCGTTAGACGTCACATAGGGCTTGCAAAGTTGTTCGCCAATTTTTCCTGTCTTCGGCGAGTCTTTCAACCTCAACAAAGGATTTTATGCCTGTTAACTTGGCCTCTCTTAATAATGTTCTCTTCAGAGTTTCACGCGGTCTGCCTCTTTTTCTTCGGCCTGTTGTGTTCCACTTGATAGCTTGTTTTGGGATTCTCTGCTCATTTCTTCTCATCAAGTGACCAACATATGTCCATCTCCTTTTCCTGATCACCTGTGAGACTGGTTGTTGTTCAGTCATCTGTCTTATCTCTGCATTGTTCTTGAATTCATTCCACTTGATGCCGAGTATTTTCCTTAGGCATTTGTTTTCAAAAGAGTCTAATTTCTTTTCTATTTCTTTAGTTGTTTTCCAGCTTTCGCATGCATAAATGAGGGTGGATATAGTACCACTGGATTATTAGGCAGAGCATCTAGCCACTCAGCCAACCAGGCCGTGAACTGTAGTTATAATAAATTTTATACAGTGATTTCTTTGTACTTGAAAATTTGTTTTAAAGCTTCAGTCTGTGGAAATAAATTGAAAAAGAATGCTGTAAACTGAGAGATTGCTTCTGATGTGATGTGCAAGATGGCAGACGTTTTTTTAACACTCCCACCAACATTCAGAAATCAGCAGAATTCCGCATGATCTGTCACATATCCTGTACCAGGAGTTGGGCATTAGGCTAACAATCTTATCCTGGGACCTATCTAGAGGCAACTCCAGATGGGAAAAAAAAGATATTGTTATGGAAACTTGCAGAGAAACCAACCGAGCATCAGGGATGCCAACTCCAAAGAGCTCAATGCAGAGATAAGACAGATGGCTGAACAACAACCAGTCTCATGGGTGATTAAGAAAAGGAGATGGACATATGTTGGTCACGTGATGAGAAGAAATAATCATAGAATCCCAAAACAAGCTATCAAGTGGAACACAACAGGCCAAAGAAAAAAGAGGCAGACCACATGAAATTCTAAAGAGGACATTGTTAAGAGAGGCCAAATTTAATAGGCATAAAATCCCTTGATGAGATTGAAAAGTTTGTTGAAAACAGGAAAAATTGCGAACTACCTTGCAAGCCCTATGTAATGTTTAACGGGACGGGAAGGATATAAGATAAGAAATTGAGAGACCCTTCATGTTGAAAAGTTATGAAATCTTATGCAGAGCAACAAATACTGCCAAAGAAATAGTTTTTAGATCATTATCATTGCACTCTGGACAAGCCTATAATCTCTTCCTTGGAAGGAGGATCCTAGCATAGGTGCACATACTCCATAGTTTTGGCATGAATTGTTACCAAATAGAAAGCAACAGCAGCAAAACTGAACCCTTCAGTCTGAGAAACTACATCACAGTAGGTGTGGCCACTACCATTCTCAGGTTGTTATTACACTTGAAAAGAGTTTGCCTCGTTGTTGTTCTCCCTGCCTGCAACCTCAGGTCAGGTCGGTGAAAGTGTTGAAGCACATGTGCTGTATGAAACAGGGAGTGGGTTATGGTGATTAACTTGAAGACATGGTCACAAAAAAAAAAAACCCAATATTCTTGACACACCCCACCTCAACTGGGAACACAGAAAGCCTTGCCCCATTTGTCAGCTGAGCCTATTGCTAGTAAAACTGTTGAAGAGGTGGGGCAGGGTTTTGGTAAGCTCTAGTTTGCTTGCCCTCATATTGTGCCCACACATCTTCAAATTCATCTTTATTCCAAGTGGCTTCTCGAGTCAAGAATGCTAGGCCGTAGATGTGCTCCATGTAACTGACTTTTGTAGTTATTGATCTGCTTCTATCTCCCTGGAACTGTGAGCTGGTGTTCTTTGCAGCTGATGTGGTGAAGATATTGAGGCTCAACATCATGTTGACTTTGGAGAAGGTTACAGCAGCTATTTTTTTCAGTCCATGAGTCAAGCTAAAAAGAATGGGGTATGCAATGCTTCTTTAGCAGACTCCATTGCCATGAAGGACTGCGGCAATCCCTGCCCTGTAAGTCAAGCTGGGCCTGTTACAAGGAGTACCAATGGATAGGTGGGACAGGGTCTTGGTCAGCTATGGTTCACCAACCCTGATGCTAGCATGTCAGATATGAGTCACTGACTACAAAACTGGACAGTGTTTTCACATCATAGATGCTGATACCCGACACTTGTATTATGGGAACTACCACTGAAAATGGAGAATATCTACCTGCATATCAAAGACTAGAGCACATTGTAAACATGGCTGTCATATACACATTTTAAGGGTGAAAACATAGCAAACAATAACAAATCAGTCTTATGTAGCTGAGAATGTGTACACATTAAAAAGATAACATACTTTGTAAAGTTTCCGTAATTAATTTTTAGGATGTTCAGTTTGAGGCCCTGCGCTATCTCACTGGTGAATGCAACTATGGTGGACGGGTCACTGATGACTGGGATCGTCGGACACTTCTCACCATTCTGAACCAGTTCTACTGCCAAGACATCATCAGTAAAAGTGATTACTACTTTGATGAAAGCCAACATTACTACAGTCCATCTGATGGAGATGTAAGGCATTTGTTCATTCTGTTCTCTGCCATTGATAATGACAAAACACTGAGACTAAATAAGTGATCCTGTGTTAGAAATAGCTGGTATTACTGCATTACAGCATTTACCTCATGTTTATTTACATATTAAATTACATATACAAAAAAAAACTCTTTGTGAGAGAGTGAGTAAAAATGAAATGGATTTTAAAGGAGTTCTCTCAGAAGGAAATTTAGAATTCATATTAAATAAATATCAAAGAGTCAGAAAATTGTAGAAATATTTCTAAATATAGATCTGGTTATCCCAAGTTTCAAAGATAACTGTACAAACATTCTCTAGTTGTGTGTTTCAGGCTTTCAACACAGCTAGTATTATGCAACTACAGTCTTTATCAACTTAAATTGTTTTCTAATTCAGAAATATGTTATTATGTTGTTCTAAGCATTATTCCTTTCTTGAGAGATAACATTATGGCTTATCTCAGTGCACTTGTTAAATGTTCCATGTATTAAACAAATTAAAAATAAAAATTTAAATAAAAGAACATTGCCTGAAAGAGTCTAAAGAAGAGCCAGGATTTTTTCTTCTTTGTGTACTGAGCCAGAAACTAACATACTTTTGTTTCTAGCCTATCTTACATACCTGGCAGGTCTATATTGCATACCTGGCAATTTAACCATATCTTATTTATATTTCTATCTACATTTACATCATGACACTGATTGGTATGTTTTACAGTATGAGAGCTACCTTGAGTACACTCGAACTCTGCCACTCAACCCATCCCCTGAAATATTTGGCATGCATGCCAATGCAGACATCACAAAGGATCAGAAAGCCACACAACTTTTATTTGACAATATTCTTCTGACTCAGGTAAAATTATGAGAACAATTATAGGTGGACCATGTAGGAAATAGTGTATTTTTGCACACAATCAAAGATCATCATAAAGTGTTGTTTTTTTGTAGTGAACACACACACAAAAAAAGAGAGACAAAACTATGTGTTGTGTCACACTTAATTACTGATTGGAAGTTGAATGATACACATTTTTGTGTTATTTTTAAAATAGGTCATAATAGTTTAATGTTACCTGTAAAAAAATAGTGAATATTGTATCACTCCTTTTAACTCTTCCATTGCCATAGGCAAAAACGCTGCCATTTTACTTCTGACAGATTAAATGCGCAGGTCTTGGTATGTATAGGGGGTACAGTTGGTAAAGTGAATGTAACAAAATATTTCCACATTAAAAGTATATGTATTATGTATCAAAATAACTGTAAATGTATGAAGATTTCATAAACAAATAATTGTGATAATTTATCATTGGCTAGGTCTATATCTAACACTGGCAAAATTTGGAAGGAAGTAATACTACTGGCTTTGCCAGATTTTTTAGTATAGTTTGGTTAAATTCAAAATTAAAGACCAACGTATCCCATCACACAAAGAGTAGGGTAGTAAAATCATGTGAACCCCATCCACGTAAGGGACATCGAAAGGACACAGAGAGTTAATAAAATGAAACATGTAGTAATATATTGACATGCGACAGAGAGACTCATACCTCAGAAGTACTAGTATATTGCCATTCGGCAATGGAAGAGTTAAGAAATATTCTCTTATGATGAATGAAGTAAAGTTTCAGAAACATTCTTTTCTTTGAAAAACATTTATATACACTAAATAAATCCCAGAGAAACCAAAATCCATAAATTGCATAAGCTATTAAAAACCCAGAAAATGAGTATTTCTGAACAGATTCCACAGTATTCAACTGGAGTTTCTTTGAACTCTTTACAAAAATTGTGGAAACACTTTTTAGCTGCTGTACAAATTTACTAATATCTTATCTCAAAATGCCATTGGTCATATTTTGTTGTGATTTTTCAAAAAATTAAATTTTTTGCTTTATATGTTGTCTGTCTATTTATATATTGGTTGTTGAATTAGCAACTAAATGTAGCTAATAAGACAGGGGTTTACAAAATATATGGAAGTCATTTCTGAATGTGTATATGTATCTTCTTCTTTTAGTCCCATAACAAATGCCGTAGGGGATGAAGCATTAGAGACCTCATGATGCTGGGTCATCAGCGTATGAGATAGGGTGGCCAGTTCCTTCCCTCGCTGCCTTTCCTTCTCAGATTTTTCTGGTACCCATTTTAAGAGGCTGGGTCAACCTCGGGGCTGCATTGGTTGGAAAAAAAAAAATTCCACTCAGCTTGGGATTCAAACCCTTGATCATTCAGTTGCTAGATGAGTGCTCTAACCACTTCTCTAGCTGTCCCCTATATGTGTATATGTTAGGTAAAATTAAATTTCAGAAATAACATTCATGTGGCATTTATTTCTTTTCTCTGTCTCCCTTTCTCCTTTCTCTTCTCCCCTCACACACCTAGACTCCCAGAAAAGTAGCAGAATCTATGTTCCTATTGAAGAGTAGAAGTTTACTCATTCTTAAATAATAATTTTAGTACCTTTTAGATAAAATTGATTTTTCTGGGTCAGCTTATGCCAAAACTTGTAAACCCCTGTTGTGATACTTCACCTGTTTGGATGCACTTGTAGCAGTATCTGTAGATTTGTTGCATGTTTTTTTTCTGCATTTGTTAAGTATTTTTTTGGTTGTTCACGCTTTATCACCAAAAATTGTTGTCCATTTTAAATGGGTCATTGTTCAACCTGACTGTGGCTTTCCTTCCGTTGTGATTTCATCATTCAATGTGCCAATGACACCACATCACTGACTGTAAAAAACAACAACAAATTACTTTGGGATATGGCATGTAGAAGAGGGTAAGCTGTGTCTTCAGTTGTACCATCTTATCTATTATTATTAAACTTTTTTTTTTTCACTTTGTACTTTGAAAATATAAACCCAGTAATTTTCATATTAAACACCAAAAAATAGGGAAAATGAGAGAGAGGACATCATAAAAAGCCATCCATATGTAATTTATTAAACATATAAGCGTGTACTGTGTGTGTATCTTTTTAACTTTTTTTATTTTCACAGTATAAATTGCATAAGCCTCCATATTTCCCATTATTTGTGGTTTTAATTTACAGAAAAAAAAATATGTATATAATTTTCATACTCCCAAAAGAGAGAGAGAGAGAGAGAGAGAGAGAATAATGAACTAATTGTTATTTACCAGAGTCATTACCCAGTTACCTGCAAAACTTTATTCCAAGTAGGAATTCAGTTGTGAAATGTGCAGGATCCTATTTTACAAGATCTATTTATGTTGTGGGCAGTTGAACCAGTCAGGCACGGGTTGGCAGAGTTGGTTGTGAGATGAGGTTCTCAGTAACAGTTGCATTTTCCACAAACATCTAACATCCTCCTGCTTCATAAACAAGTTCTAAAATGAAAAATGCAACACTGTCATGTTTTCGGTTAACCATATTTTTATATTAATTTTCTCGCTTCCCTAGAGTTTAATCACTACTAGATAATATTCCACTGAATACAGATGGATAAATACAGAGATAAATACAGAGATAAATTTAAAGACAGAGAATGATGAAAACCAAGACTGGTCACTAACTGTATAAAATAATAAAATTAAAAGTAGAAAAATATAGAATAGTTAATAAAAATAAAAAAAATAATTCTCCATCTCATAGATAAATGTGTAATATGATAAACCCCTTTTCCTGCTGTTTCGAAGAAACAAGAAAACATCATAGCAATTTTCCTTCAAGGATGAGAAACAGCTAATGAGTATCTTTAAATGACATTGCAACCCTCCGTGAGACTAATCAAAATACAATAATTTTGTGAGTGTACAGTTTATATGTTGTGCTCATATGAATGTCAGTCAGTGTTGCATTGCTTCCTTTGCTTGATGTTTTTAAGAGATGATCTGTCATGATAATCTAGACTGTGAGACCCTGCTGATAAGTGCTACTACCTCTGCTTATATCTCTTATAAAGTCCTCAAACTTCAACTGTTTTAAAGACACCTTCATGAATGAGATCTCATTTACTCTTATACATAGTATATTTGTCACAATCATAGATAACCTACTGCTAAACTGGTGAAGTGTTGAACAGAGCAGACCATGAGCTTGCACATCAGTTTTTAAACCCTGCTGTTTATTGGTACAATAAACTATAACTCTGCATGTTAAAAGATCTGCTTTAAATGAAACAGGTGTCCCAAAATTTTCATATCATTTCTGAAATAATTTCTTTTGGGTGAGGCACACAATCTAAAGAAAATTATGATACTTATTTTTATTTTATTGTCAAATATTATCCTGCGAAATATTTACATTGCCATGTATTTTCATTTTCTGTTTGCTTTAGTTCTGAGTTTATACTGTAAAATTGCTGAAGCTTCAGTCCCTCACTGTAATTCGTCCATTTACTTGTTACTATATTTGTACAAATTCTGCCATTACAGCCATTGTAAATCATATCATTCTAGTCGCAGCACTAATCATTCTTCTCATCAACTTCATTTCTAATCTTCATGGACATTATCAGGCAAAAGCATCCAGTGATGGAGGTAGATCCACAGATGATATTGTGGATGATGTTGCAGCAGATATTCTGAGCAAGCTACCACCGGACTTTGATACTGATGCAGCTCTCCGCAAGTATCCTACATCCTACAGGTAGGAAAAATATTCGTGGTTGTCAGTAGAATTAAGAAATATAAACAGACACTCTCCAACTGATGAAAGTAAAAAAAAAGCATCAGAAACAAAGATGAATGGTCTTTAGATGGTCACAGCATAGCAAAAGAAATTACTTTCAGTCAATCATTTGCATGTCCCTTGTGGAACTTTGCCTACCTAATAGCTCTCCTGTAGGCCTCTCAGTTGTAAGCAAGATGCCCTGCTGCTGATGCATCCATTTCCAGATTTATCAACGGTGTCTTGCAGCCATCTTCGCCTTGGTCTTCCTCTCTTTCTTTTTCCAATTATGTACCTTTCCAATATGGTTTTCTCTAAATTTTCATGACGTTTAGTGTGTCCAAAATATTTAAATTTTCTCTCTTTAATCCTCTTTACTAGCCAACCTTCTTCAATATTAAGTTCTTGTAGTATGGGTATATTTGTTCTTTTTTGTGTCCATGATATTTGAAGGACTCTTCTATAGCATTTACATTCAAAGGCCTGTATGTGTTTCTCAGCTGTTTTGTTAAGTGTCCAGGTCTCACAGGCATATTATGTACAGATAGTAGTAGCAAAATTTATAGACTAGATAGTAGTAACAAAATTTATAGACTACTCAAAGGCATTTGACTGTGTACAACACCAGAAACTTTGGGAAATAATGGAAAAAATGGGATTTCCAACACATTTGATACAATTAACATCACTGCTGTATCTAGACCAACAAGCAGCAGTAAGAATAAATGGTGAAACAACTTGGTTTGACATAAAACAAGGGGTCCATCAGGGTTGCATATTGTCACCTTACTTATTTAACTTATATACTGAAAATATAATGAGGAATGTTAGAGAAGATGTAGACAAAAAATATTACAATGCCATAACAGTTGAAGGTTATGAAATACCAGAGATTAGATATGCTGATGACACAGTATTTCTGTCCACAACACAAAAAGGAATGGAAAAACTAATTATGTCAGTCCGTAAGAACAGCGAAGAGCAAAACCTCTATCTTAATGCGAAGAAACTAAATTAATGATAACTGACAAAACAAACAAGGCAGCTGATATATGTATCAGTGAGGAAAAACTGGAAGAAGTGGAGAGCTTTGAATATCTTGGATCACTGCTAACTAATAATGGAGATACAATGAAGGAAATTGAAAGGAGGACATCTATCGCTCTTCAGAAAGTAAAACAACTAAAGAATCTGTGGAGAGGAACAGACAGAAGTACAAAAATAAGATTTTTAAGGGCATGTATCTTTCCCATCACAGCATATGCCTGTGAGACCTGGACACTTAACAAAACAGCTGAGAAACACATAAATGCCTTTGAATGTAAATGCTACAGAAGAGTTCTTCAAATACCATGGACGCAGAAAAAGAAAAAATATATCCATACTACAAGAACTTAAGAAGGGTGGCTAGTAAAGAGGATTAAAGAGAGAAAATTTAAATATTTTGGACACATTAAACGTCATGATAATCTAGAGAAAACTGTCTTGGAAGGGTACATAATGGGAAAAAGAAAGAGAGGAAGACCAAGGCGAAGATGGCTTCAAGACATCATTGATGATCTGCAAATGGATGCATCAGCAGCAAGCCATCTTGCTCACAACCAAGAGGTCTACAGGAATGCTGTTAGGGAGGCAAAGTTCCACAAGGAACATGCAAATGAATGAATGAAAGTAGTAACAAATAAGAGAATGACCTTTAAAATGAGAAAAATGTGTACAGTGCTATGTACAGTCAGCACAACACTTCTGTCTTGAGACTTGGGCAAAAGACAAACAGATGATGTAGAAACTGAAAACAACAGAAATATTGCTTTAGATGAAGATGTTGCATAAACCCTGAACCAATAGAAAAAAAAGAAGTCTTAAGGGAAATTGCTGAAAGTTGAAAACTTATTTAAACTAAGGGAAAAAAAAACAACCAAAACCCTTTGGACATTTCAAGAGAAGGCAGAAATTGCAGAAGCTTACAATCACTGGAAAACTCAAGGGAAAGAAAGTGTCCAGGTATTAAGCATTATTTTCTCATTGTCGTCATCAATCTGTATGTTTTAATCTTTTCTTTTTTAATCTCACAAATAAATAAAAAAACAGTCAAAGCATGAACACTGTGCTGGTACAGGAGATGGTTAGATTTAATCGGCTACTGGCAACAGTAAGAAACAGTTTGACCAACATCAAGAAAGCAATTAAGGTAGGCTTGAGTTTGTTTCATCTCATTCATTGTTGTTTTTTACTTCTTTTTTTTTTTTACAATGGACACATACTGACATTTAAAAAGACTAGGTTTGTCTTTTGAAAGCACAGAAGGGAAAAAAATAAACATTGGTGCCCATTCCATTGGTTGGATAATAGAAACTTCACTGTAGTTGTTTCCTATGGAAGTGAATGTTAAAAAATCACGAAAATTCTAGAAAACAAGTTGAATTTTTCCCAGAGTAAATGTTTAAGGAGATTTAGAATAATATTTTGACAAAACACCATAAGAAATAACGTGTTGTTGGCAGAAATGCAGATGAAGCCACTGAGCAATTATTGAGGAAAGACGCTGGCGATGATAACTGGGACATGTGCTCTGGATGACTGATGGCTCACTACCAAAAAATGGCACTAAACTGGACACCACAAGGGAATGGAAGGTAGATCAAAGGAGACATAGAAAAGAACGACAGAGAGGATGTTGAGCAATAGAGGTTTCACCTGGCAAGAATGGAAAAAAAAAGACAAAGGACGGGCATTTGTGGAAAACCCTTGCGGAATTCCCATGTGCCTTGGGCACTTAAAGTTCAGAGAAAGAGAGAGAGAGTAGATGTTTTCAGCGTTTGAGGTTCAAAATTCAGACTCTGGCATCATTTGATTCAGGACAGCCTCATATATGCTTCATCACATACCACAGCATCCACCAAAAACTTTGTTTGCTAATAGTTCCAATAAAAGTGTTGGTTGTTTACAATCCATTTTTGCCACACAGTTCAGATTTCCAACCAGCACCCTTAAGGATACATAATGGGAAAAAGAAAAAGAGGAAGACCGAAACGAAGATGGCTGCAAGACATCGTTGATGATCTGGAAATGGATGCAGCAGCAGCAGGCCATCTTGCTCACAACCGAGAGGCCTACAGGAGTGCTGTTTGGGAGGCAAAGTTCCGCAAGGGACAAGCAAAGGAATGAACCCTTAAATTGTCCCAGGTCCAGCAATTTCCTTATAAACTACATTGTTCTTCCATTCCTGCTCTTCATTTTCCTGCAGTCTGTCCAGTACAATTGTCCAATGTCCACTCTTGTCCATTCTTATCCTGCCTTTTATTTTGGCTTGTCCAGCAAGTCTGTCAGCCATTTCATTTCTATGTACTCCCACATGACCTGGACAATAAATCCACTTTAGACTCATCACATTTGAATGCTTCCAATATAAAGATCTTAAAAAACAGATACCGATTTGGACAGGGAGTGGGTAATGTTACCATTCTCTAATTCCAAGAACAGACCTAAGAAGCATTCTCCACCACTGTGGAGTCTCCACACAGCTCAGACTGAAGTAAAACAATGACTTTGCATCCTGAAACACTAAGGAAAGGTAGAATAGGATGTTGGCCAGTTCTGCTCAACCTGTTCAAATAAATGTTCCATTTATTTAGCAGATATATTCACTCTCATGTCTTTCTCACACAGAACAATGAGTAAACAAAAAAAAATTCCAACTCCATCATTTTTCTGACTTTACTGACATTGGAAATGTGTGATAAAATTGTTAATACAAATTCCTTTTGGCTTATAAATCCTAATGAACTACTGAAACACATGAAATACTTATATAATTACATGGCAGATACCTCGTATATAAGATTAGGAAGCAATACCTATGTGGACAATAGATTTTTTTGATGATTACTTATATGGTGATATTATTTCAAAGGGAAAAAAGGCTTAATTATGTGTTTTCTTTATTAATGTGTTCCTCTTTTGGTGTAAAGCAATAAGGAATTTTCTGAAACTGTAGTTTGCTGTAATGACTTTCCATATTTCCTAAGCTTCTTTAATAGGTTCCATTACACTCAGATGCAAGACTGCAGTGTCACAACAGCCTGTTACTAGGAGTACCAAGTGAAGGTAGGATGGGGCCATGATCAGCTGTGATTTACTAGCCCAGATGATGGTGTCATCCACCATACATCCATTCTACCATCCGATAGAGGACTGTTTATCTGCCTTGCACAACAGCAGTGTTAGGTCAAGCTATAGGACTGGCGACAACTTGTACACAAATATAATGATTTGTATATTATCTTGATATTTGATATGCGGCCTGGTTGGCTGAGTGGTTAGGCTCTCAGTCTACTAACCCAGTGGTATTGGGTTCAAGTCCCAGCAGTGGGGATTTTTGTTCTGGTACCACCACACCAAAAAAGGCCCTGATATCCACCCCCAGCCTCTAAAAATGGATACCAGAAAAATCTGGGAAGGTAAATGTGGCCAGGCATGATACTGACCACATCACACTTTCAAGTGCCGATGGTCTTGGAAATATGGCCCTATCGCCATATCCCCAGTTCCCCAGTATGCCTTAATGGCGTGGAAACAGGGATTTCACCTCACCTTACCACACCTTAAAATAAACCATCACATTATTTCATATTGCAGGGCCTTGTTGTGATGTCAGCCGACCTGGAGGAGGTTGTGCTGAGTATTCTGAAGGGGAAGATTCCTGGCATGTGGATGAAGAAATCCTACCCTTCACTCAAACCTCTTGGCAGCTACATCAACGACTTCACAGCCAGGCTAAGATTTTTGTATGACTGGTATGAAAATGGAGCGCCTCCGGTTTTTTGGATTTCTGGTTTCTTCTTCACCCAAGCTTTTCTCACGGGCGCACAGCAGAATTTTGCCAGAAAGTGAGGCATGTTTTTATAATCTGATTTTTGCTTTTTTTTTTTTAAAACAAATTCTGGATATCGTGAAGTAAAGATAGACTGAGTAACATAGTAGAACTCTGTTAATATATGTAAACCTGAGATTAAGCTAAGATTACTGGAAAAGGGAACTGCATTAGCACAGTGGATTAGTCACATGATTTCCACTCATCACAGTGGCAGTCCCTGTGATCTTCAAAGTTGGGTCTATGGCATGAGGCTTAAAAAAGTAGATAGGGCAATGTTGTCTACCACAATAGCAAACCGTCTGCAAGTAAATCAGGAGCCTATGCAACCACCACTTGGAGCATGAGAATGGAGATGCAGGCAGCATCAGAAGCAATTTCCTGCTTAGTGGAGCAGGATGACTCACATGGGGTCATTGTAACAGACTACCGAAGTATGTTACAGAGAATCGAAAGGCATTTATTCTGCAGGTAGTGGGTCCAACTTCTAGAGAGCTCTTGGTTATCCAGTTTGATGTGGATCCACTGCCCAGGTCATGTGGGAGTCAAAGGCAGTGAGTAAGCACATCAGTTCAGGGTACCTTAAGAATGGATAAGGAGGAGATTGCATGAGCCACATTAGACAGGCTGTGTGTGGAGGATGACTCTGGTTGAATGACAACAATCACATCAAGAGGATGATCAGGCTGGGAGAGGAAAGTTCAAAGTTCAAAATTCAAACTCCGACTTCACTGAATTCAGGACAACCCTATATACGCCACAGCATCCATCCAAGAGTATGTTTGCTGTTAAATGTTGGTTGTTTACAATGCATTTTCTGCCACAAAATGAGGTGTCAGATTGGGAGAGGAGAGGAAGTGAACATTTTTCTGAAAGAAGCAGTTTAGTGTGTGTTACAGCCAGTGTGTGGCTGGCTCCATCAGCAGGTGCACACTTCAGTGGGTGTTGGAATGAAAGGCTGAGCATATATGGGAATGCCTGAAGTGCAAGGATGCCAGTCTTTGATTACAGATTACAGATTACAGTGGTGGTCAAACCATGGCTCCACCCAGTCAGAAGAAAAAAATGGGTACTAAGGTTAACGCTCTGGGAAGAAAGAGGAATGACACTACTAGCTAAAGAGTTCATGCAGATGGCGACACTAGTCGGCAGCATCTGGTCAACTGCTGACTAGGCAGCAGAGCATTTATAGTTTGACCATGTGCAATGACACTGGTTCGCAACTCATATCCTTACCTCTACTGGAAGCTGTTATGGAGTATATCCACAAATGTGCAATCAAGTACAGAAAATCACCTATGTAAAGCCAAAGAAAAGTACTGAACCACAAAAAATGGTAGCAACAAGCTTCACAATACAAACAAGACAACAGCATGTGATATTTCAGCAGTAAACATTCCTCAAAAGAACAAATACTGAAACAAGAGTTGAGTTGACAACAGATACAGCTATCCTTCATTTAGCCTGGGAGTTGCCAAGCAGCAATAACAGTTATAGAACAACTGTTGATTTTGAAGATTTCAAGGGATTTTCAAATCTAAAATTTTCAGTAAAAACATGCAGTTATTAAATGTATCTTTTAATGGTTTAAAACCACATAATATTTGTTTCTTCAACTGACTGAATCCATGCAAAATAATAGAAAATTATGACAATGCTTGTTTATTTTCTCATAGATTCACTATTCCCATTGACTTGCTGAGTTATGACTATGATGTCTTGGAAGACAAGGACTATGAGACACCACCAGAGGATGGTAAGTCTTATTTTCATGATATGGTTTTCTTTGATTGGAATGTTTATTTGAAATTAACTTCATGGTGTGATTTTCTTGACAGTTATAACTCTCTCTCTCTCTCTGAACCTTAAGTGCCCAGGGCACATGGGGCTTCTGTAAGGGTTTTCCACAAATGCTTATCCTTTGCCTTTTTTTCCACTCTTGCCCAGGTGAGCCCTCTATTGCTCAACATCCTCTCTGTTGTTCTTCTCCATGTATCCTTTGATCTACCCTTACTTCTGTTCCCCTGTGGTGTCCATCTTAGTGCTATTTTTGGTAGTGAGTCAGTCATTCAGAGCACATGTCCCAACCATCGCCAGCAATGTAACTAGTGGTATATTTATTTGAAATCAACTTCACAGTTAACTAAAACCTTCTAACGTTAGAAAATTAGAAGTACATTATCTGTAAAGCTGAGTGCTGGAGAGGTACAGAAAATAGAATCCTGGCTTCTCAGTGCAGTGAATCTGAGTTCTAAGCCAGCAGTCAGCTTGGCATGCATGTTAGGGAACAAAACCAGGTGATGTGGAAACCTCATCTGAGCACCATTTTTGTTCTGTGATATAATTTTTAAAATATTTTTTTTTTTTAAATTTAAATACTCAAAAATAAACACAGCATTAACCCTTTCTAGTTTTAAATATTTATTTTTGAAAAAAAAGTTTTTTTTCGTGTTATTTATTACTTCATGTTTTTTATTATTTCATGTAATTTTCTAAATGTCAGAATACAAGATCAGAGGAAAATGGCATTTAAATTTTTTTTAAAATAAGCAGAGCCATAAGAAAATTTGGACTGTACAGAAAATCTTTCATCAATTTTTTTTTAGATAAGAGAAAAGGTAATATTAATTGTTTCAGTGAAACATTTATGTTTATTTTGAAAATGATGATGATATTATTAATGCTTTTTAATTCATATTTAAAAAAATTAATGTACTGAGCTCTGTAAATTCTTGTAGGTGAATGTACAGTTCTGTTTCTTTGTCATAAGCATTTATTTATTTACATTGTTTTCATTCTTTGCATTTATCCAGGTGTGTTTATAAAAGGCTTGTTTATTGATGGAGCCAGATGGGACAGAAAGATAAAGAAGCTTAATGAATCAGTACCCAAACAGCTCTTTGATACCATGCCTACGGTATGAATGCAGTGCATGCTAGTTTGGTTTTTTTTTTCCACATTCCTCTCATTGCACACCAAATATTTGTTGGAGTGACTTAGTAGCAAAGTGGTTAATGCAGTTGTTCTTATGACAAAAGTTGGTGGTATGAACTCTGCCAGAGGCACCCAGTGGGTACTTAGATCTTTCCAGAGCTGGGCAAAGAGAAGCAGCCAGGTGTGATGTTAATGAAGCCACCCTCTAATGTGCCAACAGGTCAAGGGCCTTATATGGCACTAACATGATCTCCCCTTGGTGCCTGCATGGTTCCCTTTTTTTAAAAAATATTTGATGGGAAAGCGATTGTAATCTGCAAACTGTGATACAGGAAAAGTCCATATTTTTTATAGGACTAATTGTGTAAAAAGGATTAAACAGAGAGAACGCAAATATTTTGCACACATTAAATGTGCGTCTTGGAAGGGTATATAATGGAAAAAAGAAAGAGAGGAAGACCAAGACGAAGATGGCTGCAAGACGTCGTTGATGATCTGCAAATGGATGCATCAGCAACAGGGCATCTTGCTTACAACCGAGAGGCCTACAGGAGAGCTGTTAGGGAGGCAAAATTCTGCAAGGGACATGCAAATGACTGACTGACTGAATTGTACTTCTAAATTTTCCTTATTTTATCCTTTGTCCATTAACAGTGTATTCCATAGTTCCTTAACATATAGATCAGGTATACTCTTATCTTCAGAGCCATTTTATCCTCACCACAATGCCTAGTACTCATGCATGCAGCTGGATCAACCGTAGAATTACAGAAAGAGTTGATCCAATGACTTTAGTCCAAAATCAATTATTGCACCACATATTTATCACATTCTTGAACATGTCTATAACATCCAGAGTTATGAGCGCTGTCAACAGCCTGGTCTAGTTAAATTAACTCTCCCCTTTCATCAACAGATGTGGCTGAAACCGTGCAAACGCTCAGATCTACCGGAAACAACATCTTACACATGCCCAGTGTACAAGACCAGTGAAAGAAGGGGTACACTCTCTACCACAGGCCATTCTACCAACTTCGTCATTGCCATGATGATCCCATCTGACAAGCCACAGCAGCATTGGATTCGTCGTGGTGTGGCACTCTTATGTCAGCTCAATGATTAATCAACATCACGAAGATCCATTGCGTTTAAGATATTGCAGTTTGTAGTACAGCTCATCTTCCTTGATATATATTCATATCCTTCTTTTTTCTGAATCAGTTTTATGTTTCTGTTTTTTCAGGCCTATTCCTTTGTCATTCAGTCGTTTAAAAAAAAAAACAAATTCGTTTGTAGCCATCTTGATTGTGTAGCACTTATTATTAGTGTGCATCATGTACACAAGGCCAAAGAAAAAGAGGTCAAACCACATGAAACTCTAAAGAGGAAATTGTTAAGAGAGGCTAGTCGGAATAACATCTCTTGGTGAGGTTGAAAAGTTTGCTGAAAACTGGAAATCTCGGCAGTCTACCATGCAAGCCCTCTCTCTCTCTGAACCTTAAGTGCCCAGGGCACATGGGGCTTCCGCAAGGGTTTTCCACAAATGCCTGTCCTTCGCCTTTTTTTCTGCTCTTGCCCAGGTGAGCCCTCTATTGCTCAACATCCTTTCTGTGACAAGCCCTATGTGACATTTAACAGCACGGGAAGGATCATATACACTAAGTTTCTCAATATCAACTTATGCTCTTTTAATCACCTTTAGACTTAACTAGGTCTTCAGTTTCACACTGGCTACAAATGGAGATTGTGGAGATGAAAGTCTTTTGTTAACTTCATTGCCTTTTATAAAATCAAAAAAAAAAAAATCAACACAAAAAAGTCCACACAAACAACTACAATAAACACAGTCACCATGTTTATACCAGATAATGACATGATGCAATACCTGTCATTAGCTTATATTGTAGTCTACACTAGAATAAAATCAAAAAGGTGCAGTTATTTTATATGTAATAATGTCATCTTTGTGGTTCACAATTTGAAAAGATGTATAATATTTGTGTTATAATTTGTAAATTTCACATATTTGTTTCCACATATGTTATTTGTATATTAAATATTCACTAATGGATTATATTCATTTAAAATGAATGACAGTAACTTGCAGGTTTCTGTTATTGTGTTATTCATACAAAATGTTACTGGATTTTATGCATCAACAGAGTTGAAGGTTACTACATGTTACTGAATTACTTGGACATCTTATTTGTGGAAGGTAGTACTGAAGGAAATATTTCTTATCTGTTGATAACACATATTATGTTCTTATCTGTTGAAAGTTACTGAATTACTTGGACATTTTGTTTGTGTTACTGAAGGAAGATGTTTCTTATCTGTTGATAGCACATATTATGTTCTTATCTGTTGAAAGTTTCTTGATTTTGGTGAATTGATATATTTTATCCGCTGAAGATTACTAGATTTTAATGAATTGATTATTTTATCTGTTTGAAGATTCAAGATTAGATGTTTATAGATAGCATGCATCTTATTTGTTTTCAGATTTTGCATAACTGATACATCTTGTCTACTGAAGGTTGTTATTTGGGGGGAAAAAATGGTATGAAGGTACAGGGTGTTCCATAAGTAACTGTGCACTAACTGAGTATCGATTCCAGTATTGGCATCTAGCCACATTTATCTGCTGGAGTCATTAAGACATCACTACGATACCAGAATCAATACTGGGTTAGTGCACAGCTATTTCCCGAATGCACTGTATATGTTCATTGAAAAATCAGAACTGGTGTTGTCTTAACTGAGATTACTGTCATTTTAAACACTATACATTGTTGGCTACCTTGATTAGTACTTTGTAAAGATTTCATTCATGTTTCAATGGTAAGTTTTTTTTCTACTGTATGCCCGTTTTGTTTTATGGGTTTTCTTTTCTTCATCAGTACATTGAAGATAGTTTAATGAGATGAAGTTATGATGGAGGTTTTACTTGTGTAGTCAAACAAAAACTGGCTAACCATTTCTCACTCACATTTTTAAATACGTCCAAAGACCTACTTTCGGGTAAAAATTTTTACAAGCAGGAAGCGACAAGGCTTTCACATAGTAAAGCAATAGGGCACAATGTTGTATTGTTAGACTTTGAAAGACCTGCTTTGAAAAGCAGCATATTTACATTTTAATTTGCCAGGTTGTTTCATGTATTTTCATGTATTCTGTTTTGCTGTGTGTAATTTGTGAAACATATTTTAATACATTTTAATGATGAGTGATATAAAGGACATTTTTCTTTTATAATATTATAATTAATTTTTTTTTGTAAGCATAATTGTTTAGAAACTTTGACACAGTTCTGGGTGCTAAAACTTGTGTTAGAATTCTAAGAATTCTTAGACATAGGAAAGGAAAAGATTAATATGAATGACATTAGCATAGTGTAAAGATTAAAATTGTTGCATATTTTCATTTCACAAACTTCAGAATATGCTACAATTTTTATTTTTTATCTTGTGGTAAAAAAATGATCATATCTTTCACAAAAAGTAGTTTTAAAATATTAATTTATAATTTTTTATTTACTCAGTAAATGAGCAAAGAAACAAAAACCATTCATAAGTTGCCATGACCTGTAAAATTAAGGACAAGAATGATTCATCAGCAAGTCAATAGTCACATAATGTTTAGTACAGAAAAATGAACAAACAAAATTAGGGCAGTGAAGACAACATTAGCTGAACAAAAAAATAAACTGATATCATTTAAGAAAAATAAAGGAATGATTTTTGTAAATATTTATGACCTGTTTGTTCACGTGTGCTTCCATCACAAGTTTTTGTGATTTTTAAAATTACATAGCATATTATTGTTTGTTAATAGCATACTGATTACAGTTTTATTTAAAATCTAAAAGTTTTTGTAGACTTATTACATTTGTCCTTCCTTTAGAAAAATAATTTCTTCCTTGCTGCAGTTTTCAAGTATATGTAGTTAACTTTTCAGACGTAGCATTGTTGAAAAAACATCAGGCAAAAACATCACGTTTCTGTCATGATGTAAAGTTTTAAAATGGTAGACTGTTGAAATGAGAGCTAAAATATCATAGTGAACAAAAAAGAGACCTGTTGGTTAACTTTTAGATTATAGTCAACTATTTGTAGTGAAAAAATTATAAAGTTTAATACTGGAAATAATATTGACCATATAGATTGCCATTTTTGAGAATTTTAAGGCATTATACAATATGGTAACAATGGTCAAGGCAATATAATAGAAGACAACTTCTTGTACCATCTCAGTGGGTGGCCGGAGTGGCTCATGTTTCTGTTTCAGTGTGTGAGATACAGAATTGTCAAGTGTGATGCACTGGACAAGCAAACACAAAGCACGGTCAAGGACTTGGTCACATTAATATAAGAAAGCCTATTGAAATGGATGTCTGAGTGGCGAAGTGGTTAGTGCACTGGTCTCTCATGGTGAAGGTCGGGGTTTGAATCCAGCCGGAGGCACCCAAGTCACCCAGCTGTAGAAGTGGGTGGGTGGGTGGGTTTGGTGGGGGTGGGGGTACTTCTCTGAAGATCTGAGGAGTTCAGTTGTTGTTTTGCTCTCTATAACAGAGAGTGTACAGCCTATAAGCTATAAAACACACATCAAATTATTTTGCAGGAAAATATCAAGAATATATTCATTTTAAAACATTTTGAGAGTTCTTTAATCCCCATAAACAGGCTCAGAGATGAAAATAACACTGCTATAGACAGAACAATGAAGCATAAAACTTGATATTCATACATCAAATGAGGCATAAAACTTGATATTCATACATCAAATGAGGATTGCTCTGTTCAAACCTTTCATTTATAATGAAAGAGAATTGTGGAGATTTTAACCTAATTATCTGTTTATAGCATGTTGCAGCAAGCACAAAGTTAGTTTTTAAAATTGTTTTGTTTCTTACTGTGATGATTTTTAAATTGCCATATTTATCATTATAACATGACATTTCTTTTTTCATCTTATTGAATATGTACAGTAATTATGTTAAAAGACTGTTATTGTTCTTTATGAAAGTTCTGTCTTTTTAAATAGAAATCATAAATGGATATAATTATTATCATTATTATTTATTACTTAAACAGGAAAAGTTTTGTTATTTAACCCTTGTAAGGTTGAACAAGGTATGGAAGAGGGATAAAGTATCATTTTTCTTCAATGTACTACATTTGTAAGTAATTCTTTGAAACAAAGAGTTAACCAAGTAAACTGAATGATTTTATGATTTTTTAAAAAAATTCATTTTCAGTACTATTGTTACCACCTGTTTTAAACATTTATTTTCAGCGGCCATAGTATATAATACCACAGCATTATAGTGATTTAGAGCAACACATACTGAGAGATAGAAGTCATAATCAACAAACACTTGACATAGGAGGGCTCACAACACTAGGAATACTTGTACTTGTAGTTGTACTTGTACAAACTTCCTGTAACTGTGAGCTGTTGTTCTTTGCAGCCAATGCTGTGGAAATGTTAAGGCACAGCTTTGTATCAACGTGGAAGCAGGTTATGATAGCTACCTTTTCAGTCCCGGAGTACAGCTAAAAAGCAGGGGGTGTGCAATGTTTCTTTAGCGGACTCCACCACCATGGGGACAATGGCAATCCCTGCCCCGTTAGCCAATCTAGGCCTGTTACTGGGGGTATCACAGAGAGGTGGGACAGGGTCTTGGTCAGCTATGGTTCGCTAACCCTGATGCTGGCATATCAGCTATGAGTCGCTAACCCTGATGCTGGCATATCAGCTATGAGTCGCTGATTGCCTCATTGGACAGTGTCTTCACACCCCCCAACACTAGGAATAAAAACATTCAATTTAGCACACTCAAGATCAGTAGGCACAGTACATCTAAAACAATAACATCTTTGTTAGCCATTACTCTACCTTATGCTGTTTCATGCAGAAACAAAGAATCTGTTATAAGTGTTATGTGTAATGTTTTAAAACTGCTGTTATTAATAATAGTCTGTTAGGTATGCCAGAACCAGTTTTTTAATGTGATGCTGTCTTCAGTTTTAGTCCACATTGTCATTATTCACAGCAAAGGCTGAAGTGCTCCCTTACTTTGGTGTATGCAATGGAGAATGTCTCAAATATTAACTGCATGCAACATTACTTCACATGTATTGACTTTATGCTGTGTGATTTACTTTAAATTATACTACTTATTTTATCCAGTTAAAAAAATGGATAAAAAGCATGGCATCACTTGTGTAATCAAATATTTTTACAGCTGTAGCATGACATCACTTGTATAATCAAATATTTTATACAGCTGTAGCATGACATCACTTGTATAATCAAATATTTTATACAGCTGTAGCATGACATCACTTGTGTAATCAAATATTTTATACAACTATAATGTAGAACTGACTTTTACCAGTATTGTTTACAACAACAAAGTGATATCTTTTTTTTTTTTTTTAATTTTATCATTTTAACGTAAGAAATTTTCATTATTTTTTTATTACCTGTGATATGTTTCACAGCTGGTGTTTATTACTTTGGTGTGCCTAATTTTGTATGAAATATACTTTGAAGTGAACCATTTTTTAGAGATGTGATTGTATCTATGCTTTTATTCACAGAAATAAAAGATGAATATTTTCACACAGTAAAAGTGTCTTCTGTGTCTTTTATTATAGTTGATTGATAAGGTTTTAATGTTGTGGTCAGACTGATAAAGTTTTAATGTTGTGGTGAGACTGATAAAGTTTTAATCTTGTGGTCAGACCAATAAAGTTTTAATGTTATGGTCAGACCAATAAAGTTTTAGTAAGAGAACAAATATTGTAGGATTAAACCTCGAAAAAATCGTAGACAAAGCACTTTAGTGAGACGTGAGAGAAAGTAAAATCACAAGAGAATTACCTGGGATTCGAACACGGACTCCGGTAGGACGAGCAGCCGTCTAGCCATGAGAGAACAGCATACTATCGACTTAGCCAACTAGCACCCCAAAGCTAAGTCGACTAAGTCGATAGTACGCTGTTCTCTCGTGGCTAGATGGCTGCTCGTCCTACCGGAGTCCGTGTTCGAATCCCAGGTAATTCTCTTGTGATTTTTCTTTCTCTCACGTCTCACTAAAGTGCTTTGTCTACGATTTTTTCGAGGTTTAATCCTACAATATTTGTTCTCTTACTTTACCGTACCAAAACCTCGTAGTTTCCTATTTATAAAAAATTGTTCCAATAAAGTTTTAATGTTGTGATCAGACCGATAAAGTTTTAATGTTGTGGTCAGAGTAATAAAAAGTTTTAATGTTATGGTGAGACTGATAAAGTTTTAATGTTGTGGCCAGAGTAATAAAGTTTTAGTGTTGTGTGAGACTGATAAAGTTTTAATGTTGTAGTCAGAGTAATAAAGTTTTAATGTTGTGGTCAGAGTAATAAAGTTTTAATGTTGTGGTCAGAGTAATAAAGTTTTAATGTTGTGGTGAGACTGATCAAGTTTTAATGTTGTGGTCAGACCTATGAAGTTTTAATGTTGTGGTCAGAGTAATAAAGTTTTAATGTTGTGGTCAGAGTAATAAAGTTTTAATGTTGTGGTCAGAGCAATAAAGTTTTAATGTTGTGGTCATAGTAATAAAGTTTTAATGTTGTGGTGAGACTGATAAAGTTTTAATGTTGTGGTGAGACTGATAAAGTTTTAATGTTGTGGTGAGACTGATAAAGTTTTAATGTTGTGGTGAGACTGATAAAGTTTTAATGTTGTGGTGAGACTGATAAAGTTTTAATGTTGTGGTGAGACTGATAAAGTTTTAATGTTGTGGTGAGACTGATAAAGTTTTAATGTTGTGGTGAGACTGATAAAGTTTTAATGTTGTGGTCAGAGTAATAAAGTTTTAATGTTGTGGTGAGACTGATCAAGTTTTAATGTTGTAGTCAGAGTAATAAAGTTTTAATGTTGTGGTCAGAGTAATAAAGTTTTAATGTTGTGGTGAGACTGATCAAGTTTTAATGTTGTGGTCAGACCTATGAAGTTTTAATGTTGTGGTCAGAGTAATAAAGTTTTAATGTTGTGGTCAGAGTAATAAAGTTTTAATGTTGTGGTGAGACTGATCAAGTTTTAATGTTGTGGTCAGACCTATGAAGTTTTAATGTTGTGGTCAGACTGATAAAGTTTTAATGTCGTGGTCAAACTGATAAAGTTTTAATCTTGTGGTCAGGGAGCAGCACTGGTGTAGTGGATTAGACACCCGCTTGTAGACCAGGCAACCTGATTTTGATTCCACCCACCATGGGTGGCGGTCAGACCATGGTTCACAAAAACCTCCCTGGGTTCACCTGGCCTCAAGAAAAAAAATTGGATACCTGGGTCAACACTCAGGGAAAGAAAAGAGAATCTCCTGGAATTAGTGCTGAAGACAACACTAGTTGGCAGTTTCTGGTCAACTGCTGACTAGGCAGTAGAGCACTTATGGTTTGATCACATGTGATGACGCTGATTAACAGGGACTACCTTTAATGTTGTGGTTTAACAGTTTCCTCATATATTTTATATTTATTCTGTTTGCCATTTCCTAGACAGCCTATTTAAAATAAAAGAACCCTGTTCCATGCCATTCAGTCATGCAGAGACTGTGATATTAGTCGTGATATATTTCTTTACATTACTGGCATGATAATTTAGAGAAGACCATCTGGTAAGGGTACATAATGGGAAAAAGAAAGAGAGGAAGACCAAGGTGAAGATGGCTGCAAGACATCGTTGATAATCTGCAAATGGATGCATCAGCAGCAGGGCATCTTGCTTTTAACCGAGAGGCCTACAAGAGAGCTGTTAGGTAGGCAAAGTTCCACAAGGGACATGCAAATGACTGGCTGGCATGCCAGAATGTAGTAACATGCTTGACTGCTTTACCTTCCCTAGTTCTAACAGAAGCCAAGTGTTTTATGACTTCAATTAAAAATTATGTAACATCAGATGACTGTCGTAACAGTGCAGAAGTCAGTGACAAATATATTTTTTTAAAAGTACACACACAGCCTAAAAGTAATTTTTTTAAGAACAATACTGAAATTCACCTTATTCTCAGCAGAAGGAAAATGGCTTTGTCATGGATAATGTTTCCTATCTTTGTTCTTCAATGGTGAAGACACTGTCAGTGACCCATAGCTGACATGCTAACATCAGGGTTGACAAACTATAGCCGGTCAAGACCCTGTCCCATCTTTTCACAGATGTCCCCCCCCCCCCGCACTAGGCTTAACCTGGCTAACAGAGCAAGGATTGCTGTAATCCCCTCATGGTGGTGGAACCTGCTACAGAAGTATTGTGCATGCTTTTTTAGCTCCTCTCAGAGATGGAAAAAATAAGCCACCGTAACCTGCTCCCAAATCTGACAAGATGCTGTGGCTCAACATCTTCACCACATCGGCTGCAAAGAACATCAGTTTGCAGTTCCAGGCAGACAGAAGAATAAGAACTTTTGTTCTATTTGCTAATGACCTACAAATTTCAAATGATCTACATAAAAATATCCAGCATCAAGAAAAACACTTACGTGAACATTTCATATAATTCAAACATAGAGAAATACTATCTGTCTTCCTGTGCAGATTATGTATGTAATGCTGTCTACTTTGAATGTCCTTATCATAAATAAGTATACACAGAAAATGTATTTACAAGTTTGAAAAACTACTAGAGAACTTATTACTACACCAACCTCTTGAATTATTTCTTTTGGTAATAACTGAAATGGAATATTTTATTCCAGTGAAATTAGTTAAAATAGACAACACATTAGACTCTTTTGAAAACAAATGCCTAAGGAAAATACTCTATATAAAGTGGAAAGAATTCAAGAACAACATAGAGGAGTGAAGAGTGAGGCAGATGAGTGAACAACAACCAGTCTCATGGGTGATCAGTAAAAGGAAATGGACATATGTTGATCACATGATGAGAAGAAACAGTCAGAGAATCCCAAAACAAGCTATCAAGTGGAATACAAGAGGCTGAAGAAAAAGAGGTTGACCACATGAAATTCTAAAGGGGACATTGTTAAGAGAGGCCAAATTAGTAGACATAAAATCCCATGATGAGATTTAAAAGCTCACTAAAAACAGGAAAACTTGGTGAATTATCATGCGAGCCCTATGTGACATTTAACAGCATGGGAAGGATGTAAGATGTAAGAAATTAGTTAAATAAACATTTTATTCCAGTTAAAATTAAATACAACTCTTCCAGTTCTATACTCATTTCATTGATTTAGTAGCTATAAAAAAAGATTTCCAAGTGCCCTATAGATGATCAAGCCATGGTTGTCATTGAAGAATTTACAATATTTTGCATTCCTCTATCATTGGTAAATGATGCAAAGTGCCTTTGCTAAAACAAGCAGCAAATCTTCAAAGAGCACACAGAAACTGAAAGAGTTTGTGCCCCTGTATTCCCATATTTGAAAATGTTTTTGGGGATTTGATATACATGAGCTTTGTGAATGTTATCTGGTCAAATGCAGCTATGGATATTGTAGCATTATCAGTCTGAGGTCTGATATCTGCTTACGGACTACTGGAAACTTGCTATGCTGATATTCCTGATTGTTGGTCATTAGCTCTTGTGACTAGCAAAGCTAGTACTTGCATTTAATCTGTTATCACGAACCAAATGACTTGGATGTTGCACAAAGAATTCACCACTCCAACTGTTTTCCCTGCGGGGTGAACGTCCATGTACTACATGCCTAGTTAAAAAAAAATACAATCAATGTTACACCAATCACTATGAAGTAGCATAATGTGTAATCTACATTTGTATTACATATCACTCTTCATAAATGGTTTACATACTGTTTTTAAATGTCAACTTTCCTATCCTTGATTGAATATTTCATGAACAAATGTCCACCATGTTGAAGACTCCAGAGTTGCTTCCCCTGAACTATATATATGCCAAGAGGGAGATTCCATTTGTAGATTTGTCCAGAAATCATAACTAACAAACTTCCTAGGTGAAAAATTTGTATACTTCCAGTCTTATGTCCATTTTTTCCACAAGCAGCTCTTGTAAAAGACACTAAATTAAACAAAATAGCTATATTTGGTTGCTGACAAATTCCTTCTTTAAGTTTCTGTGTTTTCACATTTTTTAAAGCAGAAATGGATTAGCTGCATGTGGAGGAACATATCTTTCTTTCAGGAGAATCCTGTGTATAGTTGATGGTGGAATGATCCCTAGATATAGAAATTACAAGTGAATATTCAAACAGATAGCAGTAGACTAAACAGGTACATTGTTAGATGAATAAGAGGTCAATTACTTTCTATTCTACAAAGTATCAGAAGAAAAATGTCATATTCATATTCTATGAAATGTCAGAAGATTCTGCTTCAAGTATTACACTGTGAAACCTTGGGAAGTTTAAAAACTGCTAAAAGTGCCCAATAGAGGAGAATTTTGGCAAGTTCATAAAGTGTGCTTCGTAGTAAATTTTGGACGAAGAAGTAAGAATAAAATGTGCAAAAAACAATGAACAATTATATTGTAACTCTATCCCAGGGTTTTCAATGTTGCCAAATTCTTCATTGGAGAGAACCTCAGAAAACTTGACATCAGGCCTTTTTCAGAACTTCCACAAGAAAAATGACTTGAATTTGCAGTCACAAAAACTATTTAAAATTTGCAAAAATGCTCCCCATTTTTCAGCTGACCAATCAAAAGGGATTTAAGGCAAGAAGTGAATAAATAAATTATCAATAAAATGGTGGCAGCAATAATGAAATTTCTGTATGAATGTGTGTTTAGAGGTGAAGTGGTCAATCATTCATGGATACTTGTACCTCTGAGATCACTGATTTCATAAGAAAAAAAGACCACTTTCCCTTCTATTTCATTTCAGAATTCAGAATCTGGCATCACTGCATTCAGGACACTCCCATACATACTCTGCCGCCTAATCCAGCATCCACTGAAGTGTCTGTTTTCTAATCTTACATCTTACATCTTTCCTGTGCCATTAAACATCACATAGGGGTCGCATAGTTGTTTGCCAAGTTTTCGTGTTCTCTGCGAGTCTTTCAACTTCATAAAGGGATGTTATGCCCATTAAACTGGCTTCTCTTAACAATGTCCTCTTTAAAGTTTCATGTGGTTGACCTCTTTTTTCTTCAGCATGTTGTGCTCCACTTGATAGCTTGTTTTGGTATTCTCTGATTGTTTCATCTCATCATATGGCCTACATATGTCCATCTTCTTTTTCTGATCACCCATGAGACAGGTTGTTATTTGCTTATCTGTCTTATCTCCAAGTTGTTCTCGAATCTGTTCCACTTTATACCAAGTATTTTGTTTACTAATATGTCCTGTCAAATGTTGGTTGTTTATTATATGTTTTCACCACATAGTTTCTATTTTATATATGTTTTCACCCACATAGTTTCTATTTTATATATGTTTTCACCCACATAGTTTCTATTTTATATATGTTTTCACCCACATAGTTTCTATTTTATATATGTTTTCACTCACATAGTTTCTATTTTATATATGTTTTCACCTACTTAGTTTCTATTTTATATATGTTTTCACCCACATAGTTTCTATTTTATATATGTTTTCACCCACATAGTTTCTATTTTATATATGGTTTCACTCACATAGTTTCTATTTTATATATGTTTTCACTCACATAGTTTCTGTTTTATATATGTTTTCACCCACTTAGTTTCTGTTTTATATATGTTTTCACCCACATAGTTTCTATTTTATATATGTTTTCACCTACTTAGTTTCTATTATATATGTTTTCACCCACTTAGTTTCTATATGTTTTCACCCACTTAGTTTCTATTTTATAATGTATATTATTGGTTCCTAAATCTTATTGTTTGTAACAATTCCAGAAAAATAAACAGGTCAAGTATTAAACTCAGCCAACATTTAAAAGAAGAAAAAAAAAAAAGAGGCAACATTGACAATAATCTGACTTTTCTGTTTTTGGCTCTTACCTGCCCTCCTGTTCAGATATTGTATTTAGACTCGTTGTGCTGTGGGAAAGCATACCTTTCACCAGCATTAGCCAAGGATCATTTGTTAGCATGTCTGAAATCAGCACAAGAAAATGGTTCTGAAACTATTTAACATGTCCATCCTCTCTGGATTATGTATTACTGTCCACAACACAAAAAAAGAATGGAAAAACTGATTATGTCAGCTCATAAGAATAGTGAAGAGCAAAATATCTTAATACAAAGAAAACTAAACTGATGACAACTGACAAAACAAATAAAGCAGCTGAAATATTTATCAATGAGGAAAAATTGGAAGAGGTGGAGAGTTTGAATATTTTGGATCACTACTAACTAATAATGGAGATACAATGAGGGAAATTAAAAAGAGGACATCTATTGCTCTTCAGAAAGTAAAACAACTAAAGAATCTGTGGAGAGGAACAAACAGAACTACAAAAATAATATTTTTAAGGACGTGCATCTTTCCTATCATAACATATGCCTGTGAGACCTGGACACTTAACAAAACAGCTGAGAAACACATAAATGCCTTCGAATGTAAATGCTACAGAAGAGTTCTTCAAATATCATAGACACAGAAAAGAAAAAATATATCCATACTACAAGAACTTAATATTGAAGAAGGATTGCTAGTAAAGAGGATTAAAGAGAGAAAACTTAAATATGTGCCTCTAAGGCATGAGAGGATCCTCTCATTTTCATCTACCTTTACCTTAACTTTTACCTTATCTTACATCTGCAGAACAGAAATGAGGGTGTTTGTCATTCCACTTTGATATATTTTTTTTCTAAAACTCTGTTTTTATTCTGTACAATTTTAAAAAAAACTGCTTTGACATTTCTTATATACATCATCATCATCATGTGCCGTGCCAACTGGCGTGGCTATCATGCTTCTCCAGAATACCCGATCCTTCATGCAGGCCATTAGATCCTCTCACATCATCTCGTCAAACTGTCCAGTCTTCCCCTGGCTCTTCTTCTCTCTGTTTTTGTTATAACATTTTCAATGCCCCCTCTTCTCATTGCATGTCCTATGAAAGTATGTTGTCTCTCTCTCATTTTTTTTACAGGATTTTTTGTCTCTCCCTCTATTCTCATACATTCTTCATTAGTTATTTTTTTTGTCCAGGGAATTTGCAACATTCTTCTAATAAACCACATTTCTGCAGCTTCCATTGACTTTTGTGTGGACCTGCCTATTGTCCATGATTCACTTCCATATTACCAGATAGGTTCATTATAGCATTTTACAAATCATTTTCTAACATTCATTTATAAGGATGTGTTGGATAATATGTTCCTCATTCTCTGAAATGCATTCTTTGCTTGGCCCACTATGTTCCTAATTTCTGTTTGCATTTCTCATCTGAAGTTATTACTGCTCGAAGGTATTTGAATTCTGCACCTGCTTTAGAATAGTTCTGTTTAATTTTGTACTGTATTTTGGTGGATTCTGTTTCTTAGATATAACCATCTTCTTACATCTTACATCCTTCCCTTGCCATTAAATGACCAAGTTTTCCTGTTTTTGGTGAGCTTTTCAACCTCATCAAGGGATTTTATGCCTACTAATTTGGCCTCTCTTAACAATGTCCTCTTTAGAGTTTCATGTGGTCAGACTCTTTTTCTTCAGCCTGTTGTGTTCCACTTGATAGCTTGTTTTGGGATTCTCTGATTGTTTCTTCTCATCACGTGACAAGCATATGTCTATCTCCTTTTCCTTTTGTAAGCATAAAATAATATATAAACACAAAAAATAGGAGAAATTTAGAACTCATCATGACCAGTAATAAAACAAGGCAAATCAAATGATGAAGAAAATTATATATATGCATAAGCACTAAAAAAATGTTTTTCCACATTAAAAAAAGAAATAAAACCAATTAACAAGTTACTAATGTGATTAATTGTAGGTGAGTGAGTGAATGAGTAAGCGAGTAAGTGATCCCTTCTGAATGTTTGCTTGACACTGACACTTAAGCAGCTAAAACATTAATTACTCTTCTGAAGATCTGAGGATTTGCACTTTTAGTTCACTTTCTGTGACAAGAAGCTTCCTACCAATACATAAAAGTAAAAACCAAAGCATCGCTTACCAGCTTTAGGAGGCATCACTGAATCTCTTAACTGACGCTTGATAATGGGAGAAGCTGAGACAAGAATGATATAGTTGTTTCAAACCACAGAGTCAAATATTCTAGAAATCATTTCATACTCAAACAATAATTTATCATAATAAAAAAAATATAAACAGTAAAAAAAATGTTTTTCAACAATAAAAAAAAAAAGGCATTCAGAAAAATGAAAATACAGGATTGTGGAATTGGAGCTGCATCATCATCATCATCAGGTGCCTTGCCGACTGGCATTGACTATTATGCTTCTCCAGAGTACACGATCCATCATGCAGGCCATCAGCTCAGTTGGTGATCTCCTCTCATACCATTCCATCAGACTGTCCAGTATCATTTCTCTTCGTCTTCCCCTGGCTCTTCTTTCCTCTATTTTTCTTGTTGTTATAATATTTTCAATGCCCTCTCTTCTCATTGCATGTCCTATGAAAGTACATTGTCTCTCTCTTATCTTTTTGACAAGGTTTTTTGTCTCTCCAGCTCTAGTTATTTTTTGCTGTCCAGGGGATTTGCAACATTCTTCTAATAAACCACATTTATGCTGTTTCCAATGATTTTTGTGCAGACCTGCCTGTTGTCCATGATTCACTTCCATATAACAAGATAGGTTCAATATAGCATTTTAGGACTCATTTTCTAACACTCATTGATAAGGATGTGATGCAAATCTTGCACAGGCCACTAAATATCTTTTATAAGTTGCTCTGTGATAAAATTTTCTTGATGGAGAAATGATGATCAAAATTTGGTTGTGGTTATTAATTTGAAAATACTTCACATGCCACAAGCAACACAAAGACTGCATTTGGTACCGCAGTGACACAGAGGTACTGAAGTTTTAATAAATAGTTATAGTAAAATTGGTGGCCTGGTTAGCTTAGTGGTTAGACATTCAGTTTACTAATCCGCTAGTATTAGGTTCAATCCCAATAGTGGGATTTTTTTTTCCTTGGTACCAGTATACTAAAAAGGCCCTTGGGTCCACCCAGCCTCTAAAAATGGGTACCAGAGAAATTTGGGAAGGTAAATGTGGCCAGGCATGATACTGGCCACATCACACCTTCATGTGCCAGCGGTCTTGGAAATACAGGCCTAACAACGGATCCCCAAAATGCCTTAATGACATGGAAATGGGGATTTTACCTATACCTATATCTTATCTTATATCTTATATCCTTCCCGTGCCGTTAGACGTCACATAGGGCTCGCAAAGTAGTTCGCCAATTATTCCTGTCTTCGGCGAGTCTTTCAACCTCATCAAAGGATTTTATGCCTGTTAACTTGGCCTCTCTTAATAATGTTCTCTTCAGAGTTTCACGCGGTCTGCCCCTTTTTCTTCGGCCTGTTGTGTTCCACTTGATAGCTTGTTTTGGGATTCTCTGCTCATTTCTTCTCATCAAGTGGCCAACATATGTCCATCTCCTTTTCCTGATCACCCGTGAGACTGGTTGTTGTTCAGTCATCTGTCTTATCTCTGCATTGTTCTTGAATTCATTCCACTTGATGCCGAGTATTTTCCTTAGGCATTTGTTTTCAAAAGAGTCTAATTTCTTTTCTATTTCTTTAGTTGTTTTCCAGCTTTCGCATGCATAAATGAGGGTGGATATTACATTTGAATTGAATAGTCTTAACTTGGTTTATAAAAGATTATACCTATATAAAAGATTATACCTATATAGTTAAAGAAAAAAAAAAGATATGGCTCACACACCTGCATAAGGGACAGACTTGCAGGACCTGCCTCCATGAACACTTTGCCACTTATGAGCTTTCAATAGAACAGAAGCTTTGTTTGATCTGTGTATGGTTTCAATGGCACGAAGGGACTTTCTCTTCTTCCTTGAGTAGCTGTGATTCAGCTTGTTTCTGTCTGTATTCCTCTCTTGGTGTAAGTCTTTGGCCAGCTTGAGATACCTGTACATGTACATGTTGAATTCAGCTCAGATAATGTATTTATTGTTGTAGCAGTGATGTTCTGAAAAATATGATGACAGTTTAACAGTTTGTAATGAAAGCTGAAGTATAATTCTGCAATACAGTGATACTGCATCTGAGAAGAAGAACAGGTTTGCTACTTTTATTTACTTGTTTTTTTTTCAAAGAGCAGGATTGTTAAAAAAAAATGTATGTATATTAAGAACAATATCTCTCTCTCTCTCTGAACCTGAAGTGCCCAGGGCACATGGGGCTTCCGCAAGGGTTTTCCACAAATGCCTGTCCTTTGCCTTTTTTTCTGCTCTTGCCCAGGTGAGCCCTCTATTGCTCAACATCCTTTCTGTTGTTCTTCTCCATGTCTCTTTTGGTCTACCCTTACTTCTGTTCCCCTGTGGTGTCCATCTTAGTGCTATTTTTGGTAGTGAGTTGTCAGTCATTCGGAGCACATGTCCCAACCACTGCCAGCGTCTTTCTTCAATAACTGCTGTCAGTGGCTTCATCTGCATCTCTGCCAACAAGATGTTATTTCTTATGGTTTGCATAATTTTACACTAAGAAGTACAGATGAGAACTATTTCCTAGTGATTAAGGTTAACAAAATGTTACACTATTAAGCAGAAATATAGAGATGTAGAAATATGCAGATCACAGCCACTAACATTTCTGTGGAATAATAATTTTCCTTCCCAGGTTACAGACTTCAAGTTATGTTTACTTGCTGGAGCTGTCACATACAATCATAATTATACTTTTTCTACTAAGTGGGTTCCTTTCTATCTATATTGTTGTTTATATGTTATCTACTCTTCAAATAATTTTGTCTTAAAGTATGGTTTTCATTCAAGTATTGTATCTCTTGATATCCTGTGATTTTGGGGGCGAAGATGCTGTATGTTCTGGCAATCGGTGATAGATAGCTAACATGCTAGCATTAGGGCTGATGAGCCATAGCTGACCAAGACCTTGTCCAGCCTATCCATTGGTACCTCCAGTAACATGGCTAGCCAACATGGCAGGGATCACCACTCTCCATGGTGGTGGAGTCTGCTAAAGAAGTATTCCAAACCCCCTGCTTTTTTAGCTGCACTCAGGTGGTGAAAATGTAGTTGCCATGACCTGCTCCCAACCTGTCACACTGGCTGTAAAAAGCACCACCTGTCAGTTCCAGAGAGAACGAAGAAGATGAAGAAGAATGCTATGTTTTCTTAAAGATTACTCATCTCCCATTCTGTTAATACATTATGCACTATTTTTGTATGTTGGAATCTTTAGACCACAATGTTATTACAGATGAAAACAAAGATGATTGTGCTATAGTGACAGCACAGTTATTAGGTCCAGGGCAGGCCAAACCCTTGATCAGTCTATCTGTTGTGCCCCTGGCAACAGACTCTGCTTGGCTAATGGGGGAGGGGTTTGCCATGGTTCTCATGGTAGTGGAACATGCCAAGGTGTTTGCTTGTCAAGCCAGCTCCAGGTCTTCAGACTAACCATTAAAAGCAACTACCATCCATGCTATGTTCCAACATCTTCAAGGTATTGGCTACTGAGAATATCTCGCTTTCTGCTCCAGGGAATAAAACAACTTCACAAGTTCTATTGCATATAAAGCAACAACTTCACAAGTTCTGTTGCATATAAAACAACAACTTCACAAGTTCTGTTGCATATAAAGCAACAACTTCACAAGTTCTGTTGCATATAAAACAACAACTTCACAAGTTCTGTTGCATATAAAACAACAACTTCACAAGTTCTGTTGCATATAAAACAACTTCACAAGTTCTGTTGCATATAAAACAACAACTTCACAAGTTCTGTTGCATATAAAACAACAACTTCACAAGTTCTGTTGCATATAAAACAACAACTTCACAAGTTCTGTTGCATATAAAACAACAACTTCACAAGTTCTGTTGCATATAAAACAACAACTTCACAAGTTCTGTTGCATATAAAACAACAACTTCACATGTTCTGTTGCATATAAAACAACAACTTCACAAGTTCTGTTGCATATAAAACAACAATTTCACAAGTTCTGTACCATACTGTTTGTGCTTATTCACTACTTTGTATACCTTTCCATAAATTTGTTAACCAGGTTGCTGCCCTTCTGCTCTTGAACTTTAATTTTCTTCCTGGTCAGTCTCATGACAGTTTTCCTTCTCCACAATTGAGGTGACTCATCACTTAGACTACTGTTGTCCTCTGCTGTTGTATCCCTGTAAGTGGATATCAGTAAGGTAAAGTTTACATGACTAAACCCAGACACACTGAAAAACCAAGATAAAGGATAATGTACAAAATTTGGTGATCCCAGAAGAAAAGACCCTAAAGATTGATGAGAAAATTTTAAGGCTGATTGGAGGAGTTAGCATGGAGGGCATGTCATCATAACAGCAAGAAAGACAAACTGAAAGAGGAGCAGAGGAAGGTCATGAGTAAAATATCATGGACAATTGAGAAAATCATGGAAACATGATAAAGAAAATCACCACCTGTACTGATGAACAATATCAAGGATTGATATCTAAAGGAAGGCATGACTTACAAAACCTCTCAATCAGGCACCTGATTGTCTCAGTAATGTAATATTTAAAAAATGAAATGGTACGCACATTATTTTCTACTAGTAGACAAAAAGTAACAAAAAAGAATACTATTTACTTTTAGGCACTATCATGTTCCTCTGCCACCCTATATTATATTATCATCATCATTGCCTTTCACTCATTTGAGAGCATAGGCCATGGATAAAGGCTCTTCAGTCACCCCTGTTCTTGGAATTATTCTCTGCTTCCTTCCATGTGTATCCCTTGTCTCTGAGCACTGTCATAATTTCTCTTCTCCAAGTAAGTCTAGGTCTTCCTCGTTTTCTACTTCCTTGAGGATTCCATGTCAGTGCCTGTCTTGCTATATGCAGGAAACTCTCTACCGTAGAGAGCGGAACAACAACACAACTCCTTCAGATCATCAGAGGAAGTACCCCCCTCAGACAAGTGTTTCGGCCCTTTAAACTCCTGACACTCTAAGGGGGGTGGGCCCCTCTGGGTCATGACTCCCAGAGGTCTTGTGAGTTGTTGCTTTTTTCCGGTCCCGGGATCGAACCCATGGTCTTCCAGTTGGCACTGCACTTTTTGAAGTGCGTCTTTAGTGATTCAGCTACGGAGGACTGGTATTGGTTGTGGCAAATGAAATTACTTATGTTCCCAATGCTTGTTTCGCATATGTTGGTGTCAGGTTTCCTAAGAGTGTGGCTAATCTACCTCCACTTCCTAGACATGATTTGTAGGTTCGTAGGTTCTTGTCCTGCCCTTTCCCAGACCTCCTCATTCCTGATCTTGCCCTGCCATTTAATGTTTAAAATCCTCCTCAAGCAGTAGTTCATGAATGTTTGTATCCTCAGTTGTAGTGATCATAATATAGTATATAACAGTATGTGAAGGTCATCCCAAAAGTAAATTTACAAGAATTATCACAAATGTACTTGGGACATAACACACTGTACACTGTGTTTCATGATGTACACCATATTTTTTTAAGGCTTCTTTTGTCTAAGAGTACCACAAGTTTTTCAATGGCCATCTCATAAAATGTGGTGTCCTGGATATAGAGCCACTGTATCACTGCTGTTTCAACATTCTCATCATCCTGAAATCTGTGTCAAACAATATGTATCTTGACAATTGGGAAGAGGTGAAAATCAGCTTGGTGCCAGATGTGGACTATATGGTGGAAGGTCCAAATTCTCCCTCCAAAAATGTTGCAAGAGTTCTGAACTGAAGCAGACATATGTGGGCAAACATTATTATAGAGGAGCAACATGCCTTTTGTCAACAGCCTAGGAGAATAACAACCGAGAGGCCTATGTGAGAGCTGTTAGGGAGGCAAAGCTCTGCAAAGGACATGAAAACAATTGACTGACTAGGACAATAATAGCTGATGGAAGCTTGTAAATAATCCCTTTATGCCCTACACAGCTGCATTAATTGTTGCTCCTCTTAGTATGAAATATAACCAACAACATGCCTTTCTGATCTCAAAACACAGTAGCCATCGCTTTGCCAAGAGACAACATGACCTTTAATTGTCTTGCTTCCATTCCATGCTTGCACATTTAGATTCTGGGGTGCTATGGTGAACCCATGTCTCGTCAATGGTAACAAGCCAGTCCAGAAAGTCATGGTCATGAATGGCATATTGTTGCAGGAATAACAGGGCATATGCCATAACACTTTGGCTTGTGGTTCTAGGAAAGAGTTCATGGGATCCATCACGCCTTATGAAATTCCAACTGCATAATCATTCTGGACACTGTTCCATGTGACAGACTCAAGTCAAAAATCAGTTTGCTCACAGTCATTCATCTGTTCTCCAATATCACACGTTCCACACACATTTTTTTTGCTGCCATATATGCTATTGTGAGTCTGTCACTCTGTTCTTAGTCACTGGTTGTCACTCGCCCAGTTCAAAATTCTGCATACCATTTTTCCACACCCTGTTGACTCATCACACTGTCTCCATAGGCTTTCACAAATTGGTGATGAATTTCCACAACTGACACCTGCTTTGTATTCAGAAATTGTATCGTAGCACAAGCCTCCTGTTTGTACCACTGCTAAAGTCAACCCTCCATCTTTAACTGATGGATGCTACACAGATGGTGCTGCCATCTGGGATGACATTGCCAATTGAAAAATATGGAAAAATTCTGCAACCATGCCCACTGATTCAACATCACTTTTATAGATGTTATATGCTTACTTTCAGGATGACTCTCATATAATGCCATTTTAAGAAAGCTTATGTAGAATTGCATTGAGTTTTGTGTATATTGCTCTTCTTACATTCTTCCATGCTGCTAAACGTCACATAGGGCCCACATTGTGGTTCGCCAAGATTTCCTGTCCTCTGCAAGTTTTTCAATCTCAACAAGGGATGTTATGCCCACTGAACTGGCCTATCTTAACAATGTCCTTTTTAGAGTTTCATGTGGTCAACCTCTTTTTCTTTGGCCTGTTGTGTTCCATTTGATAGATTGTTTTGGGATACTCTGATTGTTTCTTCTCATCACATGACCGACATATGTCCATCATCTTTTTCTGATCACCCATGAGACAGGTTGTTGTTTGCTCATCTGTCTGATCTCTGCATTGTTCTTGAATTCGTTCCACTTTATACCAAGTATTTTCCTTAGGCATTTGTTTTCGAAAGAGTCTAATTTCTTGTCTATTTCTTTAGTTGTTTTCCAGTTTTCATATGCTGCTGCATTACAAATTCAACCACTGCTACTGATTTATTGTTACTATATCCACTCTGAAGTTTACTGATCTCAGACACAAGTTATAAGCAGAATATTGACATCTGTACCTTCATTAGGTGCCATGAAAGCATTTACTGATCTTTCTTCTTCATTTTGTGTGGTACTTTTTTTTATGTCCTGTTGAATCAGTTATCTTCCATTTCCTGTGGTACTTGATCAGTTCATAGGGATATTTTTTTCAGTCTCCTTCTCTTTCAGTTTTCTGCTATTAATGATTATCAGTTTCACAAACATTCACCTTCTCTGTCCAAAACATTTTTTCCATATGGTTGTATGTTTTATATGCCCAGCAACTTCTCTAACATCCTCATTTTTAAAAATTATATGGCTGTCTAGAGCATATGTTGCACCTTTCTCCAAAACCATAATTTTATTTCTTGCAAATTCAGTTTCATTTGTTTCTTTATTGTCCAAATCTCACATGCACAGGACAATATTGGCTCTATTTAATGCATGACATACATATATAAAATGTTGCTTTGTGACTTAACCTAAGTCTTCTTCTTCTTCATACGCACATTGCCAATGATGTGTGGTACCTTGATTTTTGCGATGCGCCTTCTGGCTGTGTACCTCTGACTTCAGCACCTTTCCTTGCTAGGGCAGACTGTGGTCTTGCTCTGACTGCCATGAAGACAGTGGTGTAGGCTGTACTTAAGATCCTTCTCTATTAAAGATCCAGCATGCAATGCTGGCTGGCCAAACAGCTTTGAGGCACTCATCAGATTCCTCATCTCAAAGTCAGATATCCATTCCACACCACCTATAGTCTGCTGGCTCTGTTTTGTTTACATCATTCTGATAGCCATTGTTGTAAAGACCCATAGGGTTGTCACATCCTGGATTCATTGGTTTCACACCAGATTTTCCTCATCCCTGCTGGCAATCTCCATGTCTCCATCTGTCCACCAACCTGACATTACATTTTACAAAAATAACAGTTATAATTAGTGTTGACTGCTACAGGTTTCTGGGTTACAGAAGTAGGTCAGAGTCTTTAAGCAAACAGATCTATGTTCCCTGTCTCACAAAGACTATGTTAAGATAAGTGTGCTCTTAACACAGCTGTTCCCAGGAGACTTAACCTAAGTAAAATTTAGAATATAATCATAAATATGTAACACATATAGGCAACGAATGTATTGTGACACAAAATATAAACCTATAAGGTGCTGTGTAAGATGTGGCACACAAGGACCACCAGTGTAATTTTGTGATATAACTCAATGCCCCCTTACTCATCATCATCATCAAATGTATGCATCTGTTGCACAAGCTCCAGCTTGTCACTCACATCTAAAGCAGCAAGTTCTGATTGGTTCATTCTCATACAGTTGACCTGAATTGCATAAATAAAGTATTAAAAAACACACATGATAGTAGGACAAGTTGCTGTTAAATGAATATAATGTATATCCTTCAATTAACATTAATTAGTATTTTTATACAAATCAAGGAAAACATTTGCAAAACTCATTCATTCATTTACATGTCCCTTGTGAAACTTTGCCTCCCTAACAGCACTCCTGTAGGCCTCTCGTTTGTGAGCAAGATGGCCTGCCGCTGATGCATCCATTTGCAGATCATCAACGATGTCTTGCAGTCATCTTCGCCTTGGTCTTCCTCTCTTTCTTTTTCCCATTATGTACTCTTCCAAGACAGTCTTATCTAGATTATCATGACTTTTAATGTATCCAAAATATTTAAGTTTTCTTTGTTTAATCCTCTTTACTAGTTAGCCTTCTTCAATACTAAGTTCTTGTTTGTTTTTTTTTGTGTCCATGATATTTGAAGAACTCTTCTGTGGCATTTACATTCAAATGCATTTATGTGTTTCTCAGCTGTTTTGTTAAGTGTCCAAGTCTCACAGGCATATGTTGCGATGGGAAAGATGCATGCCCTTAAAAATCTTATTTTTGTACTTCTGTCTGTTCCTCTCCACAGATTCTTTAGTTGTTTTACATTCTGAAGAGCAATAGATGTCCTCCTTTTAATTTTCCTTATTGTATCTCCATTATTAGTTAGTAGTGATATAAGATATTCAAAACTCTCCACTTCTTCCAATTTTTCTTCATTGTTACATATTTCAGCTGCCTTATTTGTTTTGTCAGGTGTCATCAATTTAGTTTTCTTCACATTAAGATAGAGGTTTTGCTCTTTGCTGTTCTTACAGACTGACATAATTAGTTTTTCCATTCATTTTTGTGTTGTGGAGAGTAATACTGTGTCATATCTAATCTCTGGTATTTCATAACCTCCAATTGCTATGGCAAGTTATAAGCACAAAAACCAAGTTAAGACTATTCAATTCAAATGTAATATCCACCCTCATTTATGCATGCGAAAGCTGGAAAACAACTAAAGAAATAGAAAAGAAATTAGACTCTTTTGAAAACAAATGCCTAAGGAAAATACTCGGCATCAAGTGGAATGAATTCAAGAACAATGCAGAGATAAGACAGATGACTGAACAACAACCAGTCTCACGGGTGATCAGGAAAAGGAGATGGACATATGTTGGCCACTTGATGAGAAGAAATGAGCAGAGAATCCCAAAACAAGCTATCAAGTGGAACACAACAGGCCGAAGAAAAAGGGGCAGACCGCGTGAAACTCTGAAGAGAACATTATTAAGAGAGGCCAAGTTAACAGGCATAAAATCCTTTGATGAGGTTGAAAGACTCGCCGAAGACAGGAAAAATTGGCGAACTACTTTGCGAGCCCTATGTGACGTCTAACGGCACGGGAAGGATATAAGATATAAGATAAGAACTGCTATGGCATCGTAATATTTTTTGTCTACATCTTCTCTAACATTCCTCATTATATTTTCATTATACAAGTTAAATAAGTAAGGGGACAATATGCACCCCTGACAACCCCTTGTTTTATGTCAAACCAAGTTGTTGTTTCACCATTACTGCTATCTGTTGGTCTAGATACAGCAGTGATGTTAATTGTATCAAATGTGTTGGAAATTCCATTTTTTTCCATTATTTCCCAAAGCATTATTTGCAAAACTAGTTCTTCAAAATATTAGAAAACCTCAGGTGAAGTCTGGTTATGATTTTTGAGAAAGCCTCTTCAAAAGCATTTCTTAGGAAAACAAGATATAACTTTTAAATCTGAATATGTAAGAACTTTACTAGAATGTAAAACTGTGATTACCAAATAACAAATATTTGTTTAAACTACTAGAAAAATTCTGTATTACCAGCATGAAACTAAATGCTATAGCAAATAAAAAGAGACACTATCAGCTCTTGCAAGGCAATGTTCCATTTTGCAGGAATCTTTGAAGCAGTTTGTATATCAGCAACACTTCACGAAAGCTGCAGAGCACCATTTTGAAACTTCTTTCATGAATGATTCTAATAATTTTTTATAGACATAATGAAAATAAATAATGCATGGTGTTGCAACATTCCCTCTAGTTTTCATTTTCACAATCATTTTTGTTTCATTTAATGATGCACACTTTTAAATGAAGTCACTATGTATCACGGGTTTTTTTTTTTTTTTTGTCAGTTATTCTCAGTTCTCTTGGCTCATGGGAAAAAAAAATCTCTCATTGATCGTTTCATTTACGCTCGATCTCAGTTTTAGTCTGCTTTGTGTTATTCTCCCCAGAACTGTACCATGTTATATTTGCTTTGAGATACAGTTGCCATTAATTTTTTTTTATACATATCCCATCCACTTTAATAAACTTCTGCTTCTGAGTTTTTACTTTGTGGATGTAAAAAGCTTAGCTTGTTGCAACATCTCAAAGTTGGTTTCAGTGTTATTGCTATTCATTATTTCGAGAAGGTATCAAAAAATTTTTTTTTAAATGAAGCTTTGTTTCTTCATGTTTTGAATATGTTGACCTTGATTCATATTCATATAAGCATGCAGGTCTGATAAATCAGAACCTTTGCCTTCAGTGTTATTAATCTTCAGTCTTTCCATCATATTATCCTTTGTCAAGTATATCAGCTGTCTTTTGTCAGGTGATGAAGTTTAAAGAACCTTTGGTTAAATGAGGCACATTTTAAGTGAGCTGGGAAAGGTTTCCACAACATTAATCTGGATTCTTAACCAGTGTGTCAAATGAGCTTTATCAAACTACTACATACTGATGAATATTTTTTTTTGGATCTTATATCTTACATTCTACTCACATGATTAAATATCACATAAGGCTCACATTGTAGTTCATCATGTTTTTCTGTTTTTGGTGAGTTTTTCAACCTCATCAAGGGATTTTCATGTGGTTGACCTCTTTTTCTTTGTCCTGTTGTATCCCATTTGATAGCTTGTTTTGGGATTCTCTGATTGTTTCTTCTCATCACATGGCCAATATATGTCCATCTTTTTTTGATCATCAATGAGACAGGGTTTTTCTTATTACTGATAATCATTATTCTAAAATATGTATTTTTTATATTTCAGTGGTTTATAAGCAAGTGGACAAATTCAAATATTTAGGAACAATAATAACACAAAACGGAAATAAGGAGCAGAATAGCCCAGGCCAAGTCAGCATTTATGAAACTGAAAAACATTCTGTGCAATAAAGCTCTGTTGATGAATATGAAAAAGTGAATTTATTCTGTGTTACATCAAACCCGTATTGTTATATAGAAGCAAAGCAAGGACAGTAACTAAGAGAAATCAAAATCTACTGGAAGCAGTGGTGATGTGATTCCTAAGAAAAGTGATGAGAATGCCATGGACAGCCAAGAAAACAAATGAAGAGGTTCTAAGCAAGACTGGTAAAAGAGAAATCAATGCAAAATTCATAATGTGACAGTCCAGATTTGTAGGACATGTTTTAAGATGAGGCAAACTGGAACACTTAATGACAACAGGAAAACTGGAGGGGCAAAGGAAGACAAAGAAACAAGATATTTGATGGAGTAAAAGAGATGAACAGAGCACAGTCTAAAACACAGCTTATGGAAAGAGTAATGGATAGATGGCAATGGAAATCAGTGACTACCAATGCTTGACTGGCATGGACCAGAGAAAGAGAGGTTTACAAGCAACCATTTAATCAATGTTAGTATATCTTCATACCTGTCAGGCTTTAGTGTCATCATTGTAAAATGAATTTTTCTGGTGCTATAAATATCTTCACTGGCTAGCAAAATAGAACTTGAAATTAACAAGGAAAGAACAAAAATAATGAAACTTCCCATTAATCATGAAGGAAAAAATATGCGTAGGAAGAACAGCTGATGAAGAAGTCACCAATATGCATACCTCGGCAGCTATATAGACCAGAATGGTGACACCAGAAAGGAAGTCAGAATTAGAATTGCAAAAACAGCATTGACTTTCAAGAATCTTGAGAACATACGGCACTCTAAAATTATAAGCACAGAAATCAAGCTAAGATTATTCAATTCAAATGTAATATCCACGTTAATTTATATATGTGAAAGCTGGAAAAGAACTAAAGAAACATACAAGAAATTAGACTCTTTTGAAAACAAGTGCCTAAGGAAAATACGTGGTATACAGTGTAACAAATTCAAGAACAATGCATAGATAAGGCATATAAGCGAACAACAACATGTCTCATGGGTAATCAGAAAAAGGAGACAGACATATGTTGGTCATGTGCTGAGAAGAAACAACCAGAGCATCCCAAAACAAGTTATCAAGTAGAACATAAAAGGCTGAAGAAAAAGAGGTCGACTACATGAAACTCTAAAGAGGACATTGTTAAGAGAGGCCAAATTCTTACATTTTACATCCTTCCTGTGTCATTAAATATCACATAGGGCTTATGTAGCTGTTTGCCAAGTTTTCCTGTTCTCTGCGAGTCTATAAATTTCATCAAGGGATATTATACCCACTAAACTGGAAAATTAGTAGGCATAAAATCCCTTGAAGAGGTTGAAAAGCTCACTAAAAACAGGAAAATTTGGTGAACTACTAGGCGAGGCCAATGTGATGTTTAATGGCACAGTAAGGATGTAAGTTGTGAGATGTAAGATAAATACCCAATACTGTAGTCATTTATGTTATTGTCAGTTTCACCAAAAATTACCTCAGTGGAGGAGACAATGTGTAAGAATGTTCCCATCCTATGGAAAAACATGGCCAGAAACTGCACCACTAATGCAATCCCAAACAGACACATAAATATCAGCGAGATGGGTTCAAGTGTCAGTTTTTTTCCATCTGTGTTCTTGCAAGGTAAAGGGATGGCAATTCCATTACCATCTTCAGCTGCATTAGTGTACTGTAATCAGCCAAGCACAAAGTTCTTCAATAAAGAGAATAGGGTTGAGGAATCAAAATCACAGAGTAATCATCTTGCCAGTCTAGCAATAAATCATGTTTAGAAGTTAACACTCACATCCAAAGTTAATTTTAACAAATAATTTAATTTTAACAGTAACATATAACACCAATCCTGTGAGGCAAAATAGTTTAAGATGTGTTTCAAGTTTCAATGTGATGTAGGTGATGGCTAATGAGCTCAAGAGTGATTGGGGAAAAAAAGTTCAACAACTCACAGACCTCTATGAGGGGTCCTCTTTGAGTGTCAGGAGATTAAAAGGCACTTGTCTAAGTGATGTGGAGGAGAGGGGAAATGATTCTTTTTTTTTATGATGATCTAGGATGTTCTTCCACTGTGTAATTTCACACTCCATTGAAGAAAGCTTCCTGCATGCATATATATGTGAATACTTTATTCAACTAACTGTTATAGTACTGGGTTGAAGTCCCAGTAGTGGGGATTTTATTCTGGCACCACCACACCAAAATGGCCCTGGGGTCAAACCATCATCTAAAAGTGGATACCAGAGAAATCTGGGAAGGTAAATGTGGCCAAACGTAATACTGACCATATCACACTTTCATGTGCTGAAGGTCTTGGAAATACAGACCTAACACTGTATCCCTAATATGCCTCATTGGTGTGGAAATAGGGATTTTACATTACCTTTATCTATTATATGCAAACAAAAGAAAGTCTGAAAGTTCAAAACATAACTAATTAGGCCTACAACAGGGCATGTTCACTGACCTGCAGGGCAAAGATTACAATGACAAATAGGGAATTCAGCAATAAGAACATAAGGCTGAATTTGTTTCGAAGGTGACGCAAATCTTCAGCAAGCTGTAGAACCAACAAATGAATGTTAATAATCATTACCTCAGAGTGAAAGACTATATATAGTGCTAAGCTCACTTTCAGAATGAGTCATTTTGGATGCAAAAAGAGTGAAATGATAATTAATTAATGAAAATGATGAAAATATGAGATAACTTTAGAAGTAGCTGTAGCCTCAATATTATCATTTAAAAAAAAACTAGTAAGGGCAAGAAACAATTTTCATCAGAAAGAGCATTTATAACATTAGCCAGGATTTTTTTCTGTTAGAATGTGCTAGAATACTGTTCTAACACCTTCTCTCTTACATCCTTCCCATGCCGCTAAATGTCACATGATAGTTCGCCAAGATTTCCTGTTTTCGGCAAGTTTTTCAATCTCTTCAAGGGATGTTATGCCCACTGAACTGGCCTCTCTTAACAATGTCCTTTTTCTGATCACCGATGAGACAGGTTGTTGTTTGCTCATCTGTCTTATCTCTGTGTTGTTCTTGAATTTGCCCAGAATATGGATAACTTTTATTTCATTGTATGCACGTAAATAGTACGTGTGTTCCAAAAGCCTTTTTTAATAAAAAAATAACATTGGCACTAATTGTGGTAGTGGTAACAGTAATAGTAATAAAAGTGAAAACTGCTGGAGAAGATTTACCTTCTCCTGTTTTTGTGAATCAGAGACAAGTGGGTACAGGTACTTGTCTATGATCTCATTCCAAAATCTTGTTTCATCATGCCCCAGATAACAAATGTGGCCTTGGCCTAATTCTGTATCCTGAATCCAACTGGGGGTAGATTCTTCATGACTTAGTGTGTGTTGGTAGGTGGAATTTTCTGAAAAAAAATTGGACATATACTGACATGTACTTATCTAAACAAATATTTCTTACATAGCACGATCTGATTAATAAAGTTTTCAGAAAAAAACATACAGTTCAAGCTTCTTCATCTCCATTTAGTTTTATATACTCAGCCACTTAAACAAGAGATATGTTTCATAATAAATCCCATCATAATTAAGAATGATGAGAAGAAATAGTCAGAGAATCCCAAAACAAGCTATCAAGTGGAACACAACAGAGGCAGACCACATGTAATTTTAAAGAGGACATTGTTAAGAGAGGCCAAAGTAGTAGGCATACAATTCCTTGATGAGGTTGAAAAGCTCGCAGAAAACAGGAAATCTTGGCAAACTACCATGCAAGCCATATGTAACATTTAATAGTGCATGGGAAGGATATAAGATGTAAGAGTCAAGAATTCTTCTTGCATGCATTAGACTGCCATCCATGCTATTCTTATGGGACAAGGTTTAAGCTCTTAAATCTGCAAGAATATAGGAATACAGGTTTGCAGGATGTGCTCTGGAGTCCAGAAACCACGTGCAGAGTGGAGTTTGGGTCATGTCTGGTCTATGTAGATGGGCTTGAAGTGTTGATGTCCTGAGGAGAATCTGAACATTGTGGTCTGTTGTGTTCTATTTTAACTTTATAATAGGTTCTTTGGGGTTTCTCATGTCCGTTCTTTGTCTCCATGCATTATTATACTTTTCCTTGACAAGCATATCATAAAACAAAACATAAAAAGTTTCATAACCATGAATTAAACTGCTTACAATATAATTTCCTGCCTAAATTTTAAGATTTTATTTTGTCAGAGTCAGAGGAAAGAGGCAATTATTGTTTTTTTTTTTTTTGAGAAATAATATTGACATCAAAGGCAAGAAATCATATCTGGTCAAGATCTTATCTTGCCTTGGTAATCAGATCCTGTGATTTTGCAAACTTGGCCAGATGTATCTTCTTCTTCTTCGTACACATTTTCTGTCTATATCTGCAGTCCTGTCTTTTGGATAAATTTCAGTGTTTTTTGTAACTCATGTATGGAACCATAAAGCATATCTTCTTTGGTGGTTTCACTGGGCCAGTAATTTCTTCTCAGTGTCTTATAGCTGGTGCAGTTTCGGAGGATATGTTCCATGGCCAGTTGTAAGAAACTCAATGTCTTCCCTTCAGTTAGTTGCTTCTTAGCTCTGGTCTGGTCTAGGAATTAAATAAAGTACCTGTAGCTCATTCACTCCATATGTGACAAGATGCCCGTGTTACAAGATTTTTAACCGTGCATTGGCTCAGAGAGCACTCGTCTAGCAACCAAATGGTCGAGGGTTCGAATCCCCAGCTGAGCGGGATTTTTTTTTCCGACCAATACGGCCCTGAGGTCGACCCAGCCTTGTAAAATGGGTACCAGAGAAAATCTGGGAAGTAAAGGCAGCGAGGAAAGGAACTGGTCACCCTACCTCATACGCTGATGACCCAGCATAATGAGGTTTCTAACGCTTCACCCCCTACGGCATTTGAAATGCTATGGGACTATCTTTACTTTTTTATTGGCTCAGAACAGCTTCAGTTTTGCAAACTGAAGTTACAAGGATATGCAATTTGTACTATGAAAGCTGGACAGGAAACAAAAAAAGGCTAGTTGACAGTGACCTGTCCTCTTGACTGAAGGTTGTGTCTCACCCCTGACACCCTCTTGCCAGGTCATCTGGTAAATGTGTACCTGATACACATATGCTGGGGAAAGCAGTCTAAAAAATGAAGAACAGCCTGCTGCAGGGTGTGGTATGTCAAATTACACAACACACACAGGTGTCAGTAACAATCTGGGCTCAAGTCATGACTGTGATCATACCAATTTTAACAGGGAAACAACAAACACCGAGCCCATCAGAATCACCTTAGAGATAGACAGAAACCTAAAGTATGCTGGAAGTCAGGTGAAAGCAACATCACAGGTGTCAGTGAATGAGGGAATAACAAGGTATCAAATGACAAGCAGTTTCATGAGAAAGTAGGGTATCACCTGACAAGCAGTTTCATGAGAAACTAGGGTATCACATGACAAGCAGTTTCACAAGAAAAGAACTTTACTGAATTCTACACCAATTGAATGTGAAAAAAATTACACACACAGAAAAGAAGTGAAATGATTGTCATTTGACAGACGGGATTTAAGCCTTGTTTTCTGCAAAAAAAAATTTAGCATCATTTCGTTTTAAAATTACGTGTGGTACTGTCTTGATTTTGACACTGGGATTCATCGTCATTGTTCGATAAACAGGTATTTGTCAGCACTGGTGAATCTGGTTCTTGACTTAAGTCATGAGTTGCTTCCCGGTGCCAGTTTGAGTTTATGCTCGATTCCTGTTTAAAAGTAAATATTATGAAAAACTAAGTCTGTGTAAAAAAAAACAGTTTATTTAAATCAAATAACAAAAATAAAAGGACTGGATTTGATTATTAGAATTATAGACCAGCATTATCAAAACTTTCATGGAAAAATACAAGCCTAGCTATTCCCCAGTATGCTTTAATGGCAAGGAAATGGGAATTTTACCTTCTACAATTATCAAAACTGCAAGTGTTTTTTTTTGAGTGCCGAATCTATGTTTTGAAAATGGAAATTTTTGTTTCTCTCAGTTAAAGTTTCAAACCATGCAAAATCTATTACCAGCTTACAATGGTGAATTTTCTTTAGGTTTCTATGATGGTCATTCATGATGACCTTCAGATCAGGATGGTTCTGAGTGGACAAAGCATTTTAGCAACACATATTCTGCATTTTCAATTCTGTTCTCATATAAGCACTTTTTGTACAAGGTGTTTTTGGGTTGGAATACATGACAAAATGGCTGACAATTAAAGCAGCAGGTGGATTGGATTGGTTTTGATGTTCATTTACATTTGTTCAAAGATGGCTGTGTTACAGTGATGCTACAGTGTCAGGGCTGATAATATCATCTTACATCTTATACCCTTCCTGTGCCATTAAACATCACATAGGGCTCAATGGTAGTTTGCCAAGTTTTCCTGTTTTTGGTGAGCTTTTCAGCCTCATTAAGGGATATTATGCCTACTAAACTGACCTCTCTTAGCAATGTCCTCTTTAGAGTTTCACATAGTTGACCTGTTTTTCTTCAGCCTGTTGTGTTTCACTTGATAGGACTCACTGTGGTCTCCACTATGGTATGCTAAAAATGGGATAGGATTCATTGTGGTAGAGTATGCTAAAAATGGGATAGGATTCACTGTGGTAGAGTATGCTAAAAATGGGATAGGACCCACTGTGGCCTCCATTGTGGTAGAGCTTGCTGACAATGAGATAGGACCCACTGTGGCCTCCAATGTGGTAGAGCTTGCTGACAATGAGATAGGACCCACTGTGGTCTCTACTGTAGTACAGTATGCTCACTTCTTAGATCCACCCTGGGTTTTCCTGCAGCTATCACAGTTTATTCTCCATCCAACATCAATGTCACCACATCATTTAGATGCACAGAACAGAAGCTGACAGCTCCAGGCAGATCAAGCAAATAATTATGACGGCTTGTTAGTTTCTTCTTTAATCGGAGGATAAAACTTCTAAATTAATCACTGGTCTAGTTGAAATCTATGTGATGTTTAATGGAACGGGAAGGATGTAAGATGTAAGTTGAAAGTTCATTACAATTGAAACCTTTTAAATCTGTTCTGTGGTTTTTGGTACATCTGATATGAGAATCGTGTGACATGGTGGCATTAAGGTACTGATTTAAACTGTTAAGACTCATTTTTTTGCTGGAATGTTTAGTGGTTTGATGCCTGACAATCATCTAATGTTCTTATCAACTACAGAGACATGGTTAGAAATGAGAAACAATCAAAATTATTTCTTTACCTGCTAGCAATTAGCATAAAACTAATGAAGTTTCACTGTTGAATACAACATTTTTCGAAGTAATTATTGATTGTCAGTATTCTATGTCATCATATATTTACATCTTTTCTCACCTTAAGTTCAGTGATTCTATGCTCTATATGATCTAATTTATCTATGATAGTATCTGTGACAATGCCTTGTGGTTCTGGCCTTGGTCTAGGACAGCACAGACACTGGAACAAGTTGCCACATGTGAACCCATACATACTCTCCTCACTCTCTGACTCTGGGCTGAGCTGAAACATTTTCATCAGGGGTGGTACTTTGCCAGAAGTTGTCTTTCCGCTTCTCTGAAAATAAGTTTTAAATAGTTTTCAATATCACTGTAGTGATCATATAGTAAATAAGATCTTGTCTTGCCTTGTCTTGTCTTGTGCTATCTCCCTGTAACTGCGAGCTGGTGATCTTTACAGCCGATGCTGTAGAGGTGTTGAGGTACAGCATCATATCGGCATGAGAGCTGGTTATGGCAGCTCCTTTTTCAGTCCTGGAGTACAGCTAAAATGCAGTGGGTGTGCAACGGTCTTTAGAAGACTCCACCATGGGGACTATGGCAACCCCTGCCCTGTTAGCCAGGCTAGGCTTGTTACTGGGGGTACCAATGGAGAGGTGGGACAGGGTCTTGGTCAGCTAGGGTTCACTAAACCTGATGCTAGCATATCAGTTATGGGTCACTGATTGCCTATTTGGACAGTGTCTTCACCTCCAGTAAATAAGATAAATAAATGCCATATTAAAAATTCAGATGCTTTTATTTTTTCTGTGCCATCTGGTCAATACGCTCTTTTTTTATCTTGGCCTTCCTCTTCTTTTTTTCCCTTGAATTTTCCAGTCATTACTAAGTTCTCTAATTTCTATCTTCTCATGACATGGCAAAAAGATTTTGACTGCCATTTTCTTATAACTTTAACTAGTTTTCTTTGTTTTGAAACTTCTTTGTTTGTTTTTCTGCCTGTCCAGGGTATTTGTTGCATCTTTCTCTGTTGTTTACAATTTCATTATTATGCTTTTGTTAATAGTTCATATTTCACAACCATACAGTAATTAATATTGGTTCTATATAGCACTGTAATACATTTTTTCCTTGTTTTTAGGGACATCTTATTTATTAGCATTTTCTTCATGTAAAAAAAGCTGCTTTTGCTGTACCTATTTGTGATTTTATTTCATTATGTACACTTGCCATCAGCTACTCTTAGTTCAAGGTAACTGGATTTATATACTTGTGTCAAAGCTGTGAAGAAGTACGCCAATTTGCATACCTTGGCAACTACATAGAACAGGATGGTGACACCAGAAAGGAAGTTAAAGTTAGAATTGTAAAAGCAGCATTGACCTTCAAAGATCTTAAGAACATATGGCACTCAAAAGTTATAAGCACAAAAACCATGCTGAGATTATTCAGTTCAAATGTAATATCCACCCTCATTTACTCATGTGAAAGCTGGAAAACAACTAAAGAAATAGACAACAAATAAATTCTTTTGAAAACAAATGCCTAAGGAAAATACTCAGTATAAATTGGAATTAATTCAAGAACAACACAGAGATAAGACAGATGAGCAAACAACAACCTGTCTCATGGGTGATCAGAAAAAGAAGATGGACGCATGTAGGCCATGTGATGAGAAGAAACAATCAGAGAATACCAAAACAAGCTATCAAGTGGAGCACAACAGACTGAAGAAAAAGAGTCTGACCACTTGAAACTCTAAAGAGCACATTGCTAAGAGAGACCAAATTAGTAGGCATAAAATCCCTTGATGAGGTTGAAAAAGTTGCTGAAAATTTGGCAAACTATCATGCGAGCTCTATGTGATGTTTCAAGGCATGGGAAGGATATCAAATTCAAGATCACTGTCTTCTAATTTGAAAGGAGACAACTGCGGTTATACATTGCCTACCTTTGCTTCATCTTTTTTGGGTTGTCCCGTTGTCACTTCTCGTGTCCCCCATGAAACCACATTAAGGTTTGCTATCGAATAGATCATTAACACCATGGACATGGATGGGATAGCTAGGATGTAAATGATACCATGAAACAAGTTGAAGAACTCCAGTGGATGCATGATGGCAGAAATGATGAAAATCAACATGACACACATGGCAAAGACTGTGGTTGGTGCGCAGATGCCATCTTTTTTCATTTCCAGTATGAGACCAACCAAAACTATCATCATCAGCAGAGCATAGGCAATTGACAAAACTCCTGCTACAGCAAGCTACTTGAAAGAAAAAAGAGATATTGGCATATAAATTAATCATAAATGTATGTCAATTATGGTGGCATAAATGTGATAATAGTTTCTGTCATTTTTTTTACTTTATGATGATGACATAAATAATGAAGTGGATTTCAATGTGGTTTCAATGAATTAAACATGAGCTTATAACATAAATAAAATATACATAAACACAGCGTTCAAATATGCTATGAGACTATAAGCTTCACATCTACCTTTGTGGGCTTTTTTTTTAATAAAGCCTTAATTTAACTCCCTCTTCTCAAACTATTTACAGCAAGTGTAGGTTCAAGGTTCAAAATTCAGATCTTGGTGTCACTGCATTCAGGACAGCACCATATATGCTCTGTCACATGTCACAGCAATCACCCAAGAGTTTGTTTGCTAATAGTTCCATCAAGCGTTGGTTTTTTACGTTTTTGGATCTCCTGCCAGCACCCTTAATTTGTACCAGCTCCAGTAATCTTTCTATTCCTCTCTTTACTTTTCCTCCAGACTGTCCAGTACAGCTTTAGCAATATCATTCTTGTCCATTCTCAGCCTTTAATTTTACTTTAGCCTGTCCAGCAAGTCTGTCCACCATTTCATTTATCTGAACTCCCACATGACCTGGACAGTAAATCAATGTTAGATTCATCACATCTGAATGGCTTAACAGATGAACCCATTCTCTAATAGAATAGTCGGTCTAATATACTTCCTTCTGTAGTAAAATTTTGCCTTTACCATAAAGTGACCACTTTTAATTCTGGCAAATTCAATAACCCAGAAATGATCAACTAAAATCGATGTTCAACCTGTGCTGCTAGAATTTTCAGCTTTTATAATGCTAGAAATTCTGAAGAGGACATTGTTAAGAGAGGCCAGTTTAGTGGGCATAACATCCCTTGACGAGGTTGAAAAGGTTGCTGAAAACAGGAAAACTTGGCAAACTAACATGCAAGCCTTATGTGACATTTAATGGTACAGGAAGGATGTAAGATGCAAGATGTAAGATAATGCAAGTCAAAACCTACTTTAATTTAATGTCAGAGGCAGTTAGTCAGTCAGTCATTTTCATGTCCCCTGTGGAACTCTGCCTCCCTAACAGCTCTCCTGCAGGCCTCTTGATTGTAAGAAAGATGTCCTGCAGTTGATGCGTTCATTTGCAGATCATTAGCGATGTCTTGCAGCCATCTTCGCCTTGGTCTTCCTCTCTTTCTTTTTTCCATTATGTACCCTTCCAAGACTGTCTTCTCTAAATTATCATGATGTTTAATATATCATGACATTTAATGTCAGGGGCAAGTTAACATAAAAGCATTTTTGAAGCTTTGGAAATATGTTTTTTTGTTTTTTAATTTGTAAATATATTTCCAAATTTGGTAAGTTATTTTTTTAAAACTTCAACGAATAAAAACAATTCAACAAATCCCACCAGCCATATACACAGTTACACAAATGAACCTGAACTCTGGTTTTTGCAAACAGGCACAGGATTAGAAAAATAACCATGGGAGCCAAGTTGAAGAAAAGAGATTCTAAAAGATCCACTTCCTGTTAGAAGAGAAACAAATAAAATAAATGCTCATTTGTTCATCAAGGAAATTTCAGAATAAAGCAGAAAAAAATAGTGGGAAAAACTAACATATTTACTAATACTGCAAAACATTTAAACAGCAACAAGATGTGCACAAACTGTAATATTTAATGGGTGTCTGAGTGGCGAAGTGGTTAGTGCACTGGTTTCTCATGGCAAAGGTCGGGGGTTTGAATCCGGCCGGAGGCACCCCATCACCCAGCTGTAGAAATGGGTGCCCGACTTCTTCTGAAGTTGAGGAAAGAATGGTGGCCAGGCATGATACTGATAATATCACCCTTTAGTGTGCTGACAGGTCAAGGAAAATATGGGCACTAACACCATATCCCTATGTGCCTCTAAGGCATGGCAGGATTACCTTAATACCACTAGCAAGAACATCACCTTAAGGTACACGGTAATGCATAACGATAATATTTACTAACATTAACCATTAAAAAAAAAACTACAATGCTTACCTTGAATGCTGCGTTGATAGCACCAACAAGGAGTAGAAATGTGGTCGCTGGAGTCAGCAGGGATGAAACAAAGAGCAAGAGCTGGTAGAGGACATACAGAGCAGAGAAATTCTCATTTTTCTTAATCAAGATTCTCCAAGACATCAAAATGTCCATTATGTTAGCCATTGTTGATGGTGACCATCGACGTCTTTGGTTGTAGAATTCATTAAAACCTACGGACGAATTATGTATTAAAAAATATAGATGGCACATCATAGATTATTATTTCCAATAAATCATGAGAAAATTGGTATTGAATAAATACATGAACATGTAAAATTGATTATTTCCCTCCTCACTCTCTCTCTTTCAGCCCCCCCCCCCCCTCCAAAACACACACATATAATTTGCAGCTACAAAGAAAGATAAATTTTGCAATGTTTATTGTGATATGATCAAAATTGTAAAAAAATAGTGAAAAAGAACAAGATGCTACCAATCAAAACTGTAACATTATATCCAAAGAATATATGGGAGATAACAACATGATGACAAACTAAACTGTTGGCAGCCCATACAGTAACATTAGAGAGAACAACATGCTAGTAATCAAAACTGTAACATTATATCCAAATAATATATGGGAGATAATAGCATGATGACAAACTAAACTGTTGGCAGCCCAGACAGTAGCATTAGAGAGAACAACATGATATCAATAAAACTGCAACATCAGAGAGAACAACATACTTACAATAAAATCTAATATTAAACAGAACAACATGCTGGGCATAACAACTTCTTAGCAGTCAAAACTGTAGCATTACAACAAATGGCCATGTCATCAGAAGACAGAACTTAGTAATGACAAGAAAATCAAAGGGAACAAGAAAGAGAGGAAGGTCAAGAGAAAAATATCTCAGAGGGCTGAGCAAGTGGCAAGAAAAAAGAAAAGCATCTGAATTAAATGGAAACACCAAGGACCACGCAAGATGGAGAAGTTATGTATGCAGGAAACTCTCTACCGTAGAGAGCGGAACAACAATACAACTCCTTCAGATCATCAGAGGAAGTACCCCCCCCCTCAGACAAGTGTTATAATGCATATTCCATGTATAATGCATAGCTATACATGGAATCTGGACACAAAAAAGAACAAATATATCCATACTACAAGAACTTAATATTGAAGAAGGCTGGGTAGTAAAGAAAATTAAAGAGAGAAAACTTAAATATTTTGGACACATTAAACGTCATGATAATCTAGAGAAGACCATCTTGGAAGGGTATATAATGGGAAAAAGAAAGAGAGGAAGACCAAAGCAAAGATGGTTGCAAGACATTGTTGATGATCTGCAAATGGATGCATCAGCAGCAGGCCATCTTGCTCACAACCAAGAGGCCTACAGGAGTGCTGTTATGGAGGCAAAGTTCCGCAAGGGACATGCAAATGAATGAATGAATACATGGAATCAATGATATGCAAGATTATGGTCAGGGTTACCTTCAGGACAGTAGGTCAAGGCATCAGCAGCTGCACAGTATTCCACTCTGTATCCCTGCTGTAAGAGCAGAGTGCACAACCAGCGATCCTCACCTGTGTCACACAGACAAACATTGTGAACACAGCTGAGAGCTTGATTTTTAAAAGATGCATCATGGTTTAGCAAAAATTTTATCTATAAAAGGCAGAACAGGACTAACCATTCACAAACAATATAAGTGGCATGTAGTGAATATACTTTACTGTGCTAAATGAAACATGCAGTGATCAATTTGTTTCACAGTGTGTAATAACTGAAGACACATCCACTCCATTTTTTTTTCATTTCAGGTGAGGATTTTTTTTAAAAAGTAAAAATTTTTTTAAAAACAAAATTCTGCCAAACTTTTAGACAAAAAAATCAGCTTTCAGACTGTCTGTTACATATAAAATCCATTTGAAGAAAGCTGGCAAGTACTGAAGAGAAGAAATGACTGCAGGTTAATTATATTTTTGATGCATGGAACGAGCTTAGAGAATTTATTTTCATTATGGAATGTAATAACAATGTAATTAGTTTAATAGTCTAATACTTAATATTAGATTAATATAATAATTTAATAAGGTTGATTCATGTTACAAAATGCCCTAGGTCATAAATACTGAAAAAATGCAGTTCATATCAAAGGTTTTACACTTGCTTTCTGTGTTACTTCAGTCTGTACTTAAATATTGTGTCGCATGATTTAGTTTACCTTGATCATACTGCACATAATGTCTAGCTTCAGTTGATGTTGTTGCGTACTTTCTCATCACATTGTCATCCATCAGGGCAGAGGCTCTGAACAAGCTGAAACATCCAGGACTGCAAAGCACACTTCCAATCATATGCTCTGTTGCTTTTTGCAACCAATGGCTTACTGCATATTCAAATTTCTGGTACCACACCATTGGACCTGAAAATAAAATCTTAATCTTACATTCTTCCTGTGGCTTTAAATGTCACATAGGGCTCGCATGGTAGTTTGCCAACTTTTCCTGTTTTCAGCGAGCTTATTAACCTCATCAAGGGATTTCATGCCTACTAATTTGGCCTCTCTTAACAATGTCCTCTTTAGAGTTCACCTGGTCAACCTCTTTTTTCTTTGGCCTTTTGTGTTCCACTTGATAGCTTTCTTTGAGATTCTCTGTTTCTTCTCACCAGGTGACTAATATATGTCCATCTCCTTTTTCTGATCACCCATGAGACAGGTTGTTGTTCACTCATCTGTCTTATCTCTGCGTTGTTCTTGAATTCGTTTCACTTTATGCCCAGTATTTTCCTTATGCACCGTCAGTAATTCTCAATGCCACCATTAAAGCTCTGCACAAACTGTGAATAAAGGCAAATGTGCCTTTTAAGCTTGAAGAAAGAATGTTAGGGTATATATTCTTATATATTTATATTTCTTACAGTTTCTCTTTCAGCTATACTTTTATAATTCAGAGATGTATTGAAAATGTATTTGTATTTGGCTGGATATGTAAAACTCATGATAAGTATCCAGCCAAATACAAATACACTTATTATGTGCCATGCTGGAGGCATATGTGACCATGTCTTTGATTGTTCATCTTCTTCTTCTTCGTACGAATTGTCTGTCTATATCTTCGCTCCTGTTTCTTGGATAAATTTCAATGTTTTTTTGTAATTCATGTATGGAACCATAGAGCTTATCTTCTTTAGTGGTTTCACTGGCCCAGTAATTATTTCTCAGTGTCTCGTAGTTGGTGCAGTTTTGGAGGATATGTTCTACAGTTTGGGGCACCTGGGCACATGTACAAAAATTAGTATACATATGACTTCGGAGTTGGCTGCATTCTGTTCGGAGACGGAAGATGGTGACTTGTTCCTTTCTGTTTAGCATGTGATAGTCATCATATGGTGGTGTCTGTAGCTTCCTGTAGATTTTTATCATGTTTTTCTTCTGATTATAGGTGATCGGTATTCTGGTAGCTCCATTTCAGTGCTTCCTTTGGCCAGATAGTCAGTTTTCTCATTGCCTGGTATCCCACAGTGGGAGGGAATCCACTGCAAGGTGACTCTGTGTTGTAAGCCAGTTTTTGACATGGCATTTTTAAGATCTTGTAATTTGTTGCACTGAATAGCTTCCAGTACTGATCTTGCATCTGTGAGAATTACTATGGGGCATGTATCAATTCTGGAGTCTGATAGTTTTTCAACTGCAGCAATAATTGCCCTAACTTCTGCATCATAGTTGTTGCAGTATTTTCCAGTGGGTATGGAAATCTTGTCAGTGGTGTTGTTTGGATATTCAGTATGTGCTCCTGCCCCTCCATTCTTTATGGTATTGTGTGCAGATGATAATGGAGCAACTACAGTTGGAAGGTCAGGTGTCAGCTTACCATATGCTTGGCCTGATGAATGAAGCTGCTTCTTTTAATCCATCTTAGTACCAAGTTATTGAATCTCTCCTTCAGGGGATGGCTTACAGAGCTGAGGAATTTCTCTCCCAAGGTCATGACCTTTGTGTCTCTACGTTCTTTTAGCACTTGAACACCAACTATTTTCTGCATTTCTACTGCTGGCGTGGACCTCATGGCACCTGTGATAATCCGTAGTGACTGATTTTGTAGCTTGTCTAGATTATGCAGTGTAGTGTTTAATGCTGTGCACCAAGATGTTGAGCCATATTCTAAATATGGTAGAATACTTTGCTGATATACATTCTTGAGGATTCTTTCGCTAGCTCCCCATGTGGTTCCACTCAATTTTCTTAATATGGCTAGTTTTCTTCTGGCTTTTGCTTCTGCACTGTTGATGTGTTGCTTCCAGGTCAGTTTTGAGTCAAGAGTCACTCCTACGTGGGTTGATTGTCCATCCTTAAGGATAATTCATTTACAAAGATCTTACCTGCTTTCTGTTTAGATGAGAGAGTGAACAGAGTGGTACTTGATTTCTCTGTGTTGATACTTACACACCATTTCTTTGTCCATGATGTCAAGATGTCTGCCGCTCTTTGGAGTCTCCTTGTAGCAACTGTCACGTATTCATCTGTACACCACATGACCAGATCATCTGCATACAGTGCCGATTTGATTCCATAGGAATGTTCCTTGACCAGGTCATTAATAAATACCAGGAATAGTGTAGATGAAAAGACTCCTCCTTGTGGTACACCGTATCACAGAAGTGCTTTCTGGCTTTGGTGTCCATCCATTACTACTCTAGCTCTTCTATTGTGTAAATAGGACTTTATCCAGTTGTACAGTCTTCCATTCACATTGCAGTTTCTTAATTTCCACAGCAGACCTTTTTTCCATACTTTATCAAAGGCTTTCTTCAGGTCTATCCACGCTGCTAGTACAAGGTTTTTCTCTTGGAATGCATCCTCAATCTCTTGAGAGAGATAGGTCACTTGATCTTCTGTACCGTAAAACTGCCTAAATCCTGCTTGTAGTGGAATGAGAAGGTTTTCACTTTCTAGGTACAATTTTAGCCTCAGGTCAATGATGCTTTCCATCATTTTGCAGAGGCGACTAGTGAGACTGATTGGCCTCTAGTTGGAGGCCGTATCACTGTTTTTCCCTGGCTTTAGCAGTGGTATCATGCTTGCTTCCTTACAGATTTGAGGTAACTTACCTGTGCTCCAGCACATATTGAAAATATCCAACAGCTTTCCCATTACTGCCATTCCCAGGTTCTTGATCATTTCATTGGACACTCCATCTGGTCCTGGTGATTTCCTTGGTTTCAGTTTACTGACTGCTAGGACTAACTCGCTGCATGTGATTGGTGCATCCATGACCTCCACTTTTCTGACTTGTTCCTCTTCTTTCTGTGGGTCAATGCGCACTGTACTCTCTTTCTTTGAATGGATATCAATGTTGCAGCCTTGTGCAAACATGTGAGCAAAGTGATCTGCTACCTGCTTTACCTGTAAGAGTTTTCCCATCCTCTATTAGTGTAATCTTTGTACTTCTTCCAGTACTCTCATCATTTAACTGTTTGATTAGTTTCCACAGTTTCCTTCCATCCTTTTAAAAGTTTAGGGACTCTGGTTTTCTCTCTCCAACTTTCCTGTCTGACTTGCAGCTTGGCCTTAGCATGTTGGTATTTATTGTGGTGTTCTTGGCATGGTCTATTTTCTGCTTGCTTTCGAGCTTTTTCCATGTCATCATGGAGTTTTCCCAGCTCACTAGACCAGTATGGTTTATAGTCCCTACGAGCTCCTCTGGGAATGGTTTCACAGATGGCCTGAAGGATATATGCATTGAATTCCTTCACTATGCTGTTAATATCCTTACCTTCTATGGACACCTGTCCCACCAGGATACCTGTACGATGTCTGTATATTGTCAAGTTTGCTTTTTTATAGTTCCATCTGGGGAGAGGGCTACTGGAGTTAAGGAGTTCATTTTCTGTTGTCAGGAAGACTGGTCAATGGTCACTACCTCCAAGTTGTTTTCCAACTTCGTTTGTAATGTTCCACTTCAGGTCTGGAGAGTGGAATGCCAGATCTGGTGTTGAAGTTGTATGCCACGCCCTTGAGTAAAATGTTGGGGGATCCATTGGCTGATTGATCAGGAGAAGTCCATTATCATCCTGCCAGCTCTCAGTTTCCTCTCCTCTCTTGTCTATGTGGTCATAGCCCCAGCTCTGGGAATGGCTGTTAAAATCGCCACAGACCATCAGTCTCTCTTTATGTGGGACTGTTTCTAGAGCAAGTGGGCAGTCATTAGGACAGTAATAGTTAAGGAGGTGGAAGTCTGTATTACTGGTTTTCAGATGGATCATCTGGTATTCGTCTACTTCTGTGTACACTTCCACCTGACATGCGCTGATGTTATTCTTAACAAGTGTGAGTACTCCTCCTTTTCTTCTGTCCTGTCAGTCTGATCTAAAACACTGGTAGCCTCTGATTTTAAACATGGCATCTTTGATTAGATGTGTCTCTTGTATGCTCGCATATAGTATGTTCTCTAGTTCCACCTTTTTACTATGGTCATCTCTAACACTGCTGACACTGTCAGCATTCTACTGCATTATTTTAAGTTCTTGCTTTTTGGCAGTTTCCTGCTGTTGTATTTTTTGGCCAGTAGCTCTACTCTCATGTCTCCTGGCTCCACAAGATGAACTGAGAGGACTTCCAGTAGCATTGGGTGGACCCTTTTGAGGCAGGGGGCCCGGCACTGCACCTGCCTGGTTAGTCTTCACAGGGTGAGCACCATGTTTGAAAACTGCAGATGAGACATTTCATTAGCGATTATGCATGGTACCTTGATTTTTGCAATGCACCTTTTGGCTAGGTACCTCCAACTTCATCACCTTTCTTTGCTAGGGCAGACTGTGGTCTTGCTCTGACTGCCATGAAGACAGTGGTGTAGGCTGGCCTGGCCAAAACTTTGTTTTCCAGTCTCTGGTGGCTGCACTTAAGTCCCTTCTCCATGTCAGACAGTTTTGAGACAGTTCCACAAAGACGCTCCGACTTTGGGATGAGGAATCCGATGAGTGCTTCAATGATATCCATTTCCCTCCACCTTTAGTCTGCTGGTTTTGTTTTGTTTACATCATTCTGACAGCCATTGTTGTAAAGACCCATAGGCTTGTTACATCCTGGATTCATTGGTTTCACACCAGATTTTCCTCATCCCTGCCGGAGATCTCCATGTCCTGATCCATCCACCAACCTGACATTACATTTTACAGAAATAACAATTACAATTAGTGTTGACTGCTACAAGTTTCTTGGCTACAGAAGTAGGTCAGATTTTTTAAGCAGACAGATCTATGTTCCCTGTCTCACAAAGACCATGTTAATATAAGTGTGTTCTTAACACAGTTCTTCCCAGGGTCTGATTCTTCATATTTTCCTCCTGTTGTTGTGCTTCTCCCATGCCATTCTGTCAAGCCATTTAAAATTTTCTCTCTTGATCTGCCTCTTTCTTCCCTGTCTCCTATTTACCCTGTTGTCACAATATTTTTAATTCCTCCTCTTCTTATTATATGGCCAATGAAGCTAGACTGTCTACCCTATAGTGTGTTCATTAAGGTCCATTTTTCACGGACTTTTTATTAGACATTCTTAATGTGTTATTTTAGCTGTCCAAGGTATTCTTAACATTCTTCATGGGAACCACAGATCAATTGCCTCTAATGCTCCCGTTGTTCTTATTAATGTCAATGACTTGCTCCCATACTGGCTCAATATGGCATTTCAAGACAAATACGTTGCTGGCTTGATAAACATGCTTTGATGGAACACAGACCCACATACAGCACAAACAGCTTTTATTACTTGTTATTAGATAATAATAAATGTATTATCCAGCCTCTACAGATCCAGCTGGCTCCTCCTTACAAGAGGGCCTCACATCCACCATACTTGATATATGATAATATTCTGAACAACTAGGAAGACCTGGAAACACATAGTGAGGGAGTCTTAAAGCAGAGATCAAAAAGATTGACTTACACCTGGAGACAAAAAGAAGAAACAGCCCAGGATAAAAATAAATGGAGAGCCTTTGTTGATGGCCTATGCCCCAGATAAAGTAAAGAAGGTGATGAAGGAAGCATATTTGACTTTCTTGGCAGCCAAATATGAATAGTTGATCCACTGGAACAGAACCACTCATTAAAAGCATGAATATAAAAATAATGCTTTAATTATTGTTAGAAATTTGGAACTAAATTTAGAATTATTTACTTGCTACACATAGTCATCCACTTTTTTTTTTGCCTTTAGAAGTATAGAGAAACTTTGTAAGCTAGTTATTAGTTTTAATTCATCTGGACTTTGTGGGAGAAAACATATAATCAGCAACCAACATCTGACAGGAACCACTAGTAGACAAACGCCTCAGTGGATGTTGAGGTATGTTGGGGTATGTGAGAGAGCATGTATGGGAGTGTCATGAATGTGATGATTCTGGATTCTGATTTCTGACTTCTTGGCCTGAAATGTTAATTCTCTGGTAAATCTAACCTGGCTGAAATATTTATTAATATTGTGCCAAAGTTGAACATTCCAGGTGAAATACCTGCTGAAGTTTTGAATATTTCACTATTCAAATTTTGTAATATAAATATTTGAATTTTGTAATTATTCAGCCAAATATGAATTCAAATATATCTCTCTCTCTCTCTGAACCTTAAGTGCCCAGGGCACATGGGGCTTCCGCAAGGGTTTTCCACAAATGCCTGTCTTTCGCCTTTTTATCTGCTCTTGCCCAGGTGAGCCCTCTATTGCTCAACATCCTTTCTGTTGTTCTTCTCCATGTCTCTTTTGGTCTACCCTTACTTCTGCTCCCCTGTGGTGTCCATCTTAGTGCTATTTTTGGTAGTGAGTTGTCAGTCATTCGGAGCACATGTCCCAACCATCGCCAGCGTCTTTCCTCAATAATTGTTGTCAGTGGCTTCATTTGCATTTCTGCCAATAAGATGTTATTTCTTATGGTGTTTGACCAAAATATTTTTCTAATTCTTCGTAATTCAAATATATAGTATATCTCTAATTACTGAGCATCCACTAAATGTCCTGTTAATCCTCTAACTAACCTTTAACTATCTATTTACTGTAGGCTATCCTCCAACATAGCAAGACAGGCACTGACATGGAATCCTCAAGGAAATAGAAAATGAGGAAGACACAGACTTACTTAGAGAAGAGAAATTATGACAGTGCTCAGAGACAAGGGATACACATGGAAGGAAGTAGAGAATAATTTCAAGAATAGGGATGACTGGAGAGCCTTTATCCGTGGCTCATGTTCTCAAGGGAGTGAAAGGTGATGATGATGATGATGATGATGATGATGACGACGACGATGACGACGACGATGATGATGATGATGATCCTCCAACTGTTACTTGGCCATATTTGTCCTCACAGAGAAGTACAACCTTACCTGAGCCAATAGGATGAATCCTCCCGCATGCTGCACCAACTTTCTCATTTTTCTTCATCCTGTCCACCAGAAGCTGTACAGATGATGGCTGAAAGTCAACATCACCATCCAGTGCCAAGAGATAGGTGTTGTCAGCTATTACCTGCTTTCTCCTGGCATCAGGTTGTTTCTGTGCCACCAACCGATGACCAAGAAAGTAGTACATATACATGACCTGCAAAAATGTCAAGAAGTAACTTTGTAATTGTTTAGGCAAGACTGCCCTTTTCATACATATTTCTTTAATTTTTGTATATTCTTTTTTTTTTCCTGTTGAGAGTGGCAGGAATGCAACCATGATGTCAGTGGAAACTGTTGCATGATTGTTTCTTGTAGTTGCATGATTTTCCCAGACTGTGCCATTGTAGGCTAACACATTCTATCTTGTCTGAATGACCTTATGTTATCGATAGTGATCCATTTCTTTAATTACACAATGTCATGGAAGGACTTGGGCACCAGAATCAGAAATATTTGAGTATTACATAACTGATATAATGCACATTAATGTCTCCATTACAAAGTTTGTTTTTTTTACTTATATCAAGATATCTCATATTTGTGTGCTACGAATATGTCCATTTATCTTTGATGTTCTTTGTGTTATGCTCTACTTTTGTGTGCATGCACTTATTCATCTTTCTTGAGGGCTCCCTACCAAATATGATGTAAGAGTTTCTCTGTAACTGTTTACCTTCACCATCATTCTTGTATCTGTATTTCTCTAGTTGTTGCTTGCAAGATTTTCCTTGATAAGGTTGAAAAGCTTGCCGAAAACAAGAAAACTTGGTGAACTACCATGCGAGCCCTATGTGACGTTTAACGGCTCGGGAAAGATGTAAGATGTAAGAATATTACTGCTCATACACGTGATCATAAACTATAAACACTGTCTGTACTTGGGCATAATACTAATTCATTCATTTAGCTGCCATGACAATAAGCACCGAAGATCATGCTTCTTCATTTCATGTAATGTTTTGGTATTTCTAGAATCGAACTGTTTACCTTAATTCACTCCTCATTTTGTTAGGTCGTTACAATGTTTCCTCTCAGTCTCTTACTTTTATTTTTCCTTTATGTTTTTAAAATGATTGTCTGATTCCCTTGTCCACCCCCCACCCAAATATTTGTCTTTTCATAATATATCCAAAGATTATCTCTTCCTTATAATTTTACTTGTACATTTTTGTTGCAATGATTTTTAAATTAAAAAAAAAAATCTGTTTTTAAGAGAACAAAAATGAAGAAAAATATTAACCTGACTCCATCTTTTCTTATGCCTGATCTTCACTTTATCTTTGAGGTGAACACTCAGCTTGTTGTGACCTGGCAGCATCCAGTCCAGCCTACCTCCATAAGGTGTAGAGTACTTTGTAGGAGGATTCATTTTAACTTGCGTATAGTGAACAGCACTGTGAAACACAATATAACCATAAGTTACTTTCATAAACAGATAGATTTTATGGGAACAACGAATGTTCCACAAATTATATATAAATAAATGCTTTAACACTATCATTTTTATCCCAAAACATTCAGGAGTTTTCTGTAACTGAAAGGCACACTCACTGATGGAACTGGCTACACCTACAATACCAGTTGGCCAGGTACCGGAGTTAAAAAAAAAAAAAAAAGTTAAAGGTAATCCTGTCATGCCTTAGAGGCACATAGGGATATGGTGTTAGTGCCTATATTTTCCTTGATCTGTCATCACACTAGAGGGTGATATGGTCAGTATCACGCCTGGCCGCCTTTCATTCCCCAACTCCAGAAGTCAGGTACTCATTTCTACAGCTGGGTGACTGGGGTGCCTCCGGAACCCGACCTTCGCCATGAGAGACCAGTGTACTGGAGTATGCAAACATTATTAATATTCTAGTTAAGTCCATAGGACAGAATAGTTTAGATTACATGGCGGCATATTTGAGACGAAAAAGGTGAGTGTAAAATGCCAGAGATCCCAATACAAACATTATTTTATGAACACAAGAAGAATTGTGAATCAGCTTAGAACTGGTGCAATCTCTGCACACTGGAGAGGTCAGAACACCTTCGAATTTGTTTGGAGCACACTGAAATTCATCCTAGCTAACTTTTCTTACTTTCTTGAGCAAACCTAGCAAGAAAGATCTTCAGTAAGCTCCTTCACAACAAACAAAACAAACATTGATTACTGCCCCTTTGTGCAAGGAGTCTGTAATGTCACAACAGTCAACAATAACAATCAACAAATAGAGGGTAGGCTCTTTATCAGATATTGTTCATTGTAACTGATGGCAGTGATGCCTCTAATTCAAGCATTTCAGCTTCCATTTAAAACCATGAAACCTTAAATTTCAAAATAATTTATGTACAAAAGACATCATGCTAATGATAAATAGAGCTTAGATATCTTAGAATTCACCATAAGGCCCTGGCAGTCAGTTTGATCTAGCCCACTAGTCAATTTGTGTTATGGCCAAGCCATCAATTTGTATTAAGGCAGCAACTAGAGAGATACAGACATCAACACTCTGGAACTGTCTGGAACTTTATTATCAGCTCAGTCTGAAGCTCCTGAACGTGTACTTGACATTACTTTGGAAGTGAGCTGTGGACTAAAACTGACCTTGCTGCTTCATCGATGACCTTAACCAAGGACTTCACAAACTGATTGGCCAGGTATTCCTGTTCATTTTCACCATGGGCCTCAAATGCATCATCAAAGAAAATGTGGGCTGCAAAAATATTCACAAAGTCAAGTAAAAATGAATTATTTGCAACAAGAACTGTTCAGATAGTTTTATCAAATAATCATATGTACTGTAATAGTCATTGACATAAATTTTGAATGTGCTCTAATCTAAGTTAGATATTTGAGAAGGGTATCTCATAAACTTAAATATTTTGGACACATTAAACGCCATGATAATCTAGAGAAGACCGTCTTGGAAGGGTACATAATAGGAAAAAGAAAGAGAGGAAGACCAAGGCGAAGATGGCTACAAGACATCGTTGATAATTTGCAAATGGATGCATCAGCAGCAGGGCCATCTTGCTTACAACTGAGAGGCCTAAAGGAGAGCTGTTAGGGAGGCAAAGTTCCACAGGGGACATGCAGATGACTGACTAACTGATCTCATAAACAGAAACTTTGTGTAGGCATACATGATGCAGGAATGAAATCTACAGACAGATAGGAAGATACATTTGAATACTGAATTTCATTTTTTTTTCTCAAAATATCACAGTCTTTCCAGCAGTGGTTAAGTCTCTCTCTCTCTCTCCCTCTCTCTCTCTCTCCTTCCCTCTCTCTCTCCCTCTCTCTCTCTCCCTCCCTCTCTCTCTCCCCCCCTCCCTCTCTCTCTCCCTCTCTCTCTCCCTCCCTCTCTCTCTCCCTCCCTCTCTCTCTCTCCCTCCCTCCCTCTCTCTCTCTCTCTCTCTCTCTTTGAGTGGGTTATTTAAATATGTGCTGTATTTGACTTTATAACTCTCTGCTTATATAAGATTTTTGCACTTACCTTCAAACTCATAATATGATGGATCCATAACATCAAAGAAAAGGAAGGCATGTTTGCGGGTACACTGATCTAAATCCAGCCTGAGAAATGATTGGAATGAAATTATCTGTTATTTCAACACTGTCCTGTTCCTTTCGCTGATAGTGGCTAAGGTTTCTCAATCACTGAAACTCACTGTTTTCCATATACTTTACACTTTGCTTTCTTTTTATTGTTATAATATTCCTTTGTTGATTCCCCTGTGCTAATTACAGTTTTTAATGTGGTTATGTTGGTATATTATTTAAGCAATTCTCTGTTTTATCAAATTTCGGAATTTTTCAAGAGTGTAGCATCTTTGCCATGATGTGGGGGGGGGGGGGTAATAAAAAGCCAGAGGTTACAGTTCCTGTCTAACACTGGAAAACTTCATGAGGAAAAAAGACCAAGGATGACTGTGAGAAAAATGAAAAGGGTTGTTCAAGCAGTATAGGAAAGGAAATACATCAGAATTAGCACGGGTCTCATGAAATAAATGAATGAATACAATGTATAAGAACATTAGGAAAATGAGTTGGTGATTTATGGACATCTCGCTTCAGTGAACAAATGGCAGAAGTGTTATATCAAAAAATGTACACCCAGCTACTTTCAACCCATACTTGTCCTGTATGCATAGGACAAACAGTTTTTAAGTGAACATTCATTTATATCTTTCATGCCCTGACAACTGTATTGCATGAAGGATATAACCATGTGTATTCTGGTGTATATAGCTTTGGGGACAGATATTTTTGAGATTTCTGAGGTAATTTTCCATATCACAGTATCCTAGGTCCCCAGTTTCTGAGGCAATTTTTCATATCACAGTATGCTAGGTCCCTAGTTTCTGAGGTAATTTTCCATATCACAGTATGCTAGGTCCCTAGTTTCTGAGGTAATTTTCCATATCACAGTATGCTAGGTCCCTAGTTTCTGAGGTAGTTTTCCATATCACAGTATGCTAGGTCCCCAGTTTCTGAGGTAATTTTCCATATCACAGTATGCTAGGTCCCTAGTTTCTGAGGTAGTTTTCCATATCACAGTATGCTAGGTCCCTAGTTTCTGAGGTAGTTTTCCATATCACAGTATGCTAGATCCCCAGTTTTTTCTGCTGGGTCGAATGGAGCGTCATACTATAGAGTCTCAAGTCCCCGTCTGTGTACATGAAGCTACGCTCTTGATTCAGTCACTGTCAGCTTCACTTGAGAGCTCTGTAGCTAGTTAGAACAAAGATCTTAATCTTTCTAATTTGTTCCTCTTAGAGTAAGAAATTAGACTCTTTTGAAAACAAATGCCTAAATAAAATACTTGTTATAAAGTGGAACGAATTTAAGAACAACGCAGAGATAGGACAGATGAGAAAACAACAACCTGTCTCATGGGTGATCAGAAAAAGAGAAGATGGACATTTGTAGGCCATATGATGAGAAGAAACAATAAGAGAATACCAAAACAAGATATCAAGTGAAGCACAACAGGCCGAAGAAAAAGAGGTCGACCACGTGAAACTCTAAAGAGGACATTGTTAAGAGAAGCCAGTTTACTGGACATAACATCCGTTGATGAAGTTGAAAGACTCGCAGAGAACAGGAAAACTTGTCAAAAAAAGCTATGCGAACCCTATGTGACGTTTAACGGCACGGGAAGGGTGTAAAATGTAAGAGTAAATGAAATATGGTTCTTAAGAAGAATGCTGAAGGTACCATGAACAGCAAGAAAATTCGGATAATGAAGTTCTGAAAGAAGTACAATAAACAAGGAAAATTATAACAAAGATTTTTTTAAAATGACAATCTAAATTTGTGGGGCATGTTTGGAGAAGAGGAGGGTTAGAGCACCTAATGGCGACAGAGACGATCGAAGGTAGAAGAGGCAGAGGTAGACAGAAAGAAAAAAGATGTTTGAAGGTTTGACATCCTGGCAGGGGAAATGCTCAGTGACTAGCCTGTTGAAATGCACAAGGGATTGGGAGTTACGGAAGGACATGATATCCTACACCTGTTGGCAAGGACGCCGAGAGAGAAAGAGAGTAAATGATGATTTACTCATCAGCATTTGTTTGGTTAGAGTTATAATTTCAAACGCAGCATTTTGACCTTCAGGAATCTTGAGAACATATGGCACTCAAAAGTTCTAGCTCAAAAACCAAGTTATTCAATTCAAATGTAATATCCACCCTCATTTATTCGTACGAAATCTGGAAAACAACCGAATAAACAAATTAGACTCTTTTGAAAACAAATGCCTAAAGGAAATGCTCGGTATAAAGTGGAACGAATTCAAGAACAACGCAGAGATAAGGCAGATGAGCGAATAATCTGTCTTATTGGTGATCAGAAAAAGGAGATGGACATAGATTTGTCACGTGATGAGAAGAAACAGTCAGAGAATCCGAAGACAAGCCACGTCGTATCAAATGGAACGTAACAGGCTGAAGAGAAAAGAGGTCGAACACATGAAATTCTAAAGAGGCCAAATTCGTATCTTATATCTTATATACTTCCCATGCCGTTAAATGTCACTTATTGCTCGCAAGGTAGTTCGCCAATTTTTCCTGTTTTCGGCAAGCTTTTCAACCTCATCAAGGGATTTTATGCCTATTAATTTGGCCTCTCTTAACAATGTCCTCTTTAGAGTTTCACATGGTCTTCCTCTTTTTATTCGGCCTGCTGTGTTCCACTTGATAGCTTGTTATGGGATTACTCTGATCATCACGTGACCAACATATGTCTATCTCCTTTTCCTGATCACCCATGAGACTGGCTGTTGTTCAGTCATCTCTGTATTGTTCGTGAATTCGTTCCACTTGATGCCGAGTATTTTCCTTAGGGTTTTGCTTTCAAATGAGTCTAATTTCATGTCTATTTCTTCAGTTGTTTTCCAGCTTTCGCATGCATAAATGAGGCCAAATTAGTAGGCATAAAGTCCCTTGATGAGGTTGAAAAGCTCGCCGAAAACAGGAAAACTTGGCGAACTACCATGTGAGTCCTTCGTGACGTTTAAACGGCACAGGAAGGATGTAAGATGTAAGATTTGCTTGGTTCCATGGACAGCATCCCAAGAAAGAATGTGGTGAAGTTCTGGAAGCAAGAAGACCTCGAGGCAGTCAAAAACAGTGAACAACAACAACAACAACAACAACAAAAAGAGATGCAATGTTGTAGAATAACACAGTGATTTTTCCCATCAGCAAATAGAATTTTGAGGAAGTAGGGAAATAAGAATGGGTCAGAGGGAGGCTAGCGTAGTGGTTAGAGCACTCGTCTAGCAACCAAATGGTCGAGGGTTCGAATCCCCAGCTGAGCGGGATTTTTTTTCCGACCAATACGGCCCTGAGGTCAACCCAGCCTCGTAAAATGGGTACCAGAGAAAATCTGGGAAGTAAAGGCAGCGAGGAAAGGAACTGGTCACCCTACCTCACACGCTGATGACCCAGCATAATGAGGTCTCTAACGCTTCACCCCCTACGGCATTTGAAATGCTATGGGACTATCTTTACTTTTTTTTTACAGAGGGAGGAGGGGGGAGCAATGTGTAATTTGATGAGGGAAAGAGGGAACAAAATTTAATAGCTCATTCATTCATTCATTTGCATGTCCCTTGCGGAACTTTGCCTCCCTTACAGCACTCTTGTAGGCCTCTCGGTTGTGAGCAAGATGGCCTGCTGGATGGATCAATATTTGATAGGTAGAGATGGAAAACGCAAATCAAGGAGACAACCTTGAAACAAAAATATGGTGCGACTGTTGCTGCTGTTGATTTTGACAACAAAATATGATAGAATCAGCTACTGCTTAACAAGGAGGTGCAGGACAGTTTTTAAAATGCAACCACCTCATACTTCTTCTAAAATGCCCTACGTAAAAAGAGCTGTTATCATTATTTTAGAGGGTGTAATGTTGTGCCAGTAAATGCTCATTGTATCATTCAGACCTTTACTATATGCCAGACTAGGATGTTTCTATACTGGCCACTGATATGCTTCATTACATCAATCATTATGTTATGTCAGTAGTTTGTTATGCTTACTGAGCAGTCTATGTGCTTCCTTGTCCTGTAGAATGAGTTTCATCTAGACCGAGACTTCATCTGAAGGTCTTCTGGTTCTATCTTGTGTCTCTGTTGTGTGGTCTATCTTCAGAGCTGGTGGAAATGGTTGAATTTATCTCGACTCTGCTTCCCGACCAGAAGTTTTCAAGTTTATTTCCCGTTGTCATCGATGCTCCTGTTCGGCCCGGTTTTCAAAGATGCTACGAAGTTAATGCACCTTGCACTGAGATCGTCATTCAAAAGAGGGAACTGGAGTGCCTATCGACTTGTCCTGAGTATAGCGATGATAAGATGTTAGCAATTTAACATTTTTGTGTTCTACTTGGAAATTTCTGACCATTGACCTCAGAATTATCAAAAATCTAACAATTGTATTTTGGATGTCCCAAAACCATAAACCAGGAATCACAAATGAGACTCTCCATATATTGAAAATTTCTGCAACCATCTCTGCACCATCTCTTTTTCCTCTCTATATATTGAAAAATTCTGCAACCATCTCTGCACCATTTCTTTCTCTCCATATATTGAAAATTCTGTAACAAAGCTCAGATCTGTAGAATTGTACATTTATATCTAGAATAGTCTAGATTAAACGTCATGATGATTTAGAGAAGACCGTCTTGGAAGGGTACATAATGGGAAAAAGAAAGAAGGGAAGACCAAGGCGAAGATGGCTGCAAGGCATCGTTGATAATCTGCAAATGGATGCATCAGCAGCAGGGCATCTTGCTTACAACCGAGAGGCCTACAGGAAAACTGTTGGGGAGGCAAAGTTCGGCAAGGGACATGCAAATAACTGACTGACTGAGTCTAGATTTGAATGTTAATACCCATACTAATCTAGACTTGCACAACAGTATCCTTAATAACGTATAACTGGCATCAGTCTAGAACTGCTTATCAACATCTTTACTAATCTAGACAAGAGCATCAACATCACAGACTTCCATATCAAAATCTTAAATAGATTAATAGAAGGTCAGTTTCCTTAACAAACTAGAATTACAAATCAGTATCACATTATTATATGAAAGATCTGATACTCTGCCTGAAGATAGATGTCAGAACCTGCACCATCTCTTTCTCTGTTTCATGCCACATTGTAGCACAGACGTAGATCATTGGTGTGATATCAGTGCGAAGAGACGCCCTTGGTTTGAGGCCAGCTTTGATCTCTCGCTCCTGCTGTTCTTGAAAGAACTGAAGTGCAGGTTTCTGTAACAGGCAACACAACATGTATATGTTATGTTTTTCTATGCAACCTCATTACATGAGTATGTTTTGCAAGCAACGTGTTCAGTCTGTATAACTAGCGAGGCTCCACAAACAATCTTGATTTTTCATTCATTCATTCCAAGCCAAACTTACAGGAGATGGCAATCATTCATCTCCACATTGCTTGGTCCCTGGTATTTCTAATCAGAGATCTTTTCCCGTGCCTCTTGATTAAATTGATATTATTTTCTTAGCCTTACTCTTTTCCCCTAAGTTTTCCAGTGATTGTAGTTCCTTTAACTTTCGTTTTCCCAAGGAATTCAGATTGTCTTTTCTTTATAGATTTAAGTAGTTTTTCCATGATATGCAACTTTTCTTAGATCTTTTTCACTTGCTTTTCCATATATCTTCCTCAAAAATCACATTACTCTTGATTCAGTTTCTATTTTACCCGTTTCTTCATTGCCGAACTCTCAGAAGATCTAAAGGGTGCTGCAAAACTCCTTTTTTAACGTTAGCAATACTCTTTCAGTTTTAGTAACTTCTTCTGCCACAAAAGTTAAAATAAATAAGAAAGAGCTCTTCGCAGTGACACTTCTGCTGGTAGAGAAATCATTGTTATATGGAATGTGACTATGAGATAAGAATAAACATAACACTCACTGAAGACATATGTGTGCCTCTTACTTTACTGTGTTATTGGGGCATTCGTTAAGTCGGTGTTGTGCCTTGATGCGCACGATGGTTCTGATTTGTACATTATCATCTTGAAACTGTGTTTTCTGAGTGTTACTGGATTAGTTAGTTATTCACTGTTTCCAGCCATCAAATTCACGTTTCTGGATTAGTTATTCACTGTCTCCAGCCATCAGATTCACGTTTCTGGATTAGTTATTCACTGTCTCCAGCCATCAAATTCACGTTTCTGGATTAGTTATTCACTGTCTCCAGCCATCAGATTCACGTTTCTGGATTAGTTAATCACTGGGTCGAGCCATCAGATTCACGTTTCTGGATTAGTTAATCACTGTCTTCAGCCATTCTTCACTTCCAGGCTCTATCAAACCTAAGGTTAGCAACACACTGATACGGAAGCCAAGCCAGTCCTGCGTAACACTTGACATGAGGATTTACTGATGGAAAATGGATGAAAATGCAGATGATGATGATGATGATATTTTGACCGCCGCCAGTTTGCCCTGCCACATGGCGAGTCCATTCATACTTGCAAAACTCTAGAACAGATATAAACCTCCATTTTCTCGACAGGGACAGCACGAAAACCATCCACTCAGGTACACATCCTAAACAAGACTCACTCATTCACTCAGCATCCCCCCAACCCCCTCCTATCCCCAGTCACGTGATTCACAAACCACGTGACCTTCTGGAAGGATCTCAACCCTTACCCGGACGTTCAAAATAAAGACTCATAAGGCGAGCAATGCCTTTTCTGTGGAGGAAAAAAAAACCAATTATCTCCCCTACTGTTAGATCACGTTAGTGAAGTTTAATAAAAGTCCGTTTCTTAGGGCAACCGCGAAAATTAAAGTCATTCCCAGCTCATTCCCCTCCCCCCAAATCTCTATCCTCCAATAATACAGTGTTATGCACCCACGAATGATGCAGATGATGATGTGAAAGACGACTTTTATCACCAACTACAACAAATCATCAACAAAGTCCCTAAACACGACATCCTAATTGCTATGGGGGACTTCAATGCTAAGGTAGGGAAGGATAATACCGACGTTGAAAAAGTGATGGGGAAAGAAGGAATTGACATGGTTAATCAGAATGGAGAAAGATTAATTGAAATATGTTTAACAGAGGGCATGGTCATTGGAGGCACAATATTCCCACACAAAGAGATACATAAAACAACATGGATATCTCCAGATGATAGAACTAGAAACCAGATAGACCATTTTTGTATTAGAAAGCAATACAGAACATCTCTCATGGATGTAAGGGCTTATAGGGGTGCAGATGTCAACAGTGATCACAACCTGTGCATAGGGAAAATAAAACTAAAATTGAAAAGTCAACACAAGAAATCAGTACACAGAAAGATAAACATCCACAGCCTACAAGAAGAAAATACTAACATTAATTTCAATCAGGAACTTGCCAATCATTCCAAAACACCCAGTGAGGTTGAGGAGATAGGTATAGATGAGTTATGGAATTCTTACAGCACAGCCATAATCACAGCAGCAAAAGTAAGCGCTGGATTGGAAAAACCAAATAGAAAAGCATGGATATCAGATAAAACATGGAAGTATATACATGAAAGACGAGCAGTCAAATTAAACATGTTGAATGCAAAAGCAGATCATGAAAGAGATTCGGCAAAAGCAAAATACAAAGACATAGACAAGAAAGTAAAAAGTTCAGCTAGAAGGGATAAAAGAGAATACATAGACAATATGGCGAAAGAGGCAGAAAAAGCAGCAAAAACAGGAGACAGCAAAACTTTATATAACATACAAAAGAGGCTAACAGGTACTATTACATCTAAAGAAAGACCAATCCTTAGCAAAACTGGAACACTATTAACATCAAATAAAGACCAAAAGCAAAGATGGGCTGAACACTTCCAAGAAATACTCAATCGACCACACCCAAAAGAATTGTTAAACCTTGAAACTGACTTACCAGCCCCACAACTAAATGTCAATCTAGATGAAATTGAATTGCATGAAATTGAAACAGCAGTGAATTTAATGGCTAACAACAAAGCTGCAGGTGAAGATGAAATAACAGCCGAGATGCTAAAAGCTATCAATAGTGACAACATGAGACAACTACAGAGAATGTTTAACAAGATTTGGAAAGAAGAAAAGGTCCCTTCTAATTGGAAGAAGGGAATCATTGTGAAAATACCAAAAAAGGGCAACCTTAGTGACTGTAACAACTGGAGAGGAGTAACCTTAATATCAGTTGTGTCAAAAGTATTTTGCAAGGTCATTTTGAATAGACTCAAAGATATAGTGGATACTGCAATGAGAGAAGAACAAGCAGGATTTCGAAAAGGGAGAAGCTGTCTCGACCAGATCTTTACTCTCAGAATAATACTTGAAGAACATATTGAAAAGCAGAAACCATTAATACTGAATTTCATAGATTTTAAGAAGGCATTTGATAGCATACACAGAGATTCATTATGGAGAATTTTATGTCTATATGGAATACCATCTAAAATTGTCAACATCATTAAGGACTTATACAATGGATATGGTTGTGCAGTCAAGACAGAAGAAGGGATGAGTGAATGGTTCCAGATTGAAACAGGCGTGAAACAAGGATGTATACTGTCTCCTTTACTTTTTGGGATTACAATAGACTTCATAATGAAAAAATGCTGCACAGGTAACACAGGTATTGACTGGGTACATGGGACCCAACTAGAAGATCTTGATTTTGCAGATGACATAACTCTTATCAGTAATAATGTGAATTCCATGCAAGAAAAAACAGATAGCCTATCTTCACTGGCTAGCAAAATAGGACTTGAAATTAACAAGGACAAAACAAAATAATGAAAATTCCCATCAATCAAAATGGAAAAATACACATAGAAGGGACAGATATTGAAGAAGTCAATCAATTTGCATACCTTGGCAGCTACATAGACCAGGATGGTGACACTAGAAAGGAAGTTAGGATCAGAATTGCAAAAGCAGCATCAATCTTCAAGAATCTTGAGAACATATGGAATTCAAAAGTTATAAGCACAAAAACCAAGTTAAGACTATTCAATTCAAATGTAATATCCACCCTCATTTATGCATGCGAAAGCTGGAAAACAACTAAAGAAATAGAAAAGAAATTAGACTCTTTTGAAAACAAATGCCTAAGGAAAATACTCGGCATCAAGTGGAATGAATTCAAGAACAATGCAGAGATAAGACAGATGACTGAACAACAACCAGTCTCACGGGTGATCAGGAAAAGGAGATGGACATATGTTGGCCACTTGATGAGAAGAAATGAGCAGAGAATCCCAAAACAAGCTATCAAGTGGAACACAACAGGCCGAAGAAAAAGGGGCAGACCACGTGAAACTCTGAAGAGAACATTATTAAGAGAGGCCAAGTTAACAGGCATAAAATCCTTTGATGAGGTTGAAAGACTCGCCGAAGACAGGAAAAATTGGCGAACTACTTTGCGAGCCCTATGTGACGTTTAACGGCACGGGAAGGATATAAGATATATAAGATAAGACTAATAATCAGCCATTATTATTTTTAGTTTTATAGCTTTAGAAAAAAAACACAGCATTTCTATATCCCCTTTCTCTTACTATTACCTGCTTGGACTTTATTAAAGAGATTTTGAGTCTCGGATATCTCAGGGCCAGGATTAAAAGAAATTTTAATCCAAAAAAATGCTACTGCTATTCATTTTGTCTTGTATGCAGTACATATCCTGGGCTACCCAAGAAAATGGCCGCCAGGAGAGAGACGCTACCTTCTCCGCCTTGATTCCCCTGTCTTTATCATCTCGACGCCTGTTGAGAGCCAAACTCTGCTCAAGGAACACTCCGCAGTAAAGAGGCAAAACGAATATTCTGTAAAAGAAAAAAAAGATTGTAAAACCGACATTTTCATCGTCCGAATCTTATTTTTTCCTTCTCTTTTCAACTCCTTGTGTATTTCTATAAACATGAGGTTATTTTACAGACGAGTGCCCAGTTTACTCTACATAGACATATCCCTAACAGCTCTGCGTCAAAACTACCTATTATTATGTTACATTTCTTTTTCGCTATAACTAAATACTAGCGTGAACTTGTTTCTCTTTGTCACGTGCACAAGTAGATTCTCTGTTTAACTCTTTCACTTCAGAGCAGCACTAGCAGGGTAGGTAGATCTTGTACACACACGCGGATCAGTGCTCAGATCGATATTTAAGACAAAGCCTAAGTAAAGTGATAAATAGCATATTTTTAACGCAACCCATATTTTTAAATTCTAGAGTAACTTTCTTCCAGTTTCTTTCTACCAGAATTTATCATCACAATTTATTCTGGAAGAGCATCTTTGTCTTGGCTGTTTCCTCAGATACCTTCCGGTGTTGATGGGACAAGTAGACGTCTTGATAGGGTCGACGATTTGCTTCATATAATGAGATATTTAATGCTTCTGTAATTTCCATCTCCTGCGTGGGTGACCTCTTCCTCTGTTACCTACAAATCTTAATGTGAATGTTGTCTGTGATATGCTGTCTGGTGGTAACCGTGTAACATGGCCAAACCATTTGACTTGCTGTTACTGGATATAGTGTAATACTGGTGCTACTCCAACCTTTGCCCTGATGGTGTCATTTCTTATTTGGTCTCTTCTTGTCACATTTAGTATTCTCCTTAAACATCTCATTTCTGATGATTTTTTTCCCTGGCTGTTAGTGTCCATGTTTGACACTGACAGCATAGAGATGGGAGGAAAACTGTGTTGTACAGTGCCCTTTTTTGCTTCAGTTGTGATGTATTTGTTTCCCAGTAAAGGAGTCATTTGTCTAATGACTTGATTTGCTTTATTGCATCTGTTCTCATAATTCAAGAGTAAGAGAGTTAAAAGTGAACAATGCACACAAATAAGTCTACATTTACAAAAACCCACACAAATAAATAAATACATTTTTCTCTCAGCAAATTACCTTTCCGTCTGAGCAAGTTTTTCCACTCTGGGGAACCAAATGTGAAAAGTGATCCAGACAAAACTCAGCCACCAAACCGCCCATAGAGGACAGTAAAATTTCACTAGCAAAGTCGTCAGGTAATCGCTTGAGCCTCCATGTAGCTCACAGTTCCAGTTTAAGTAGGCAGGCATATATGGATGCGACTGAGAACTAGATCCTTTCGGCCTATAGCAGTCGGATAATAATATTCCAGACAGGACTGGCAAAGATAGAGTCAGTGGCACAGCAAATGACGCAATCTGAAGTAGAATCTTGCAGGCCGTTTTGGCTAGAGTGTAACACAAGAGGCAGGTTCCTGCCTGGACTAACATGACCCATGCAGGATCGTTGAAATCTTCCTTGATTCTAAAATGAGGATGTGCAAGCTGAGAACATTCAGCGCGCCTTGCTTCACTAAGAAAGTAAAGACCTTTGGCACAATCAGCACGAAAACCACTGACAATGCAAGTCATGAAGACAATGGTGGAGATAATTTTCCATAGACTCATAAACAGGTACATTTTTATCCTCATTCGACAAGTATTTTTCTTTAGTTCCTTCAACTTATTTCCCCAATTCCCGAGATGTGTGTATCTGTTGATGTAGTTCTCCCAGTGTCCTAGTGAAACAAGAACTAACGACACTGGAACTAGCCATGAACTAAACGAAGGCCAGCTTTCGAAATAAGAATATATAGGCCATAACAAAAGTATTGACACTTGAACCAGCACAGCGATAAAATCTACAATGTACGTCCACAAACGTCGTCCTGTTCCTTCCATTCTGTCAAAAAGTTTTAGAATTGATGGAACGAAAGCCACGCCCACTGTTAGGACCAATCCTCTGACAGAGTCCAATCCAGGGAGGATTAGGAATGCAAATAAAGATACGCCCAGAGAATGTAAGGTTTCATGTAGCACAACCTGAAACGATGTGAATTTCATTAAACAATAAATAGAAAGTAGTTAACTGCGATTTTGTGTGCTGTGTAAACGTTCAAATATATTGCAAGAAAACAAAGCAATACTTACAAAACATACAGCTATATAAGCCCAGAATATTGTTGAACAAAAGTAAAGATTCACTGGGCCAATTCCGTAATCTAAAATGATATATCAGCTCTTCAAGTGATTAACTTTAATTAATTGCATTGTTGTTGTTATTATTATTATTATCATTGTTACTACTGCTGCTTACATAATGGGTATATAATGGGAAAAAGAAAGAGAGGAAGACGACGGCGAAGATGGCTGCAAGACATCGTTTATGATCTGTGAATGGATGCATCAGCAGCAGGGCATTTTGCTTACAACCGAGAGGCCTACAGGAGAGCTGTTAGGGAGGCAAAGTTCCGCAAGGGACATTACAAATGACTGAATTGCTGCTGCTGCTACTACTACTACTACTACTACTACTATTACTACTACTAATACTACTACTAATACTACTAATAATAATACCACTACTACTACTTCTACTATTACTACTACTACTACTACTAATAGTAATAATAATAATACCACTACTACTACTTCTACTATTACTACTACTACTACTAATAATAATAATAATAATACCACTACTACTACTTCTACTATTACTACTACTACTACTACTTCTACGACTACTACTATTAATACTATTACTATTACTACTACTGCTACTACTACTACTACTACTACTACTATTACTACAAAATTATTATTAACATTATTATTCGGTTGGTAACTTTTGTAGTATATGTTCTTGAGTTTAAAGTATCGTGGTCGGAAATCCATTGTCACAAACCAAGGCTCGTGCGGACAGATCGTTTGAGCAACTGGGTAGCAACCATTCAGGATGATCACAGCAAATGGAGTTACCTAACAACTAGTCAGGACATAAACTGTGATGATTGTCTGCGCCATGAAGACTGTAGATTCTGAGCTGGACAAGCCCTTACCTTAAATCCACTGCCGGTACAATCTACCCCATAGCGTAAAATGATAATGTCGTTCTACGTAGTTATGGCTTCCACTGAAAAGTCTGTTTCTTCAGGAAGTAAAGGGAACTATCGTGGTGCACTTCCCACTCCTTATGAAGAATTTATTGCAGGTTCTTCATCACGACATCAACTGCCAATGCCGCTAACAGAGGGATCAGCAGCCTTAATCAACCATCTTCTGTTAAATGTGCTGAAGCACTTCGTCTTAGGATCATCGTTCTTACACAACCCGGTCAGGTCTAAGAGTGCTGCCATGTCCAGTTTGTGAAATCTTTACAATGAAAGGCGGGGTATACAGGCTATCTCGACAATGAAAGACGGGGTATACAGGCTATCTCGACAATGAAAGACGGGGTATACAGGCTATCTCGACAGTGAAAGACGGGGTACACAGGCTATCTCTTGAATGCAGTTTTCCTCAGTATAATGAGAGAGGAAGCGATACATAAATCCAAATAAGTATAAACAACTCAGGATATCCTTTGGTTTCATGTCTAATTGAAGTTCCTTCTTGGCTGAGCATTATAATAACCAGAATTACATTATTTATTTACGTACTTACTTGCTTACCTACCTACCTACATACAAACATACATACATACATACATACATAATAACATACACAGAAACATACATACACACTTACATACATACACACATATATACATACATGCACACTTACATACATACATATATACATACGAGGGATTATTGATAAATCCGCGGTCTAATGTACAAATACTTGAAACACACAGTTGATTTTAGCTGCATTTCTAGATCAGGTTAATGTAACATTAAACACCAAGTTTCAAGAAATTAACTTAAATCATTTTTTTATAGGCTACTGAAGTGGTAAGGGATACAATTTCTCATCGAGCAGTCATTCGCTACCTCTGCATTAAGGGCTTATCATCGAAGGAGATCCATGAGAATATGGTAAAAACTCTAGGGGAGAGTGCTCCTTCTTTCAACACAGTGAAGAAATGGGCAGCTCAGTTCAAACATGGAAGAGAGAGTCTGGAAGATGATCCCCGTCCAGGAAGACCAAGAACGGTAACCACCGATGAAACCACCAGCAGAATCCATGACATGATAATGGAGGATTGACGACTAATTGAGCGGTACATTGCTACTGAGTTTGGCATCTCCCAGGAGCGTGTTTATGCCATTATTCACACTGATCTTTAAATGACAAAGGTTTCTGCTCGATGGGTCCCGAAACTTCTTGGAGCTGATCACAAATGAGTGTCGAGAGACAATCTTGGCCATTTTTCTCCAGATCCTGAAAAGTTTCTTCAGCAGTTTGTGACTATAGATGAGACTTGGGTTCATCATTTTCAACCAGAAATCAAAGAACAATCAAAGCAGTGGAAACATCATAGATCCCCGCACTTCCAAAGAAAGCAAGGATGGTTCTGTTTTCAGGAAAAAAATGAAAGAAAAACGTCGAGGGAAATTGACGAGAGGAGTCATCTTTCAGCAAGACAATGGTTCAATTCACAAGTTGGCGGTGGCAATGGCTGCCATTCATGAATGCGGCTTCCAGCTTCTTGAACATCTTCTTTAATCCCAAGATTTGGCCCATTCGGACTATTACCTGTTTACCAAACTAAAAAAGGAGCTCAGTGGTCGCAAATTTGCTTCAGATGGTGACGTCATTCATGCTGTAGACCACTTTCTACTGGCACAAGGTGCTGACTTTTACGAAGAAGTGATCCGTATGCTCCGGGATCGATGGACTAAGAGGATAAACTTGCAAGTGAGCTAAAAGTTGTCCACAATTAATCCGTTGTATCTTAGGCCGAGAACTTATCAATCAATCCTTGTACATAAATAAATACATACATACATACATACATACATACACACATACATACATACATACATACATACATACCAAATAACTAAGAAGAGGTGTCCCACAGCATCGGTGCCACTGAAAGCTTCCCAAACAGTTGCATGTCAGTAAACAAGAGAGCTCTGTTAGGCTTTCCATCGAGACTTTTAAGAGGAATTTTGTCAGGCAGTACAAAAAAGTTTGTTCCCAGCTCCTCTGTCATACTGATTAACCATTCTGTTGTCATCCACTACGAGAGCCCCCCCCCCCCCTTTTTTCCCCAAACACAATTTTTTTAAACAAGGGAAGTCACCTAGCTCTCAGAGCTATGTACTGGCTGCACTCCCTTCTGATTGGGCCTACATTCCTTCACAAAAATATGAGACAGATATTCACGAGACAACGAGAAAACAAATGAGTCGGGTATTAATTGTCGGGGATACTTACCACAAGGAAGGTTGTCCACTTTGGATTTCTACATTTCTTGAAACAGATTGTCCACAAACACTTGATAAACGTCAGGATATAAGGGGTTACCACCAGGCCAAACATGGCCCACACCCAGCGGATGTCCACACTTGAAGACAGTTTCGGAACTTCGGTTGTTTTCTGTACTGCTCCAGAACATAATGCGCCACGTGCTTGACTCGGAAGTCGACTGCACAGCAAGGTCACGTTGACATACATGTTGGATGAAACCAGAAGCAGGGTCGCCTTGGAGACGACCGCGCATGTCAGTACCCCTAAGGCCAGGAACAAGCCAACGATAACTTTCACAGCTTTCCAGCACTTGGTGATGGTGTGGTCATCCAAGCCCACGTCCTTGACCTTGTTGACGACTCTAAACACGTCCCAAGTTCTCCATGAAGGTTTAACGTCAAGACTTTCCACACTGAAAGCAGAGCAAAAAAAATATTGTACCAAAACTTCCATGTACGTGTGCATAGCAAAGTGTATTAACTGTGACTATATAGAACACATAGCAAAGTGTATTGACTGTGACTATACAGAACACATAGCAAAGTGTATTAACTGTGACTATACAGAACACATAGCAAAGTTTATTGACTGTGACTATACAGAACACATAGCAAAGTTTATTGACTGTGACTATACAGAACACATAGCAAAGTTTATTGACTGTGACTATACAGAACACATAGCAAAGTTTATTGACTGTGACTATACAGAACACATAGCAAAGTGTATTAACTGTGACTATACAGAACACACAGCAAAGTGTATTAACTGTGACTATACAGAACACATAGGAAAGTGTATTAACTGTGACTATACAGAATGGTCACTTCTGTGGAGGCCTGTATTCTGCAAGCTACTGATTTTTATTTAAATTTAATGAAACTTATATTTCAGGTCTCGAAGTCAGCCTGATTCTCTTTTTCCTTTACTGTAGGCAGTATTGGCAACATTTACAGTATTGGTACCTCTCTCTCTCTCTCTCACTCACTCTCTCCACTACTAAGCGCAGAATGTAAGACGGGCCTGCGTGCCCAATTCTTTACCTTTTAAAAAATAAAGATCATTCATTCATTCATTCTCTCTCTCTGACACAACATTAACTCTCCTGTTTCAACTTTCAAATCTCGCATCAAAACTCTGTAGCTGACGGCCACGAACACAGACATCCATACTGGTCAAGCGTCCATTCAGTTCACTCTCGTCTTAGCACATCTCACACAGGTCAGGCTTAACCCCCCGCCATCACATGCTGTCTCTTTCGCGGACTCGGCCCAGTCACTCAGGTAAACGACTCACTGACAACCGTATATGTAGCATGGGCGTCCACAGCAAATAATCGTTAGGGGGTAGACACCCGTAATATAAACTGTCACACTTATCTGAAGTCTAATATTCTGTGTAAGATCAAGTTCTCCATATACAGATGTTTCTACCCTTCGTCTTCTATTGTCCTCTTTCCTAAATCTTTACTACTACTATTACTACTACTACTACTACTACTACTACTACTATTACTACTACTACTGCTACTACTGCCGCCACCACCATCACTAGTATTAGTAGTAGCAGCAGTACCACCACTACTACTACTACTACTACTACTACTATTACTACTACTACTACTACTACTACTACTACTGTATTTTTCTTGTTATCACTGACTGCTGCCTCTTCACTTTCTTTCTATCTTTCTGTAAAACATGAATCATTTACTTGTCTCTGTCTCTATTCCACAGGTATCGAGTACACATACCTAGAGTTGCTGTCCCTGGATGCCAATCGTCTAACACGTCTGCCGGTGACCGTCTCTATGGTCTGGTTACTGGAGCAGCTATCCAGGTCATTTTCTTCTCTATCTGAAGACTTAATGTTCTCGCTGCTGCCGGCGTCGGCTTGTGCCAAGCTTGCAGAGTCAGAGAAGTAATGAAGATCTTGGTTGCTGGACCTTGAGAAGGCAGGGTTGGCTAGACCACAGCTCCGTATAGCCATGACTAGAGTATGTGGCACCTCTTCCAGGCTGATTCAGTCATAAGATTCAGTAATTCCTTGTTCAGGTCAGAATCCGCAGAGAGTGCGTGCATGGACATCATCTCAAAGCCTTTCGTAAGTGTAAGTCAGCATCAGTAGATGGCAGCTGAACTGCATGAAAAATTTCTTCTTACCACGTGACTGACATATGTCCATCGCCTTTTTTCTCATCACCCATGAGACAGGTTGATGTTTTCTCATCTGCCTTATCTCTGCTTTGTTCTTGAATTCGTTCCACTTCATACCTAGTACTTTCCCTAGCCATTTGTCTCAAGGCATTTGTCCTTAAGCATTTGTCTCAAGGCATTTGTCCTTAAGCATTTGTCTCAAGGCATTTGTCCTTAAGCATTTGTCTCAAAAGAGTCTAATTTGTTGTTTATTTCTTTAGTTGTTTCCCAGCTTTCACATGAATAAATGAGGGTGGATATTACGCCGAGAAAAATATTTAACTTGGAGAAACGCTAAGAAACCTGTTACGAATGGAGCTAAAAGAGTTTGCCTGTAGCTCAAAAACAGGTAGTAAGACAGATGTCTCATGGTAAAGCCTACCACTGTAAGATCTCTTATTGCTACAGTTAGAAAATAGGTAGTAAGACAGATGTCTCATGGTAAAGCCTTCCACTGTAAGATCTCTTATTGCTACAGTTAGAAAATAGGTAGTAAGACAGATGTCTCATGGTAAAGCCTTCCACTGTAAGATCTCTTATTGCTACAGTTAGAAAATAGGTAGTAAGACAGATGTCTCATGGTAAAGCCTTCCACTGTAAGATCTCTTATTGCTACAGTTACACAAATGTACCCAAAAAAAATTTTTTTTTTCTGATGTCTGATCATGACATGCCGCTGAAGCTATCTTGGTTATATCTTTAGTGAGAATTGATGGCAAACTTGCTCCTAAAGCCGTGACATTAATTTATATGGTTATCTCCCTCGTTGTTGAAGCCGCGACATTAATTTTATGGTTATCTCCCTCGTTGCTAAAGCCAAAACATTAATTTTACGGTTATCTAAACAGCTGCAGTTTGTGAATGTGGAGAGAAAGAAAATGAAAACAGACTGGTGGTTTATTTTACTCCTGTTTTCACAGCGATACGTGATTTCATTTTAATAAGGCAGATAGTGAAACAATTGTACAGCCTGTCCTGATTTCATATCAATAAGGCAGATAGTGGAACAATCGCACAACTCTCCTGTCATGAGAGAAAGCATCCCCCCCCCCCTCATAATGTAGGACTACAAGAAAAGTAGGAACAGCTTTATTAATTAAGAAGAATACTATAGTAACGTTTCGGTTTACACCGTAATAATACAAACGCCTTAATCATACAAACACGTTAATCATACAAACACCTTAATCATACAAACGCCTAAATAATACAAACACTTTAATCATGCAAACACCAAAACCATACAAATACCAAAATCATACAACACCTTAATCATACAAACACATTAATCATACAAACACATTAATCATACAAACACACGAAGGACACAGAGACAGAAAAAAGAACTCCCTCAGATGCAGTTTCTTGTAAGTCGCAGCTAAATGCTTCTTTTACTCTTTCTGTTATTTTTTGTCCCATTCTCTCTTGATGTATATATGTTTAATCTTCTTTCTCTACTTCTTCGTCCTGTATGTTTTTGTATGATTAAAGTGTGAACTGAAAGATTACAGCGGTCTGCTCATTAATTAGTAAAGCTGTTCCTACTTTTGTTTTCAATATTTTTTATCATTTTGTTACCGCAGCTTTACTGCCGTGGCTTTTTGTATATGTATAGATTTAGTTCATCATCATCATCATCAGGTGCCGTGCCGATTGGCGTTGGCTATTATGCTTCTCCAGAGTACACGATCCTTCATGCAGGCCATCAGTTCAGTTGGTGATCTCCTCTCACACCATCCCGTCAGACTGTCCAGTATCATTTCTCTTGGTCTTCCTCTTGATCTTCTTCCTTCTATTTTTCCTGTTGTTATAATATTTTCTATGCCCCCTCTTCTCATTGCATGTCCTATGAAAGTACATTGTCTCTCTCTTATCTTTTTCACAAGAAAGATTTACATTTAGTTGCATATATATATATATATATATATATATATATATATATATATATATGCCAAAAACTATTCCTGTGTTATCTCATAAAATTGTTTAAAATGTCATATAAATATGTATACCGTCGTAAAAGTGCTTAGACTCATAAAATGCTTAAAACGTCATAAAAGTGTTTTAAAATCTCTTATAAAAGTGCTTATACCCTTATAAAATGTTTAAAACCTCATAAAAGTGTTTTAAAATATCTTATAAAAGTGTTTAGACCCTCGTAAAAGTGTTTATACCATAATAAAAGTGTCTACACCCTTTTAACACTGATAAAGAGAAGAAAATGTAAACAAAAATCAGATTTAAATTCACTAATTGAATTTAGGAAAAAGAGTACTCTCAAAATGTTATAAGAAAAGCAACTTAAAGTACATAACATCATTTATATATAACATCTTTTTTGCTTACCTAGATATTATCTTGAATCTTCAAAGAGAACGAAACCTCAAAGTTGCGCACACTATATAGAATATGCTTTCCATTTCTGATAGAAAATATCGCCATTTTGACGAGTAAAATGAAAAGAACAGCCAGAAGAACAGCTCAAACAATGCTATGTTACATTTCATTCCTTCGTTGTGTAGCATAAACTTGTGATTGATTCATTTTGCAACGAAACAAAAGATGTTAAAAATGTTGATTAACGGATTCTCCTTTGCGCATGCGCAGGCCACCGAAGTTTTGTTAAAGTACACGTACCGCCTGCTACAAAACAAGAATAATGAAATGTACGCGCCGTACCACGGGGAACCAGAAACAACAACGAGATGGCCAGACGACAAGGAGTTTTAAACTACTGCTGATAGTAGGGGACTATTATTTGAAGTGCCAAACAGCCTCGTATTATAGAGTCAGTCAGTCAGTCGGTCATTTCCATGTCCCTTGTTGAACTTTGCCTCCCTAACAGCTCTTCTGTAGTCCTCTCGGTTGTGAGCAAGATGCCCTGCTGTTGATGCATCCATTTGTAGATTATCAACGATGTCTTGCAGCCATCTTCGCCTTGATCTTCCTCCCTTTCCTTTTCCCATTATGTACCCTTGCAAGATTCTTTTCTGTAGATTATCGTGACATTTAATGTGTCTAAAATAATTTAAATTTTCTCTGTTTAATCTTCTTTACTAGCCAGCCTTCTTCAATATTGCAGCATGACTATATTTGTTCTTTTTTGTGTCCATGATATTTAAAGAACTATTCTGTAGGATTTACATAAAAAAGCATGTATGTGTTTCTCAGCTGTTTTAATAAGTGTCCAGGTCTCACAGGCGTATGTTGCGATTGAAAAAAAGATGCATGCCGTTAAAAATCTTACTCTTGTAGTTCTGTCTGTTCCTCTCCACAGCTTCTTTAGTTGTTTTATCTTTTGAAGAGCGATAGATGTCCTCCTTTTAATTTCCCCCATTGTGTCTCCGATATTAGTTAATAATGATCCAAAAATATTTAAAACTCTCCACCTCTTCCAGTTTTTCCTCGTTGATACATATTTCAGCTGCATTATTTGTATGTATTGTAGAGACAGTCCCGCATTTTAAGAATTTGTCTCGGGACTCGTATTACTTCAGTCGGGACACCTAAATATTCCCCTACTTTAAAAGACGAGTCCCATATTGTTCTGTATTCTCACCTTCTGGCACCACATATTCGGAAACAGACAGAATTCTTTTCGTTATCTTAGTGGATAAATGTTGTTATTTTCGTTATCTTAGTGGATAAATGTTGTTATTTTCGTTATCTTAGTGGATAAATGTTATTTTCAAGAACACTCACTCTTTTATGGAAGTACAAGTAGGCTTGATTGACACTGTTATAAATCATAAATCTAGCCTACTGATTAAAATTTTGGGTTAAATTTTAAAGTTACCTCCCCCCCCCTCCCATTTTTCCCCCAACCACCCCCGCTGTTTGAATGAGTGTCCCGTATTTGAACTTAGAAAAGATTGTGAGGTTACTATTTGTTCCGTATTTGAACTTAGAAAAGATTGTGAGATTACTATTTGTCCCGTATTTGAACTTAGAAAAGATTGTGAGGTTACTATTTGTTCCGTATTTGAACTTAGAAAAGATTGTGAGGAGAAAAGATTGTGAGGTTACTATTTGTTCCGTATTTGAACTTAGAAAAGATTGTGAGGTTACTATTTGTTCCGTATTTGAACTTAGAAAAGGTGGCGAGGTTACTATTTGTTCCGTATTTGAACTTAGAAAAGATTGTGAGGTTCCTATTTGTTCCGTATTTGAACTTAGAAAAGATTGTGAGGTTACTATTTGTCCCGTATTTGAACTTAGAAAAGATTGTGAGGTTACTATTTGTCCCGTATTTGAACTTAGAAAAGATGGCGAGGTTAGTATTTTTCTGTGTCTTAGAAATGCTGAAGTAAAAACCTTAGCTTAGGAGAAACAATTATTTTATTACTGATGTTATTTCTTTCTTTCTTTCTTTCTTTCTTTCACGTGAAATTCGTTCCACTGCAGTCCACAAGTTCGAACGAACGAACGAACTTTATTTTCAAACGGTGAAGAATTCTTTAAGCAATAAGTCACTATCTTTTAGTCAGGCAGAGAGTGCTGCAGTGTTACACTGAACTGATCCTGTTTTCCGGATGTGAAGTGATCACGGTCAGTGAAGTTATATAAAGAAGGCTGAAATCAGCGAAAATGTGGTTGTGATGAAGAATGCGGAAGGTTCCATGGACAGTGAGAAAATCGGACGAGAAAGTTCAGAAAGAGGCACAAGAAACAAGGAAAGTTATAACGAAGATCAGAGAACGACAATTGAAATTTGTGTGGGGGGGGGGGGGGGCGTGTTTGGGGGAGAGGCTGGCTAGAGCAGATAATGGCAACAGGGAAGATCAAAGGTAGAAGAGGTAGAGAAAGACAGAGAGAGACAGAGAGAGACAGAGAAGAGATGTCTGATGATTTGCCATCCTGCTACGCGAAATGCTCAGTGACAAGCCTGTTGAGACGCAGAAGGGACCGAGGGTTGTTGAAGGCATGATATCCTATGTCTGTCGGTAGGAACCTAGAGAGAGAGAGAGAGAGAGAGAGAGAGAGAGAGAGAGAGAGAGAGAGATCGGACATTCATCCCTTCATTATTCAGCTGTATCACAAACTTTCAGTTTAGTACAAACAGTAACAAATAGGCTAATAAATACAAGTCCAGCAAAAGAAGATAGCTAAACCCATGCATGAAACCCATTTTCCCATTCTCACACGTTAAACACAGCGTAACAAACTATTATGCAATAAAAACAATAACACAACCATTCTATGGGATCCATATAGTACAAAGTAAGAGACAACATCATCATCATCATCAGGTGCCGTGCCGGCTGGCGTTGGCTATTATGCTTCTCCAGAGTACCCGCTCCTTCATGCAGGCCATCAGTTCAGTTGGTGATCTCCTCTCACACCATCCTGTCAGACTGTCCAATATCATTTCTCTTGGTCTTCCTCTTGATCTTCTTCCTTCTATTTTTCCTGTTGTTATAATATTTTCAATGCCCCCTCTTCTCATTGCATGTCCTATGAAAGTACATTGTCTCTCTCTTATCTTTTTGACAAGATTTTTTGTCTCTCCTTGTTGATGGAAAGAGACAACACTGGCGTGAATTCTCTCACTTTTATATGGAAAAAAAATGGAAAGACGATTCCTTAATCTTGTTAATAAGAATCTTTGACAAATATAAAACCTAGAGTGAGGAGAAAACAAGAAAAAATACGACATGAAAAAGTGAAATGATTTCGGCGCCTACTAACACAGGTCGCGTTCAGTGGCCACGACACATAGGGCGTGGAGTCGCAGGTTATAAACTAGCCTGAAAGAAGACATTCATCAGTGACGCAAGTATCTCGTAGCTTATTGTGATGATGACGTCATTATGCGACCTTTGACTTTTAACCTATGGCCGTGTGCGGAGAAAACCTGATGCCTTACGGGATGTTGAATGTACATGAGCAAACTATAATCCGAAACATCTTAAACAAAGAAAATCTTCCCGATTGGCTGGAAATTGTTCCATCATATAATTAACACGATTTTTTTTAAAAAATAGAAAATTAGCTCATTGTAGCTGTGAGAATCTTGAGAACACATTGCACTCAAAAGTTGTAAGCACAAAGGCAACACTAAGATTATTCAGTTCAAATGTAATATCCAACCTCATTTACACATGCGAAAGCTGGAAAACAACTAAGTTTCGAAATAGACAGTGATGCTTAAGAAAAATACTCGGTATAAAGTGTATAAAGCTGGTATAAGGTGGAACGAATTCAAGAAAAACGCAGAGATAAAGCAGATTAGTGAACAACAACTTGTCTCATGGGTGATCAGAAAAAGGAAATGGACATATATCAGTCACGTGATGAGAAGAAACAGTCAGAGAATCCCAAACAAGTTATCAAGTGCAAAACACCAGGCCGAAGAAAAAGAGGTCGACCACGTGAGACTCTGAAGAGGACATTGTTAAGAGAGGTCAAATTAGCAGGCATAAAATTATGAGGTTGAAAAGCTCGCCGAAAACAGGAAAACTTGGCCAACTACCACGCGAGCCCTATGTGACTTTTAACGGCACGGGAAGAATATAAGATGTAAGAAGATGTAAGCTGTAGGAGTTGTTGACTGTCCATGATGTGTTCATCGCTTGATTGTCAGTGCTGCTGTCAGACACCACTTCATGTCGCATGCGAGTACTGCGGCTGGCACATGACTAGTTCTGTTGCTGGGTTAACTGGTTGTCTGGGTGGTTGGCTGAACGGCTGTCCTGTTAACTGAATGGTTGGTTGGTTACTTGGTTAATGAGTTGTCTGGTTATTTAGCTGGCTGAATGGTTGATTGGATGGTTGGTGTGTTGACTGACTGACTAGCTGATTGAATGGTTTTCTATGGGTAAAATATGTCATGTATTCTAGCCCGTATCTCATCACTTATAATGTTGGAACTATTGAATATTGTTCCCAGCTATTTATAGAAATCTGTTTTTTTTTTAATCTGTATGCTTTCTATCTGGATGTGATCGTCAAGTTCATCTTTTGATCTTGTTATTCTCATATATTCACTTTTCTCCTGGTTTATCTTTAGTCCCACTTTTCTCCTTATTTATCTTTAGTCCTACTTTTCTCTTGATTTATCTTTAGTCTCACTTTTCTCTTGATGTATCTTTAGTCCCACTTTTCTCCTGATTTATCTTTAGTCCCACTTTTCTCCTGGTTTATCTTTAGTGCCACTTTTCTCCTGATTTATCTTTAGTCCCACTTTTCTCTTGATTTATCTTTAGTCCCACTTTTCTCTTGATGTATCTTTAGTCCCACTTTTCTCTTGATTTATCTCTAGTCCCACTTTTCTCTTGATGTATCTTTAGTCCCACTTTTCTTTTGATTTATCTCTAGTCCCACTTTTCTCTTGATTTATCTTTAGTCCCACTTTTCTCCTGATTTATCTTTAGTCCCATTATTTTTTCTGCTTGTTCTTTCAGATGCTTCAAGACTTCAGTGATCTCTTACAAAGTTTCTCCCACCTTGTCGTCTGCATGTCCTAATATTTTTCGTATTTCTTCACTATAATATTTATTTGTTATGATGTTATAATTCCTAGATCAACTATGTTAGCATGCCTATGTTATTTATATTACAAACATTATTTCAGTGTACAACGACTTGGCCAAACACCATAAGAAATAACATCTTGTTGGCAGAAATGCAGATGAAGCCACTGACAGCAATTATTGAGGAAAGACGCTGGCGATGGTTGGGACATGTGCTCCGAATGACTGACAACTCACTACCAAAAATAGCACTAAGATGGACACCACAGGGGAACAGAAGTAAGGGTAGACCAAAAGAGACATGAAGAAGAACAACAGAGGGGATGTTGAGCAATAGAGGGCTCACCTGGGCAAAAGCGGACAAAAACGCAAAGGACAGGCGTTTGTGGAAAACCTTTTCAGAAGCCCCATGTGCCTTGGGCACTTAAGGTTCAGAGATAGTACAACGACTGATAATGCAATTTTTTTATTGGATCTGCATTTCTTTTCAACCCGTAGCATTTTACTTTCGGCTCCTACATCCTGATGAGAGACGTTATATCGTATTAAAAAAAAAAATATTCGGTCCTACCTGTCTTCATGAGGTCTACCTATTAAGTGTCTACCTGGCCCCAGTATCTATCCAGATAGTACTGTATATGTGGCTAGTACTGGTATCCGGTCTGCTCTTTCATTTCCAGTAAAAAAGACCATGGGGCAGATATGCAAACCCTGAGAACACCCACATGGGCGCCCACTGGATGGTGCCCGAAAACATCCACACCTTACCAAAGTTCACATAAGGCTTAGTCGAAAAATGGGCGGAAGGACGAGCACAATCAGAAATGAAAAAAAGCAAATTATGAAACTCTCCAACCTGGATAACCATGTACAGTCGGGTAGGTCAAGCACAGACAAAGAAACGGATGGGGATCTATCGTGATCTATCGCAATGGGCGGCCCATCGTCAGCGAGGCCGGAGCCCTCGCTACAGGTACAGCCAGCATGAGGACGGAAGTCGAGGCAAATAACACGAGCCATAAACTGGCTAACAAACCAGCAAGAATCTTCTTATCTTATATCTTATATCCTTCCCGTGCCGTTAAACGTCACATAGGGCTCGCAAAGTAGTTCGCCAATTTTTCCTGTCTTCGGCGAGTCTTTCAACCTCATCAAAGGATTTTATGCCTGTTAACTTGGCCTCTCTTAATAATGTCCTCTTCAGAGTTTCACGCGGTCTGCCCCTTTTTCTTCGGCCTGTTGTGTTCCACTTGATAGCTTGTTTTGGGATTCTCTGATCATTTCTTCTCATCAAGTGACCAACATATGTCCATCTCCTTTTCCTGATCACCCATGAGACTGGTTGTTGTTCAGTCATCTGTCTTATCTCTGCATTGTTCTTGAATTCATTCCACTTGATGCCGAGTATTTTCCTTAGGCATTTGTTTTCAAAAGAGTCTAATTTCTTTTCTGTTTCTTTAGTTGTTTTCCAGCTTTCACATGCATAAATGAGGGTGGGTATTACATTTGAATTGAATAGTCTTAACTTGGTTTTTGTGCTTATAACTTTTGAATTCCATATGTTCTCAAGATTCTTGAAGATTGATGCTGCTTTTGCAATTCTGATCCTAACTTCCTTTCTAGTGTCACCATCCTGATCTATGTAGCTGCCAAGGTATGCAAATTGATTGACTTCTTCAATATCTGTCCCTTCTATGTGTATTTTTCCATTTTGATTGATGGGAATTTTCATTATTTTTGTTTTGTCCTTGTTAATTTCAAGTCCTATTTTGCTAGCCAGTGAAGATAGGCTATCTGTTTTTTCTTGCATGGAATTCACATTATTACTGATAAGAGTTATGTCATCAGCAAAATCAAGATCTTCTAGTTGGGTCCCATGTACCCAGTCAATACCTGTGTTACCTGTGCAGCATTTTTTCATTATGAAGTCTATTGTAATCCCAAAAAGTAAAGGAGACAGTATACATCCTTGTTTCACGCCTGTTTCAATCTGGAACCAATCACTCATCCCTTCTTCTGTCTTGACTGCACAACCATATCCATTGTATAAGTCCTTAATGATGTTGACAATTTTAGATGGTATTCCATATAGACATAAAATTCTCCATAATGAATCTCTGTGTATGCTATCAAATGCCTTTTTAAAATCTATAAAGTTCAGTATTAATGGTTTCTGCTTTTCAATATGTTCTTCAAGTATTATTCTGAGAATAAAGATCTGGTCGAGACAGCTTCTCCCTTTTCGAAATCCTGCTTGTTCTTCTCTCATTGCAGTATCCACTATATCTTTGAGTCTATTCAAAATGACCTTGCAAAATACTTTTGACACAACTGATATTAAGGTTACTCCTCTCCAGTTGTTACAGTCACTAAGGTTGCCTTTTTTGGTATTTTAACAATGATTCCTTTCTTCCAATTAGAAGGGACCTTTTCTTCTTTCCAAATCTTGTTAAACATTCTCTGTAGTTGTCTCATGTTGTCACTATTGATAGCTTTTAGTATCTCGGCTGTTATTTCATCTTCACCTGCAGCTTTGTTGTTAGCCATTAAATTCACTGCTGTTTCAATTTCATGCAATTTAATTTCATCTAGGTTGACATTTAGCTGTGGGGCTGGTAAGTCAGTTTCAAGGTTTAACAATTCTTTTGGGTGTGGTCGATTGAGTATTTCTTGGAAGTGTTCAGCCCATCTTTGCTTTTGGTCTTTATTTGATGTTAATAGTGTTCCAGTTTTGCTAAGGATTGGTCTTTCTTTAGATGTAATAGTACCTGTTAGCCTCTTTTGTATGTTATATAAAGTTTTGCTGTCTCCTGTTTTTTGCTGCTTTTTCTGCCTCTTTCGCCATATTGTCTATGTATTCTCTTTTATCCCTTCTAGCTGAACTTTTTACTTTCTTGTCTATGTCTTTGTATTTTGCTTTTGCCAAATCTCTTTCATGATCTGCTTTTGCATTCAACATGTCTAATTTGACTGCTCGTCTTTCATGTATATACTTCCATGTTTTATCTGATATCCATGCTTTTCTATTTGGTTTTTCCAATCCAGCGCTTACTTTTGCTGCTGTGATTATGGCTGTGCTGTAAGAATTCCATAACTCATCTATACCTATCTCCTCAACTTCACTGGGTGTTTTGGAATGATTGGCAAGTTCCTGATTGAAATTAATGTTAGTATTTTCTTCTTGTAGGCTGTGGCTGTCTATTTTTCTGTGTACTGATTTCTTGTGTTGACTTTTCAATTTTAGTTTTATTTTCCCTATGCACAGATTGTGATCACTGTTGACATCTGCACCCCTATAAGCCCTTAAATCCATCAGAGATGTTCTGTATTGCTTTCTAATACAAAAATGGTCTATCTGGTTTCTAGTTCTATCATCTGGAGATATCCATGTTGTTTTATGTATCTCTTTGTGTGGGAATATTGTGCCTCCAATGACCATGCCCTCTGTTAGACATACTTCAATTAATCTTTCTCCATTCTGGTTAACCATGTCAATTCCTTCTTTCCCCATCACTTTCTCAACGTCGGTATTATCCTTCCCTACCTTAGCGTTGAAGTCCCCCATAGCAATTAGGATGTCGTGTTTAGGGACTTTGTTGATGATTTGTTGTAGTTGGTGATAGAAGTCGTCTTTCACATCATCATCTGCATCATTCGTAATCATTCATAATCTTGTCAGACTCACAGAGCGTGCACCCCCCCCCCCCCCGAAAACCAGCTGATGCATCGCGAGTGGCTGGGAATGGCCAGACTAAACGAATCGCAGATCTCCTACCTACGAGGGGTGACTGACAGGTTCTCGGCATAAGGTACAACGGATTATTTGTGGACAACCTTTTTGAGGTTATTTCTCAGCATAGTCCCCTTGCTGGTTTATGCACTTAGTCCATCGATCCTGGAGCATACGGATCCCTGCATTGTAAAAGTCAGCATCTTGTGCTAGTAGAAAGTGGTCTACAGCATGAATGACGTCATCATCTGTAGAAAGTTTCCGACCACTGAGCTCCTTTTTCAGTTTGGTAAACAGGTAATAGTCCGAAGGGGCCAAATCTGGGGAATAAGGAGGATGTTCAAGAAGCCGGAAGCCGCATTCATGAATGGCAGCCATTGCCACTGCCGACTTGTGAAATGAAGCATTGTCTTGATGAAAGAATCTTCTTCTTTTTCTGCGTTCGAGGTTGTTGGTCACTTCCTGATCCCTGTCGACGTGGCAAAACCCGAAGTCCTCTCCAGATTCTGATAGGAGCCCCAAAGCTTTTGCCCCAAGCTTGTGTCCTCTGGCCATGTCTCATGCTTCAGGTCTGCATGGTTTGGGCACTCTATGACTCCTCTCGTCAATTTCCCTCGACGCTTTTCCTTTAATTTGACCCGCAGTTGCTTCACAAGACTAGCGTAATAGGCCCCGGTGACCGTTCTGCCTTTTTGAAGATAGTCTACCAATAGCACACCTGAATCCTAAAAGATGGAAGCCATCATTTTGCCTGCAGACAGAACAACCTTTGCTTTCCTTGGAGGTGAGGTTCCAAGATGTTTCCATTGCATTAACTGTTCTTTGGTTTCTGGTTGAAAATGATGAACCCAAGTCTCATCCATAGTCATAAATTGCTGAAGAAATTTTTCAGGATGTGCAGAAAAATGGCCAAGATTGTCTCTTGACATGTTGAGACGCTGTCGTTTGTTATCAGCTCTAAGAAGTTTCGGGACCCATCGAGCAGAGATCTTTGTTATTTGAAGATCATTGTGAATAATGGCATGAACACGTTTCTTGGAGATGCCCAACTCAGTAGCAATGTACCGCTCAGTTAGCCGTCGATCTTCCATTATCGTGTCATGGATTCTGCTGGTGGTTTCATTGGTGGTTACCGTTCTTGGTCTTCCTGACGGGGATCATCTTCTAGACTTTCTCTTCCATGTTTGAATTGAGCTGCCCATTTCTTCACTGTGCTATAAGAAGGAGGACTCTCCCTTAGAGATCCTCATGGATCTCCTCCGATGATAAGCCCTTGATGCAGAGGTAGCGAATGACTGCTCGATGAGAAATTTTATCCATTTTCTCAATTTTTGTCACCACTTACCACTTCAGTAGCCTGTAAAAAAAATTAGTTGCCGTAAATTACTTGAAACTTGGCGTTTAATCTTACATTAACCTGATCTACAAAAGTACCTAATATCAACTGTGTGTTTCAAGTATTTGTACCTTAGGCCTCGAACTTATCAATCACCCCTCGTAACATGGATTTTTTGCCTAAGACACGCCCGTGTCAAAGGCAATGAAACGGTAGATCGACCAGCAAACAAAGCAACAATCCTGGGCAACCTACAAAATGGACAATGCAGACGTCATAACAGCCATCGTATCAAAATCGCACGTGGAAGAGAAATAACGAGGACCAGCAGCAGACAATCAGAACTTTGCAGAGAAGATTGAGTTGTGTACAGTCTTTGAGCCATCGGCACCACCACCGAACATACACTACCAGCCAAAAAAATTTAGTTTAAGGGCACTTACTGGAGTACCCTGAGTGGAAGTAGGTCAGTCTCCAGGCCAGCAGCTGAGCATGGCGCTTCTTAAAGTTAAGTTCAATTTCCAAAAAGTACCTGGATAAGATTAAGACCTACCCTTTACAACTGAGACTGGGTCGAAATAAACTGCCAGAAAACCTCGGTAGAAAAACTAACAGGCAAAACCTCGGTAGAAAAACTAACAGGCAAAACCTCGGTAGAAAAACTAACAGGCAAAACCTCGGTAGAAAAACTAACAGGCAAAACCTCGGTAGAAAAACTAACAGGCAAAACCTCGGTAGAAAAACTAACAGGCAAAACCTCGGTAGAAAAACTAACAGGCAAAACCTCGGTAGAAAAACTAACAGGCAAAATCTCGATAGAAAAACTAACAGGCAAAACCTCGGTAGAAAAACTAACAGGCAAAACCTCGGTAGAAAAACTAACAGGCAAAAGAAATTGCCCCAGTAAATAATATTAACCCTTTCACATCCTTTTTTCATAAGAATTTTTTTTACAAACTTTCCTTGGTAAACTAATACTAAACCAACATCTTCTTGAACTAAATTCTCATTTAAATATTATTTATTGCCATTATGAGAAGCTACATTTCAAGCTGGCATTCTATTATGTTTTTAAATTAGAGGTTCATTAAATTTCACAAGCAGTCAGAACAGGCATAAGGAAAAAAAAGTTTGTTGCGGGGAGGGTGGGATGAGGGAAGGGTTAATATAAATGAAAGAAAATTTTAGACATTAAAAGTGCAGAATGTCTTGATGGAGAGAAATGAGTAAATTTTCTAGTTCTACAAGAGTTAGAGATAAATAAATGGAAGGGAAAACTGTGAAAACAAATCTCTTTAAATTTAGGTTACTCGAAACAAATAGCTTTAATTAATGACGTTATTTACGTCGGACTTGTAGCGGGCACAAGCAATGTTAATCTGTTGTGTACACAACTGACAAGTTTATACAGTACAAATTATATGGTTTGTTTGTCTTCTCAACCGTTCATCTTTTCCCTTCCTCTTCACAGATGCATGCACGAGTCCTCCTCCTCCTCCTCCATCTTCTTCTTCCTCTTCTTCTTCTCCTTCCCTTCCTTTCTTCTTCTTCTTTTCTTTTCTTCCTTCTTCTTCTTCTCTTCTTCCTTTCTTCTACTTCTTCTTCTTCTCTTCTTCCCTTCCTTTCTTCTTCTTCCCTTCTTCCCTTAATTTCTTCTTCTTCTCTTCTTCCCTTCCTTTCTTTCTTCTTCTTCCTCTTCCTTTCTTCTCTTCTTCTTCTTCTTCTTCTTCTCTTCTTCTCTTCCTTTCTTCTTCTTCTCTTTCTTCTTCTTCTTCTTCTTCTTCTTCTTCTCTTCCTTTAATTCCTCTTCTTCTTCTGGTCTCATAAAAACAGCTTGCTGAGTACTCTGAAATTACCAATTACATAAGTTCAGCAGAAAGTGGATTATACTAACTTGGATGAAATCCTGGAGTGGATCAAGTCAGGTGCTAATGTGGCATATAATTTTGAAGGTTTAAAAGTTGAACAGTTTTTTAATATATAAATTGTTCAATCTATTATGCACGTTCGACTCCAGTTAATAAACTTTCATATCCACAGAGTGACTCCAGAAAGTAAATAAAAACATTTACACAATTTTTTTCTTTTGTCAAACAATATTATGTACACTTTCGTGGTGTTTGCTGATTGTAAGTTACTTCAGATATTTTTGATATTTTGATTCCCATCGAGGTAGTCAGTCAGTCATTTGCATGTCATTTGCGGAACTTTACCTCCCTAACAGCTCTCCTGCAGGCCTCTCCGTTGTAAGCAAGATGGCCTGCTGCAAATTATCAACAATGTCTTGCAACCCTTTTCACCTTGGTCTTCCCCTCTTCCTTTTCCCCATTATGTACCCTTCCAAGACTGTCTTCTCTAAATTCTCATAACCTTTAATGTGGCCAAAATATTTAAGTTTTCTCTGTTTAATCCTCTTTACTGGCCATCCTTCTTCGATAATAAGTTCTTGTACTCTGAATATAATCGAGATAGTGATAAAATCAAAGTTATATTAAAGCTAATAAGATTATTGTAGGTCCATCAGCGAACTTGGCTGCTCGTCTTCTGTTTGTCACCTACAGCACATTATTTGGACTTTTCAGTAATGGACATTAAGACGTTTTCTTGTGTTTATTCGGTCATGTCTGCTGTCACATTGCTAGTCCATTTAACAGCTTCTTCTCTTCAAGAGCTACCCTCCTCCCCCCCCCCCTCACTTTCCAGTTCCACCACCTTTCTAATCCTGTCCTTGCCTTCATTCTTTGCCCTTGACCTCCTGGTATAGTCAAGAAGTGTCTATTTAAGTACGACAACAAGGGAAATAATCACAAAAAACTAACCAGAACAGTTTACGCTTGCAGGACGCGGTTGTCTCACTTTAAGAACGACTGGCTTGATGTGAACTTTTATTTTCCGAATCAAGTTTAAAATCGACAAACAGGCAGACAGACAGATAAGCATACATACACACAGACAAGCAGATAGATAAACATACATACATACATACATACATACAGACAGATAGTTAAACATATATACATACAAACAGACATGCAGACAAACAAACAGACACATAGGATGAATGGATGAATGAATGAATGAATGATCTTTATTTATAAAGGGTAAAGAACTGGGCATGCAGACCCGTCTTACATTCTGCCCTTCATCAGTCCATCTTTCATTCTTCCTACACACTCGATTTAATACACGTATATAAATTACATTAGGAGGAAAAACATTTCAAAAGTGTGTAAGATTAAACTATTACATTGAAAGTAAAAGAGAAGAAATAATTAACCTAATAAAATAGCTCTCACACACGCATACACGCATACACGCCCACATACATATACTTAAACTAAAATACATTTTTAGTACAGACAGACAGACAGACAGACAGACAGACAGACAGACAGACAGACAGATAGATAGATAGATAGATAGATAGATAGATAGATAGATAGATAGATAGATAGATAGATAGGTAGGTAGGTAGATAGATAGATAGATAGATATAGATAGATAGATAGATAGATAGATAGATAGATAGATAGATATATATATAGATAGATAGATAGATAGATAGATAGATAGATAGATAGATAGATAGATAGATAGATAGATAGATAGATAGATAGATAGATAGATAGATAGATAGATAGATAGATTTGTTGGTCGTGAAAGTGAATTTTGCTATTTCTTTTCTTATGTTAATTTCTGGTTGCTGGAGCTGGACGACTCGCATCGGATCACTGTAACAGGCTCCCAAAAACATGTTACGAATGAGACTTTTTTTCCGCAGCGGGTGGGTCCAGCTTCTACTGGGCTTTTGGTTATCCAGTTTGACGTGGATCTACTGCCCGGGCCATGCGGGGGTCAAAGGCAGTGAGAAAGACAGACATGCCATCAATTCAAGACCCTCTAAGAACGGACAAGGAGGAGACTGCAAGAGCCACCTTGGGTAGGCTGAGTATGGAGGAGGACCTCGGGCCGAATAACGACAGTCACATCAAGGGGATGATCAAACTGGGGAAGAAGAGGGAAAGTGGACTTTTTCTTTCAGAAAGAAGTGGTTTGGCGCGTGTTACTCATAATCAGTGTGTGGCTGACTCCACCAGCAGGCATTCACTTCAGTGGGTGTTGGAAAGGAAGGCGGAACACATATGGGAATGCTCGGAGTTCGGGGATGTCAGTCTCTGGTTACAGTTACAGTTCTGTTCATTTCTATTTCCCATTCCCCTTCACGTGTTATCATGGCTCATAAAAGTATGAATTTGTTCACTCGCAATGAATTTTTTTCCCACTTGTTCTAGTGTGTCGTAGTTTCTATCTATCTCTGTCTCGTAGCATCTGCGTGCCGCTGAGGCGTGAAGTGTTAGCGCCTTTACATTTCTAGACCACTACAGCATTTGAGGTAAGGATGTCAGGACCTGTCCTCGCCGCTGCCTTTGCTTTCCTAGGGAAATCACAAGCACCCTTGATTGTTGGATTAACCCTGATACCGGTCGGTCAGAAAATTTCCGCCCGAGTGTGAGAGCTCGAACCACGGACCTTCAGATAGGCAGCAGTTCTGCCTTTTGTATCTATGTTTACAGCTGGGGTTTTTCTTCTTCTCTGTCAATAGTCACGAATTTCCTTTTTTAAAAATATTTATTTCTAGTCCATATTTTAGACTTTTGTCGTTTCAGTCCAAGATTCTGTAAGTCTTCTGGATTTCTGCTTCACCTGCCTTATCCGAAGTTGCTGACTGTTTTGCTAATGACTAATCCAGACATCCTTCGAGTGTCTCTGCAGGTTCTCTCCGTAAACGATTTAAATAATGGTTGACTGAGTGGTCAATAATTCCGAGAACAGGAATGACTGGAGAGTGTTTATCCGTAGCCTGTCCTCTTAATGGAGCGAAAGGCGATGGTGATGGCTGAGTGGTTATGCTTTAGGTTTACTAATCACGCGGTACGGGTTCAAGTCCCTGCGGTGGAGGGATTTTTTTTTCTTCTGGTACACACCAGAAAAAAAAAAACAAACTTGAACGAATTCAAGAACAACGCAGAGATAAGATAGATGAGCGAACAACAACCTGTCTCATGTGTGATCAGAAAAAAGAAGATGGACATATGTCGGTCACGTGATGAGAAGAAACAATCAGAGAATCCCCAAACAAGCTATCAAGTGGAGCACAACAGACCGTAGAAAGAAAAGGTCCACCACGTGAAACTCTAAAGAGGACATTGTTAAGAGAGGCCAATTCAGTGGGCCTAGCATCCCTTGGTGAGGTTGAAAAACTCACCCAAGACAGGAAAACTTGGCGAACTACCATGCGGCCCTATGAGACGTTTGGCGGCAGGGGAAGGACGTAAGATGTAAGAAGGTAAAAGGTAAAACAGGTCAAAATTCCCGTTTCCTCGCCATTAAGGCATATTGTGGAATACTGTAATAGGCCCGTATTTTCCATGACCTTCGGCACATGAAAGATGTAAGAAGACACCTAAAACCAAAACAGGCCCCATGGTCCACCCAGCCTCTAAAAATGGGTACCGGAGAAATCTGGGAAGGTAAATGCGGTCAGGTGTAGTACTGAAAGTCGTGGAATACAGGCCTAACACTATATCCCCAGTATGCCTTAGTGACATAAAAATGGGGGGATTTTACCCTTTTTTTTACCTTTACAGGTTAAACAATCAAAGAGACAGCACATATCCTTGAGACAAGATATGTAGGTAAACATTTGTCAGTGAACCAAGGTCGTACCATCGTGGTTTTCCATCTGGATTAATCCCTTGTATTTGATTTCCATTGTCACACGTAAGGTAGTGTATAAGACATCCAGGATCAATAGTATTGTGTGTTATATGGCAACCTGGAAAACTACCCCAGAAAAAGTAAATTTGCTAATAAAACACTCTTTATTTACGAAGCTGAGAAAATTATTAAAAATGAATGTTATCTATGTTGACTATCACAGGAAGGGTAACTCAGATGGCTATCTCAAGGGAGGTGGGGGTGGGGAGAGAAACACTTGGTAGTCTGACCATTCTTGTCTTTGAACTCTCTCTCTCTCTCTCTATCTATCTATCTATCTCTTTCTCTCTCTCTCTCTTTCTCTCTCTCTCTCTCTCTTCCTACAACTACACACGTTTCCAATATCTATTTGATGTCGACAACGTGCCTCCATGAAACATAAAACGTTAACAAGTTATCTTAAACTGCTCTTGCAGACACCGAATTCAGTTAATCGTTTATTCTGAATAGTACCGAAAGTTTTGCTTGGTAGGTAGTCATTTATATGTCTATGTAGTTACTTTAATGTTAATCACGTTTGTTATATGACCAGCATATTTGTAGAATGTCTGGAATAGAGTGAAAGTTGTATGATAAAGGGCAGAATGGCAGACGGGCCTGTGTGCCCAATTCTTAACCCTTTTGAAATAAAGATCAGTCAATCAATCAATCACTCTCTCTCTCTCTCTCCTCTCTCCATTTATGATCAAGACTAAGAAGCGACGAGCGAGGGAGTAAAGACGCAGGTATCGCCTCTCATGCCCGCAGTGACCAGGGTTCTAAGGCTGTAAGGCTGAATCCACACAAGCGCCTCCGAGACGCTACAAGACAAGTACTGCAGGAAGTTAACAATATACCATCTATATCCATGAGCTGGAAAACTTGTTATGGAAACTAAAATACAATAACTGTACAGTAAAGAAACGCGTGGCCAGTCTGAGTATTCTGTTTTTTCCAGTGTATGTAAACAGCAATTTTATTATAAGAAATGTAATGAGATATACCGTTTTCTACTACAGCCATACTTTTTATTTATCTTTTATCTGCCACAGGAGCTAGGAAGTCCCGCATAAAGTACACAAAATCGTGCGAAGAATGTGTTTGCTGTTGGTCAAGTCATAAGAAGAGACATATTCTATTATTTATGATCAAGTTACATTCTTAAGTCAAGTTGCTTTGCATTTTTAGTAGAGTAGTATTATTTTTATACCGTTTTTATGCACTGTATTGCAAAATGCATATCATAAAATTAGTGAGAAATGCGACAGTAACAAGCCTTTCTATAAGTATATCAATACACTGGAAATAACCTCGCAGTTTGGGATAATTTCAAACTAGTGTGGTTTTTTTTTTCTTAAATTCACCTTCCTGGGCCGTCTTTGGGATAGTTTTATAATTAAATGTGACGCTTCGCTTCTGTTACGTTACTTGACTCAAGACTCGCTCCGAAATGATGAATTCAGGTCAGGTTTAATCAGAATAAAAAGGTCAGGTTCTACAACGATTTCCGGGTCGAAGGAGAGCCAATCAGCTCGTGAGACAAGTTACCGAAGCGCAGATCATTTGGTTGGATAGTATATGCCCCCTTTTTGCCAGACTAGAAGTTTGTGGCCGGGGCAAGAAATGACAGGCCTGTGTTAGTTTCAGTGTGAGTACTGCTGGCTAGGCCAAGTTAATATGTCACGGTGAGATTTATAGTTTTGAGAAGTCAGAACGAAGAAGGCCAATATGGAGTCAGTGTTCTATGTTCTGATCAGTCTACAGTATGAAGGTAGCGACACCTAGGGCTCCCATGGATGAGTCTGTGTTCCGTATGTTTGTTAGACAACATTCGTGCAGATCAGGTATGTTTAGCATTTGTTTATTTCAATAATTCTGCACCTTTCCAGATCATCAATCGTTGTACGAACCTTCATCTTTTATCCACGAAAGCTGAATGAAAGAACTGTACAGATAAAATGAACGCTTGATGAGACTGGGCAGTCGCACTAGGACTTTTTTTTAACTACAGCACAACAGTGCATGTTACCTTGCGTGAAAAACTTTCCGAAATACCGATTTTCTCAACGCAACATACCGTACTTTTTACTTTTTTTTTTTTTTTTTGTTTAAAATGTACGATTAAACACTTTACAAGCATCAGCGACAAGTAGATGATAGCGTGATGTTTTTTTTAATTACTTTTTTCTGCGTCAAGACTTAACTTGTACAAAATATTCACATGGTGAACCAAAGTCAAAACTGACTCCATACAGGTAGAGCCTGGTTATCTTCCAACCGATTTCGCTGGCAACTTTTTTCCCTAGATTTTTGAGACTATATAAACCGATTATGGTAACTGACAACTTCCAAAAGTCGCTGTTTGCGTTTTTTTTTTCTAGATTTTTTTATACTGTAAACCGGCTTTGGTAACCGACTTTCAAAAGTCACTGTCTGATCGGTTTTTCCCCCTGGATTATTGCGGTTATAGTAACCGACGACTTCCAAAAGTCGCTGTTCCCCCCCCCCCCCCCCCCATTTTTAGATTTGTGACACTATAAACCGGCTTTGGTAACTGACGACATCCAAAAGTCTCTGTTTGTTTGGGGTTTTTTTTCTAGATTTTTTTATACTATAAACCGGGTTTGGTAACCGACGATCTGCAAAAGTTTCCGTCCTACCCTTTTTAATCGGTAATTTACAGACAACTTAAGGTAATTTGCAGGTAATTTAAGGTATTTTACAGGTAATTGCCAGGAAAACGCAATCACTGGTATATATTTTAAACTTTGACAAGATTTCATCCTGTCAGAGATATACAGTAAAAAACTGAACATTTTTCAAACACTTCTCATCTACCTTGTCTTGTCTTGTGTTGTCGTGTCTTGTCTTGTCTTGTGCTACCTCCCTGTAACTGCGAGCTGGTGTTCTTTACAGCCGATGCTGTGAGGGTGTTGAGGTACAGAGTCTGATCGGCGTGGGAGCGGGTCATGGCAGATATTTTTTTTTCAGTCCCGGATTCTGCTAAAAAGCAGGGGGTGTGTAATGCTTCTTTAGCAGACTCCACCGCCATCGGGACTGTGGCGATCACTGCCCCATTAGCCAGGCTATGCCTGCTACTGGGAGTACTAACGGAGACGTGGGACAGGGTCTTGGTCAGCTATGGTTCGCTGACCCTGACGCTAGCATATCAGCTATGGGTCGCTGATTGCCTCGTCGGACAGCGTCTTCTCCCTTTCTCATCTACCAGGTAAATATGTTATGTCATTTACTTCATGCCAATCAAGGACAAATTAATGTAGTTTTTTAAGAAAAACCCCAAAACTAACGAGCAATATTCAGTTTAGCTTTCTACCTCTTCTTTTATATTCCTGCAATGGTTTGGTGATCTGAGACTTTTGGAGTTAATTTTTTTGTTCTATAAATGTTTCATTTGCGAGGATGATTACTAAATTTTTATCATTCCCTTGAAGAATGACAGGCAACGATTACTAATTTTTTATAATTCCCTGAAGAGTGAAGGTAACGATTACTAAATTTTTATAATTCCCTGAAGAGTGAAGATAACGATTACTAAATTTTTATAATTCCCTGAAGAGTGAAGGGTAAAGATTACTAAACTTTTATCATTCCCTAAAGAGTGAATATAACGATTAATAAACTTATAACATTCCCTGAAGAGTGAAGGTAACGATTACTAAACTTTTATCATTCCCTGAAGAGTGAAGATAACGATTACTAAATTTTTATAATTCCCTGAAGAGTGAATATAACGATTAATAAACTTATAACATTCCCTGAAGAGTGAAGATATCGACATTGTGAAATACAAGACTACATTAAAGCTACTGTCTAAGTTGACGTGATAGAGTTTATCAATATATTATCTGTTTTCTCATTCATCATCATCATCATCATCGTCATCATCATCATCATCATCACCTTTCACTCCCTTGAGAGCATGGGCCACGGATAAAGGCTCTCTAGTCATCCCTGTTCTTGGAATTATTCTCTGTTTCCTTCCATGTGTATCCCTTGTCTCTGAGCACTGTCATAACTTCTCTTCTCCAAGTAAGTCTAGGTCTTCCTTGTTTTCTATTTCCTTGAGGATTCCATGTCAGTTCCTGTCTTGCTGTGGAGGTGTCGGGTTTCCTCCGAGTGTGGCCAATCCACCTCCATTTCCTAGAAATGATTTGTAGGTTCATAGGTTCTTGCTCTGTCCTTTCCCAGACCTCCTCGTTCATGATCTCGTCCTGGCATTTAATGTTTTCTCATTAATCTTGTAAATATCATTATCACTTTCCTGTGTTATCTCCCCTGAGAAGGTTGGCTGTAAATCTTCGGATTGTTCTGTATCTCGCTTTCATTGCGCATATGGCCCAGGTTAGTTCATGTTTATCTCTTAACGGTGTCTTGTCTATCCGTCCACAGTCCACGATGCCTTGCTCTTTTCACCTGAGCTTTTCAAATCAATGCGTTTTTTTTTTTAACGTAGGTCTCTTTGGATGATCAGTATAGTCAGAATGTCTAGTTTAATTGCCATTCATTATTTATTTTCAGTATTTAAAAAAATCATTTCTTCTGTCCACGAAATCGTTCTTTTCTCACATTATTATCAACGGCCTCAATAAATAAATTCTCTCTCTTTCTCTCTCTCTCTCTCTCTCTCTCTGTTGTGTTTCTGTGTGTGTATATTTGTGTCTGCGTCCATTCATCGCCCTGAAATTTAGGACCAGAAATATTCCTAACAGTTGACGCTTTGAAGATATCAAAACACAAACGTCGTATAGGACTGGGACTGGTACACTGAAGATAAACTTACAAACCCAGAGCGAACTCAAAATACAAACTTACTCGGCAAACTCTACCAACACGAGAACTAAACTAAGTCTGCCCCCATAGGCCAGGTTAAGTGTTCGCTTTAAATGTTCAAATTTACAACAATTTTAAGAAAACATAAAGTATGGAAAAAAATAGGGAATTGTTTATGTGCGAGCGAGCGGCAGGGAGAATAAGTTCCATTGCTGTGACTATATTAAATAAGAGAATGTAGAGTGTATCGGCGTGAGCTACAAAGGGCGTTATCGTCAATAAATACACATTTTCCTATTATGGCTACCTGTTTCTCTAAGTCGCACTGGATAGTCGTGAGAGAGTTAATGTGAAGGGATACTGAAAACTTATATGGCGGACCTATAAAATAATGACATAGAGCCTTAAAACGTGCACGTTATTCCACACATCCAACCCGAGGTTCAGCGAACCTGGCACATCATTTCTCAACTTTCCTTATCCCCTTAAAAAAAAAATCTGATAACAGCTCTGTTGCTGCTTTCAACTCCGAATCACTGGAAAATTTCCTTCCTTTCAATCACTTTTTAAAGTCTGGAAACAGGGATTAGTCAGATGGATGTAGCAAGATCTGTTGAGTAAAATGAATGATCTACATACTGAGATCTCAGATTATTCAGATTACCTAACGTGTTGTGAGCATTGTGGGCAGGGGCATTGTCTTGCAAAAGGAAAACACTTTTCTCGCAGCTTTCTTCGCCGTTTTTCTTTCAATTCATCCGTTAATCGACACAGAAAATAGAAGCAGTCTTTTGCATTAACTGGTAGGCTCTTTTGGAAAATAGTCAGTTGGTCGGTCATTTGCATGTACCTTGCGGAACTCTGCCTCTCCTTTAGGCCTCTCGGTTGTAAGCAAAATGCCTTGCTGCTGATGCATCCATTCGCAGATTATCAATGATTGAGGAAGATAGTCAGTAGTCAAATTTCCTTCTTTATCCCCCCCCAAAAAAAAAAATTGCGGCCAAATTATTTCCTGGTGACTTTTTTAGGTATTGAGTTTCTTTGGCCGTGGCGAACCCAGAATGTCGCCACTGCAAGACTGTTATTTCATCTCAGGATGATAGTGTTGTAAGCGTGTTTCATCAACATTACTGAGTCGTCCCAAAAAGGTATCACTAGATCACTCAAATCCTGCATAATCAACCTGGAGGCGTCCATTCAATTTTGTTGCTCATCACCATCCAAACATTTCGGCACCCGCTTGGCAGACAGTTGCTGCATACCAAAATACTCATGAATTATAAACCCAAAATGTTCCTAAGGTTGTTTTGGTCTTTGTTGTAGCAAAACAATCATACAGTCATCTACTTGTCCCTTGCGGGACTTTGCCTCACTAACACTCTCGGTTGTAAGCAAGATGCCATGCATTAATAATAATAATAATAATAACTCATGACTCTGGGAATCACGACCCAGAGGCCCCCCCCCCCCATCTTAGAGTTGTGTTGTTGTTCCGTTTTCTACAGTATAGAGCTTGCTGCATACCGAGGATATCGAAGCACCTATGGACGTGTCCGGAATGCAGTGATGATGATGATCCATCTATAACATAACATAACATAACATAACATAACATAACATGATAAACATAACATGATATAATATAGTTTAGCATAACATAACATAGTATACCAAAGCAAAAAAACATAACATAACATAGCATAGCATAACATAACATAACATAACATATTCATTCATTCATTCCTTTGCATGTCCCTTGCGGAACTTTGCCTCCCAAACAGCACTCCTGTAGGCCTCTCGGTTGTGAGAAAGATGGCCTGCTGCTGCTGCATCCATTTCCAGATCATCAACGATTTCTTGCAGCCATCTTCGTTTCTTGCATGGAATTCACATTATTACTGATAAGAGTTATGTCATCAGCAAAATCAAGATCTTCTAGTTGGGTCCCATGTACCCAGTCAATAAAAAACAGAAAAAACAGATAGCCTGTCTTCACTGGCTACCAAAATAGGACTTGAAATTAACAAGGACAAAACAAAAATAATGAAAATTCCCATCAATCAAAATGGACAAATACACATAGAAGGGACAGATATTGAAGAAGTCAATCAATTTGCATACCTTGGCAGCTACATAGACCAGGATGGTGACACTAGAAAGGAAGTTAGGATCAGAATTGCAAAAGCAGCATCAATCTTCAAGAATCTTGAGAACATATGGAATTCAAAAGTTATAAGCACAAAAACCAAGTTAAGACTATTCAATTCAAATGTAATATCCACCCTCATTTATGCATGCGAAAGCTGGAAAACAACTAAAGAAATAGAAAAGAAATTAGACTTTATTGAAAACAAATGCCTAAGGAAAATACTCGGCATCAAGTGGAATGAATTCAAGAACAATGCAGAGATAAGACAGATGACTGAACAACAACCAGTCTCATGGGTGATCAGGAAAAGGAGATGGACATATGTTGGTCACTTGATGAGAAGAAATGAGCAGAGAATCCCAAAACAAGCTATCAAGTGGAACACAACAGGCCGAAGAAAAAGGGGCAGACCGCGTGAAACTCTGAAGAGGACATTATTAAGAGAGGCCAAGTTAACAGGCATAAAATCCTTTGTTGAGGTTGAAAGACTCGCCGAAGACAGGAAAAATTAGCGAACTACTTTGCGAGCCCTATGTGACGTCTAACGGCACAGGAAGGATATAAGATATAAGATAAGAAGATCTTCGTTTCGGTCTTCCTCTTTTTCTTTTTCCCATTATGTATCCTTCCAATACGGTCTTCTCTAAATTATCATGACGTTTAATGTGTCCAAAATATTTAAGTTTTCTCTCTTTAATCCTCTTTACTAGCCAGCCTTCTTCAATATTAAGCTCTAACATAACATAACATAATTTATTATCTAGGACGGAAACAACCTTTACCGCTGTTAATGCCATTACTACTATGATTGATGTAATTTACTACCGATGTAAATGACATTGTCAGAAAACACATCAAGAATAAGACACACGAGACACGTTATTCTCTCGAGACACGGTATTCTCTGTCCTATGCGAATTTTCCCCCTGTCTGTTCAGATTTCTACCAGATTCCCATCTCCAGTCTCCCACATGGAGACTACTCCAATCACTTGCAATACATCCATCTCAGTGCCGCTATCATTTCAGGTCATTCAGTATACGTCTTTATTTGATTCTGTCCATGCTGAACATTATAAAGAACTAGGAACATAAATATTTATTGATGCTTTATGCTCCAGTTTCCTCTTGAGATATACCGTGTATCTAATTCATATCAGATGCCGTCTCTGAGAAAAATGTATGGAAAATGTGCGTAGTTATACTCTACCGCAGTTCGTGATGGAAAATTTGTTATGAATAAAAGTGTAATTTGGCAACCTCAGTCAAATTATAGAATTCAAACACTGGGTGCTGGACAGTGTAAGAGATCGTAGCTTGTTTGTTTAAGACAGTGATGTGGAGAATATGGCGTCATGTTCCATATTGTATACATGGCCGCTATTCGTCATCATTAGCCTCCTTGCCAGAAGCATGGGCTGTGGGGTTTTTTTTTTTTTTTACTGTATGATTCTCAGCTATCATATTTCCGTCGTTCATTTCTCATCTAGTCTCAGCTATCATATTTCCGTCGTTCATTTCTCATCTAGTCTCAGCTATCATATTTCCGTCGTTCATTTCTCATCTAGTCTCAGCTATCATATTTCCGTCGTTCATTTCTCATCTAGTCTCAGCTATCATATTTCAGTTCATCACTTCTCATCTAGTTTCAGCTTTCATATTTCAGTTCATTACTTCTCATCTAGTCTCAACTTTCATGTTTCGATTGTTCAGTTCTCACCTAGTCTCAGCTGTCATATTTCCGTCGTTCAGTTTTCATCTAGTCTCGGCTATCATATTTCGATTTTTCATTTCTCATCTAGTCTTAGCTTTCATATCTACGTCGTTCCATTCTCATTTAGTCTCAGTTATCATATACAGGTTTATCACTTCTCATCTAGTCTCAAGCTTTCATATTTCAGTTTATCACTTCTCATCGAATCTCAATTTTCACATTTCCGTCGTTCCATTCTCATTTAGTCTCAATGGTTCTAAGGACTGCAAATGCGCCTCAAACAGCCTCTGGCAGTCGAGTCCAGCTCCTGGCCTTCCCGTGGCAGAACTGTTTAAACTGACAGGAGAAGGGGCGAGGGCGAATATCTGGCGCCTGAAAACCAGTTACTTAGGGTAGATGAGTGGCACGTTTGGTAGCTCATCTGCCGCTGTTGGCGAGATTCTTCAGCTGCCGTGCGTGGAGCGGTGCTCTTCCCGGCCAATGAAGAAAGGTACAAATGAGGTTGCCGCGCAGCATCACTGCAGAAAAGGTGGTAGAAAGGATAAAGCGAAGCAAACAGTCAAATCATGGCACCTCTGGTCTGGAGGTCGGCCACGTCCTGAGTGCAGTCATGTCGGGTGAAATGCATGAACCGGCTTGTCTCACTGCTGGCGAGACTCTTCATATGCCGTGCGTGGAGTGAAGCTCCTCCCGGTTAAGGAAGTAAATGCGGAAAAGAAATAAAGGTTGCTGTGCGGCGCCGATGGGAAAAGGTGGTGGAAAGTGAAGTTTAACCGGTATGTCCAGTAGTATCGCTACGAGAGCTGTACCACGGCACCTCTGCTCTAGAGGCCGCCCACGTCCGAAATACACCTACACTGGTGAAATATGCCTAAACCGGCACACACCAGGGGTGGAACTAGAACATGTCATGCCACCTCCGCTCTAGAGGTCGGTAACGCCTGATAAACACCCATACTGGTGAATCTTGCCTAAACCGGCTCATACCAGGGGTGAATCTTGAAGGCTATGCATGTCACAGTACCTCTGCTCTAGAGGTCGGTCCCGTCCCAAACACGCTCATACTGGGATAATGCCTAAACCGGCTCAACCCAGGGGTAGAAGTCACTAGTGGCGAGGATTCGTCCTCCTGGACAAAAGCTCCATCCTAATCACGCTGAGGTTTTCCGGTGAGAAAGTCCAACCCTGGACTGGATGGGCAACCACCTCTCACCCGGCGGTGATACACGGGTATCTCAAAACACGTCGAGGTTTTCCGGTGAGAAAGTCCAACTCTGGCCTGGGTGGGCTACCGCCTCTCACCCAGCGGGGATGCACTGATATCCTAAATACGTCGAGGTCTTCCGGTGAGAAAGTCCAACCCTAGACTAAACTGGTGCAATGAAAACCACGGTGTCACGCAATCCTGCTTCCGAGACCCACCAAGAATACAGGCTAAAGCACTGTGACACTCTGAATCTCTTGTGGTCCTTTCGTGGATCTCGTGTGGTCTATTTTGGACCACACAGGGGACCACGGGACCTAACGAGGACCACAGGCATGAATTCAGTATGTTCACAGTGCGGTTTTTGGTGGTAGAAGTGAACGAAGAAGAAGAAGAAGAAGAAGATTTAGTCTCAATTATCACATTTCGCGTTATCACTTCTCATATAGTCTCAGCGTTCATATTTCGGTTTATCACTTCTTATCTAGTCTCAGCGTTCGCATTTTGGTTTATCACTTCTCATCTAGACTCAGCTATCATATTTCGCTTGTTCATTTCTCATTTACTATTCGTGTCCAAGAAATGTACGGAAATATAGTCCCTGAATGCTTGTAAAAATGACAGTTGGTACCTTCAAACTTATCTAACCAAGAGATATGGACCATTAAGGTCAGAGCATTCTTTTATATAAGTTTAGTATCTCTTTCATTGTCCCTTCTCGCCATAGGCCGCTGCAATGATGACTTAGAGCAGTGGTTCTAAAACTATGCCGCGGCATCCTACGGAAGAACATCAGCATTTTCAGTACCCGAAACATATTTATTTTTCAGAAATTCACAATAAAAGATTTCATTTATCAACGAGAAACCTGAGCTTGTCGAGTCTTACTTCGCTATTCCACTGTTTCCTTAGAGGCAGGTAAAATTACATCCTCAGCGATTGCACGGGGGCTGGAGTTTTACATTTTGTGGGTTACTATTTCGGCAACTTCATAACTGGCTAGTTGTGTGGGGTTTTTTTTTCAGAAATATTTGCTCTCCGTACTAAAACTTTTGCTTGCTTTGATTCCCACGACAACAGTCAGCTAAAATAGATCTAATCTTTTTCCAGATAAGTGACTGTGTTTTATATTCAAATGTCCTTTTATTTTAGAGGAGGTCATACATTCCTTGCTTTGTTTTTCTCTACAGACAACATTTTGTGGTCAGTCAATCAGACATTTGCATATCCCTTGTGGAACTTTGCCTCCCTAATAGCTTTCATGTAGGTCTCTGGGTTGTAAGCAAGTTGCCCTGCTGCTAGTGCATCCATTAGCAAATTATCAACGATGTCTTGCAGTCATCTTCGCCTGGTCTTCCTTTCTTTCTTTTTCTCATTATATACCCTTCTAAGACTGTCTTCTCTAAATTATCATGACGTTTAATGTGTCCAAAATATTTACATTTTCTCTGTTTAATCCTCTTCACTAGCCAACCTTCTTCAGTATTAAGTTCTTGTAGTATGGATATATTTGTTCTTTTTAGTGTCCATGATATTTGAAGAACTCTTTTGTTGCACCTATATCCTTTTTAAGCGTCCAGGTCTCACAGGCCTATGTTGCGATGGGAAAGATGCATGCCCTTAAAAATCTTATTTTTGTGGTTCTGTCTGTTCCTGTCCATGGGTTCTTTAGTTGTTTTACTTTCTGAAGAGCGATAGATGTTCTCTTTTTAATTTCCTTCATTTTATCTCCATTATTAGTTAGTAGTGATCCAAGATATTCAAAACTCTCCACTTTTCCAGTTTTTCCTCATTGATACATATATCAGCTCCCTTGTTTGTTTTGTCAGTTGTCATCAATTTAATTTTCTTCGCATTAAGATAGTGGTTTTGCTCTTCTCTGTTCTTACGGATTGACATAATTAGTTTTTCCATGCCTTTTTTTGTGTTGTGGACAGTAATACTGTGTCATCAGCATATCTAATCTCTGGTATTTCATAACCTCCAATTGTTATGGCATCGTAATATTCTTTGTCTACATCTTCTCTAACATTCCTCATTATATTTTCAGTATACAAGTAAAATAAGTAAGGTGACAATATGCACCCCTGACGGACCCCTTGTTTTATGTCAAACCAAGTTGTTGCTTCACCATTTATTCTTACTGCTGCTTGTTGGTCTATATACAGCAGTGATGTTAATTGTATCAAATGTGTTGGAAATCCCATTTTTCCATTATTTCCCAAAGTTTCTGGTGTTGTACACAATCAAATGCCTTTGAGTAGTCTATAAAGGATAAATATAGATTCACATTAAACTCTCTGCATTTCTCTGTTATTAATCTTATATTGAATATATGATCTCTTGATCTTATTCCTTGCCTGAAACCAGCTTAGACCATATTGACTTCTTCTTCTTCTATTTTCTTACGAAGTCTACCCATTATGATTTTTAACATAATTTTACTGGCATGACTAATCAGAGCAACAGTTCTGTAGTTTGTGCATAATTTAAGTTTACCCTTTTTTTGGCAGTGGTATCAATACAGTTCTTTTCCATTCTTTTGCCCAAATACCTGAATGCCATATCTTTTTATATAGTGCATGATAGATTGTTGCACATTCCTTTCCTCATGCTTTAATAAGTTCAGCTGTTATCTCATCACACAATTCTACTCAATGTTATTATGTTTTCCAGTTTCCCTCATCTCATTACTAAATTTTGCCCGTTGTTATGATGTTTTCCAGTTTCCCTCATCTCATTACTAAATTTTTCCCATAGCTGTGATATTTTCCCATTTCCCTCTTCTCATCATTAAATTCTACCCACTGTTATGATGTTTTCCAGTTTCCCTCTTCTCATCAGTAATTGTGCCCATTGTTATGATGCTTTCCAGTTTCCCTTTTCTCATCACTAATTGTGCCCATAGTTATGATGCTTTCCAGTTTCCCTCTTCTCATCACTAATTGTGCCCATTGTTATGATGCTTTCCAGTTTGATTTACCATTTTTCAGATTCTTTATTGCCCATAAAACTTCTTGTATTGTCGGTTCGGGTTCTTTCTCCTCCAATAATAATTCACACTGTTGATTTCCGCTTAAACAGTCAGCTGTTTCATACATTCCTCTGCAATATTCCTTCAATCTTTCTAGAATTTCCTCTGTCTCTGTCAAGGTATTCCACATCACATTTAGCTTAGATGTGACATTTCTCGTCAAAGTCTTCATTTCTTTAAAGATTTCACTATTTCTTCCATACTTCTGATATCCTATTTTTTCACAACAGTCTTGTATGTATTGTTTTTGTCGTTACTTATGTTTCTTTGTACTTCTTTTGTTAAAGATTTATATTCATCTTTGCCGTTGTTTGTCAGTTTCCGTTGCGTCTTCATTTATCTACGTTGTTTTATCAGTTCTAGTGTGCCTGCTGTAATCCATCCATTCTTTTGTGTTTTCTTTACTGAAACCATGTCTTTAGCTGTTGTTATTGAGATATCTTTGGCTTGTGTAGCCAAATCATCTGGTGTCATCTCCTCCTGTACAGCCATCAGGATTTCGAAACGGTTCTTCACTTCTATACCATATTGTTGTGATATTTTTGTAAGATCAAAGCGGAGTTGTCTTGATCCCGTAATTGTCTTTTTTTATCTTTTTATCTTCATGTCTGCTATTAATAACTCGTGGTCCGTATCACAATCAGCACCTGGTAAAGTTTTTGCTGATATTATACTTGATCTCCACCTTCTTTGCACTAAAATGTAATCTGTTTGATCTTGGTTTTCCCATCAGGTGATGTCCATGTGTAAAGTCTTCTTGGATGTTGCATAAAAAGTGTGTTAGTGATCATTAGCTCATTTTCCATGCAAAATGCCATTAGACTGTCACCTGCCTCATTTCTATGTCCTATGCTAAATTTCCCCATAACATGTCCTTCGTCTTTTGCTCTTTCTGTACGAATTTTTGCGTTAAAATCCCCCATTATTAATACAATATCATTTGTCCATACCATATCGTCGTTTGCAGTGTGTTATAAAAGTCTTCTACTTCGTCTTCTTCTGCTGCTGATGTAGGTGCATATATCTGGATGATTGTTACATTTCTAGGAATGCCCTTATGTCTGAGAGTGAGGATTCTATCACTTACTGGACTGTAACCTAGTAATGCTTTTGATGTTGATTTGTCCAGGTAAAAAGCCACTCCTCCATTCTTTCCTCCTAATTCTCCACCAGAGTATATAAAGATATTATTTTTCTCGCTCTTGAAGTGTCCTGATCCTTTCCATCGATGTTCGCAGACTCCCAAAATGTATATCCCCGTTCTTTTCATCTCGCCACTTATTATTTGATAGTTTCCATCATACATACTTCTCAAATTCCATGTTCCTACTCTTATTTTTCTTTTTAGTTTGATGCAAGGGTTTTCCTTAGTAACACAGTCAAGATTTTGTCCGTCATCACAATTACTAGTACTGACCTCTATCTCGCACTCTTCCCCAGAGTTAAAATTAGATCTATCTGGCCTGGGGGACTCGCCACCAGATCTTCTTCCTATCTGATTTTCCATGATTGTTGTTTGGGTTTTTTGGTATATTTCCAGAAGATAATTTACCATTGCTTTCATTCCCGGCAGTGGCTGTACTGGTCAGTGGTCGTAGCCATTGTCCCTACATTGAGATCATCTGCCTACCATCATAGAATGGTGACCATAACCAACATTATCTGTCGGCTGCTCTCCCATTCCATCCACCACCTATTTACATGGCTTCACGTCACCCTGATCGTCGGGCTATAAGGTACTCCACCTTGCCCAAGGGTGTCCCGTAGACTGACGGAGGTGAGGATGCGTCTTTGATAGGGGATACCCCTACCCCGCTAACCAATTCCTTTAGCCCACAGACCGTAAATCCTTAGTTTATATAATTGTCTTTGTACTTGCGGACTATTCCAGTAGATTGCATGTCTCTATGTGCTGCTTTCACGACATTCACATTTGGAATCGGTTAGTTCTCACATTTGTTACTGTTATGTTCTGTCACTGACTCTTTCAACTTTTCTCTTTTTTTAAAATTCAGAATCTTATCCATAATGAGCTTAAATTACTTAAAAAATAAAATTAACACAGCGATGCATCAGTCAAACAGTCAACCTCAAAACATGGGAGACTAAGAAGAAAATGGCGCTCTGAAATAAAAAGCCTACAAACAACTGACAAGCAAAACCTCGCGCTGAGATCGAGTCTCCCCGCAGTGTTGCCAACTCGCACAGTAGAATGCCGCGAGGAGTCACTACAAAAGATAGTGTGCCTTGGGCAAAAAAAAAAAAAATTTGAGAACTACTGACTTAGAGGCTCTAAACTTTTAGACTGTCCGTGGCACTGTTTCCCTAGGAATTTATGTTCAGTGCAAAATCTTTTTGCATGAAGTCGTTAAAGAAAGTGAACAGAAAGGCCTTACTTTGAAGATCAAAAAGACAGAGACTATGGTTATATCTAAGAAACATATTCCACCAAAATACAGTATAAAATTAAATGGAACTATTCTAAAGCAGGTGCAGAAATTCAAATACCTTGGAGCAGTAATAACTTCAGATGAGAAATGCAGAACAGAAATTAGGAACAGAATAGACCAAGCAAAGACTGTATTTCAGAGAATGAGAAAGATATTATGCAACACATCCTTATCAATGAATGTTAGAAAACGAGTCCTAAAATGCTATATTGAACCTATCTTGTTATATGGAAGTGAATCATGGACAACAGGCAGGTCTGCGCCAAAAAAAAAATCATTGGAAGCAGCAGAAATGTGGTTTATTAGAAGAATGTTGCGAATCCCCTGACAGCAAAAATAACTAATGAAGAGTGTATGAGAAGAGCTGGGGAGACAAAAAAACATCCTGCTAAAAACTTAAGAGAGAGACAATGTATTTTCATAGGGCATGTAATGAGAAGAGGGGGCATTGAAAATATTATAACAACAGGAAAAACAGAGGGAAGAAAAGCAAGGGGAAAGCCGAGAGAAATGTTACTGGACAGTCTGACGAGACGATGTGAGAGGAGATCACCAACCGAGCTGATGGCCTGCATGAAAGATCGTGGACTCTGAAAAAGCATAAGAGCCAACGCCAGTCGGCTTGGTACTTGATAATGATGATGATCATCATCATGATAATAAGACTCTGAACACATCTGTGAACTACACCGATGGCCGTTTCCTGGTTGTTTTGCCATATGCTGGCTGACGCTAAAGAACATCAGTGCAGACGCGTTCAGTTCCTAATCGGCAAGCAAATCAAGGCAATCTCGGCAGCGCTGCACACGCTTGAAAGTTTTACTTAAGACAGCACTTTTGTATATTTGGCGTTCTCTCTTATCACGAAATGACGCAAGTGCAACATACGTTTAATCCTTCCTAGTGTTGTGTCAGAGCTAGACAATGTTTCTTTCCCGTATAACAAAAGTACTGATCCTGCATCGTGTATTGATATAAGCGCCGGGCTAGTCTCTGAAATGCTGTAAAGTGGGCGTGTCTAGGCATGAGTGTTCTAGGATTTACAACAGTCGCTGTCCGTTGCTTTCTCTCCGTTTTCCACACAAGCTGATGAAAAATGTAATATACTGAAAAAAGATAAGAAAAAGGTCATGTGGTGAGAAGAGGGAAACTGGAAAACATCATAACAATGGGCAAAATTTAGTGATGAGGAAAGGGAAAACTGAAAAACATCATAACAATGGGTAAAATTTGGTGATGAGAAGAGGGAAACTGGAAAGCATCATAACAGTGGGCACAATTAGTGATGAGAAGAGGGAAACTGGAAAGCATCATAACAATGGGCACAATTAGTGATGAGAAGAGGGAAACTGGAAAGCATCATAACAATGGGCACAATTAGTGATGAGAAGAGGGAAACTGGAAAACATCATAACAATGGGTAAAATTTGGTGATGAGAAGAGGGAAACTGGAAAGCATCATAACAATGGGCACAGTTAGTGATGAGAAGAGGGAAACTGGAAAACATCATAACAATGGGTAAAATTTGGTGATGAGAAGAGGGAAACTGGAAAGCATCATAACAATGGGCACAATTAGTGATGAGAAGAGGGAAACTGGAAAACATCATAACAGTGGGTAGAATTTAATGATGAGAAGAGGGAAATGGGAAAATATCACAGTTATGGGAAAAATTTAGTAATGAGATGAGGGAAACTGGAAAACATCATAACAACGGGCAAAATTTAGTAATGAGATGAGGGAAACTGGAAAACATAATAACATTGAGTAGAATTGTGTGATGAGAAGAGGGAAATCGGAAAACATCATAAAAATGGGCAAAATTTAAAGCAGGAGATGCAGAGGAGTACAGAGGGAAAAGAAGGTCTGACAATGTGGCTTAGAAAGAAATCAGCGACAGAGTTTCTCAAAAATGCCAGGAACCGAGATATGTGGAGGGCTATGGCTGCTAACGCCACCCTGCATAGTACATGATGATGATGATGATGATGGCTGGATGTAGACTTTTTTTTACTTCAGATCTTAGCAGCATCAGACCACGTCTTGTTTTGTTTCGTCTTCTTCTATCTCCCTATAACAAAGCAGGTATGCTGTGCAGCCGATGCTGTGAAGGTGTTGAGGCAAAGCATCGTATCGGCGGGGGAGCGGGTCACGGCAGCTATTTTTCAGTCTCGGAGTACAGCTAAGAAGCAGGGGATATGTTCTGCTTCTTCAGCAGACTCCACCACCATGGCGATGCCTGCCCCGTTAGCCAGGCTATGCCTGTTACTTGGGGTACCAACGCTACAGCTTTATGTCGATGATTGCCAAAAAACAGATAATGTCTTCGCCTCCGAAGAAAGAGCAGATTTCAGGGGCTAGGGCATTCCATGGACACAGTGCAGCCAACCTTATAGGGCACAAGAAGAAGAAGAAGAAGACTGAGAGAGTGTATACAATATTTTTGTGTGTCCTGCCTTGTAGGCAGCTATTATTCATTTTTCAGAGGAACATTCTTAAGCCTTCAAATGTACTAAATTCATTATCAGTTCTCTGTACTGCCAGTGGACCATAAGCCACCAACAAAGATTCTCCAGCCAACCTTGTCTTGATCAAGTCGGGATATCTCAAACCATGTCTTTCCGGGTTAATTTAGTTCTCCCTGTGTTGTGCGTCTCCATGTCCCCAATGACCTGCCCCTCTTTCTTTTCTCCTTGAGGTGTCCAAGTCAAGGCAGTATAGGGGTGGCTCTTTCTTTCCATTCGTACTATGTGGCCCAGCCATTTCCATCTTCGTCTTTTGACATTTTTAGTGATGTTCTCAATACATGTTCTTTTGTTTATTTCCCCGTTTGTCGGGGGTTCTTCAAAGTGTATCCTTAAATTTTTTTTTCTGTGTCATCTTCATTCAAATCCTCTCAGCCTCAATTCTCGGACTAGTTCTCCTTGCTTTGGTTGCAGTACTAGATTAGAAGCCGCTTACTAAGCATAGTAAAGCTAGCACTCTATCAGTGCTATCATGTCGTTATGGACGCGAATAACGGTGACGTAACCCCTATGCTGAATGATGCAGGAAGTTCTACTTTTGTTTTGCATGATATTCCTGCACTTATGCATATTATCTGCAAAATGTACTGTCTGACAATTTGTGTTAGTATTCCAGACACATGGTTAATAATTAGATCTTCAATCTCATGTGTTACTTTCGACTGTTTATAGAAGTCAGTCAATGAGACTTGACGACCGCCAGAAAGAGAAACTGTAAATCCAGCTCTATACGCGTCACTTCTTTCTACCATTTATCTAAACTCCCCTGCACTTTGAGTTCTCTTTGGGTGGAAACGTGCAGTTGTAATTGATTTATAAGCAGATAACGTCTGAAGATCTTGGATATGACCAAGTATATCAACGATAAAGAAACTTCCTAGGAATGACAAACATCAGCTTAGGAATGTTTATAGAATTCTTCAATCTTAGCACTTTTTACCTAAGTAGCGACTGTGCTGCGACGATTTCAAGCAGAATTTCAGAAGGCAGCACCTGTTTTCAACAGTATCAAGAAGTGGTATGCGAAATTCTGGGATGAAGGCGGGGGCTTCGCTGGTAAGCTTCTCTAACACGGTTCAGTTTCTTCGCTTGGTCCTGGACGTCCCTGCCGAGGAGCTTGTCCACAGACGGCCTTCATCCCGGAATTTCGCATATTCCAAAACACAAAATGACTGCTCACGTTTACTGAACGCCGTATTTGCTACTGCTGCTTCCTAGCGTTAAATCACGGGAGCTCTGCGCGAGAGCTTATATTTAAAAACATAAACTCGAAGAGTTTCTCTCTCCCCTGGCGTAAGAATAGTCACGATACTTTACGTAGTTTATTTGTTCCCAATTTTTAAAATCTTTTACAGGCTTCTGAATAACCCTGTATATTTATCATGGATAAATATCACGTACCAGGGCTTTCAAAGGGAGCATCAAGCTACGCTCCATCTTCCGACCGTTTACTGAGGCAACCATGGTGCAGTTTTACCTCAGTGTGAGAAACATCGAGATGTGTCTACCATAGACATCATGAGAACTGAGGCTCTTCCTACTACAGTCAGTGCTTTTCTTCTTAGTTACTCTCTGGTCCCGTTTCTCTAACGTCTAAAAAAAGATTGTTGTTATTATTGTGTGTTCAGGCTGTCTAGTGTGTTCTCTTAAGGTAGTGATGGAAAAAGGCTGATATTCCTTCTATCTTGCGACTCCAGGTATTACGAACTCTCAGTGAAAGCAGCTTTGTACAGGCGTCGTCCTTTTTTTTTACTTATGTCTTTTAGAAATAAAGAAAACAATCGTACCCCCACCCCCAAATTGTATGGACCGTCATATCAGTCAGTTAGTCAGTCAGTCATTTGCATGTCCCTTGTGGAACTTTGCCCCCCCCCCCCCAACAGCTCTCTTGTAGGCCTCTCTGTTGTAAACAAGATGCCCTGATGCTGATGCATCCATTTGCAGATTATCAACGATGTCTTGCAGCCATCTTCGCCTCCTTGGTCTTCCTCTCTTTCTTTTTGCTATTATGTAACCCTTGCAAGACGGTCTTCTCTAAATTATCATGACGTTTAATGTGTCCAAAATATTTCAGTTTTCTCTGTTTCTCCATTTCTCTTTACTAGCCAACCCTCTTCAGTATTAAGTTATTGTAATGTGGATATATTTGTTCTTTTTTGTGTCCATGATATTTGAAGAACTCCTCTCTAGCATTTACATTCAAAGACATTTATGTGTTTCTCAGCTGTTTTGTTAAGTGTCCAGGTCTCACAGGCGTATGCTTGCGATGGGAAAGATACATGCCCTTACAAATCTTATTTTTGTGGTTCTGTCTGCTCCTCTCCACAGATTCTTTAGTTGTTGTGCTGTCATATAGCTCAGACAAATACTCCACAGAGTACACAGTCACACGATGATCTTCCGCGTCCTTTTTATTGCTTCGTCTTCCTCGTTATCTTCTGGACCTGCTGATTCGTACTCTACACAGCTATCGGCTGGGTTTTCTTGAAGTACAGATATATTGTGATGGATGCGGAGTGAATTAGAACGTCTTTTTAAATATCAGAGTGGGCCCATGAAGCGAGTTTCTCGGATAGCTCCACCACTTTTAACATTAACCTGTCAACCAGGGCTGAAGACACATAAGAACTATCAGGGAGAAGCATTATACAAAAACAAACAAAAAAAAGGCGCGCGGCGCGGTCACGGTGACTGCAGGAAAGAGCAAAAGACCAAACAGTGATGACGTACAATATAATCAAGACGGTTGTGCAGTCCATACAAATCAATCCGCCATAGGAAATGAAAAACAAAAAAGTGATAATCAATAAGACAAACAAATCCACAAGTGCTTTTCAACATTGCTAGAATGCGTTTCTAAATTCCCGCTCAACTGAGCTAGACAAAAACGAATCTTCTCTCACATCTAATATTCCAGTGTTGAAATTCACACACACCAAAATCGCACAATTTCTATCCAAACAAATCATAACACAGTCTCGCCACTTAAAAAAAAAAAGGACTGAAATCGTGAATAGGCTTCATCGATGCTAAAAGCCTAGGACAACTTGACCACGCTCTTTTTTGCACACAATCTGTTATACACATCACGCCCTCCAGAGCTGTCAGCTACACACCCCACTCGGGCAAAGGATCTGGCCAGACTTCAGACCCCAGACCCCCTCCTCCCTACGGGAGAAGCTTTACGGTGCTGCTGAAAACTTGAGACAAGGTGTCGCATTTGCGTGTGTGTGTGTGTGTGTGTGTATGAGAGAGAGAGAGAGAGATTGGCGTCGATGTCTGAACGGACGACGACGAAGAAGGAGATATAGTCTTGATCATATCTTTTTCACATGGCTGATAACAACGTCATACTCCAGTGATTGTCACTTTTGCTCCCATATTAAAATGTTTCCATTAAATTCCATTCAAATTTAACACAGTGCATCAGATCGCTTCTAAACCTTTTCTATCCCGTGAGACCTATTTCTTGAACAACCCATATCTGACATAGTTCATGTATTGAATTATCCTTTAAACATTTCACACGGGGTTAATTATGGTCTTAGTGCATTTTTTAAAAATAGCACCTAAATGAAACTAAACAGACAAATGAAGTTGCTAGATTCCACATATCTACATAAATGAAGAGGAAATACCAACATGTTATTCTGAACGGTTTCACACTCCCTGCCTCTCTGTACAAGAGCTTCTGGAACCAAACAAGACTTCTATCAAGACGACCAAATTCACACGAAACCCCCAGTTCTGGTGATTGGTTTGGGAGAAACTGAGACAATCAATTGTGAGTTCTGGAGAAATGAGACAATCAATTGTCTCTAGTAGACTCATTTTCGTGTCACAAAATGAGCGTTATCAGGAAAAGCCGGGAATCACGGGTGTTTGTACGGGACGTGAGGGGCTTTTAAACGTGAAAACGAGAGTAATGAGGGTCGTAAGTTATGTCTTATTTAGACGAAACGATATCACCACGAGAAAGCAACTGTTGTGTAAGAAAGGGGCAACTGTCAGTTCTGGCCAAGACCCTACTAAACATAAGGTTTTGATCTAGCTACAGAAGTAGGGTTCGACGAATTCCCCACACCCCCTTCCAACCCCTCCAACCTCAATCCCTTACCAAATGATAACAGAAACCTATTTTTGAATCAGCACCGAGTCTTATATGAAACCGCCCTCGTTCACTCTCCATCTGACACAGCGCCTGTTTCAGCTTCAGCATTACATTTGCTGCAGTCAGCACTAGCTTGCAGTTTCATTA